>VWZI01013327.1:356551-390349 GCA_013396835.1 Psilopogon haemacephalus | reverse complement strand
TACAATTGCAGAAGGGGAAAAAAAAAAAAAAAAAAAAAAAACAAAACACTACCCCAACTACTACACTGGCAGCTGCTGAAATCAAGCCAATAAGTTTTGTCTGGAGGCTGCTGTGGTACCTGCATCCCTGTCTCCCAGAGATGTCAAGCATGGAAAAGACACTTTCCAGACAGCACAACAGCTGGTATGACACTGGGGAGGAAAAAGAGTTTCTTTGCTTTTGGTGGTCTGCAGACCTCCATGTTTCCTCTCTCTACAAGTCAGCATAGGCCACAGGTAGTTGGAGATTTACATACCAGGTTTCCTCCTTCTCCCTACAGCAAGCAGTAGGACAACAAAGCTGAACCAGCAGCCCCAATTAACTACCTTTTTAACTCAAGACTTTTATGTCTGATTGTTGGAGACCATATGGTCTAAGTTTACAGCCAACAGTAAATTTCTTCACCCAGTCCTGCTCACTGTAACAACTTTACATTCTTTTACTGTGGTTTCGGTGGATGCATTTCCTTTCCTCTTCATGTAAGTAAATCAGTAGGATATGCTTAACCTGCCTCCTAAAACTCAACACAAGGCAGAGGAAAAGGATAATTCATGGTCTCAAATGAAGCCAGGTGGATTACAAATCCATTGGCAAGCACATGCTCAGAAAATACATTAAGAATCATCTGAACAGGCAAAAATTGTGAGGCATGCACAAAGGTTTTTGAACCTTCTTAGGAGTGAATTTTTAAAAGGCAGCAGAGCCATCAGTGCACCTCAGAAACTAAAGCACTGCAGAACTTAATTAAGCATTACTCCATAATTACACACAGAAAATCATCTTTAAAGCCAAGTATCTGATGCCTTGAACCTTTCTAATACTTAAGAAAATAAACTTTAAAATACATTTATTATTCTTGAATTGAGCATTTCCATACCAAGTCCCATCCTAGAACAACTTTTAACTGATAATTTATCATCCTCTCTCCTGGTGACAGGGAAGATTTATAGTGGAAAAAGCTTATTTAACATTACTCTAATGTCAAAACCACATGGAATTACACTTTTGGTGGCATTGGTCAAGAAGCAATAACCAAGGAAAACAAAATACTAAGAAATAACCCAAAGACACTCAGTTCCCACAATTACAAGGCTTAGCGTGGGTCAACTGGAGTAAGCTGCAATGGAAACCCAATTTGAAGGATATTTACAGCTGAGACTCAATGCCCAATTTCATCCTCCCACACTCATCTGCCTAATCCTTATCTCCACTGCACCACCACTGTGCTTATCAGCACACCAACCCCATCTCTGCCACAAGCAGACACGAACACATTCCGGAGCTCCACTGACCACAGGGAAACTGAACATGGCTAATGTGCAGTGTAGGAGAAAGACACTGTGAGCTTTCCCTAATGTAGAATCATGGACACCAAAGACAGGCAAAGAGAGGAAAAATGTTGTCTGCTTATGTTGGTGCTAAGATCTATAGTGAAATCTTATGATCATGGTGGTATCACAAGAGAAATGAGAGGCAAACACACATATCTATCCCAGATGAAAAACACTTAAATTAATCAAACGGGGAAGAGGAGAAGAGCAAACAGCCGGGCCTCCAAAGCACAGGACTTCCCAGCAAGAGGAAGCTTCTCTGCAGGCATCTGTGAAAAAAGAAGAAACAAACAGGCCAAACACTACCCAAAAAGTTCTCAAATACTTTGAGATTAATGTTGTTTATATAGGAGGTGAGAAGAATGAGGAAAAAAACTAAAGGAAAATTTTAAAAAGCAAACATGGTTTTATAGTTTTATGGTTTTATAGTTTTATTCTAACCAAAGAGAAGGAATAGGCTCAGAATGTGAAAGTGGAAACAACTTGGCTAACAGAAAGCACAAGAAGGCAACTCTCAGATCTTCAGGGGGGGAAACAAAGCCACAAAACATACAAAATGAGCTGATGGCAAAACCACAAGCTATATGAAACCCAGGAGAAAGATATGAAGCTTACTGACAAATCATGTCTAACTAATTATTTGAAATTCAAGAGATTTTGCACAAGTGCAAATCAAATCACTGACAGTCACTTTATTAAAAGAACAGCACCTTGAACAAGAAAAAGAAAGGTCAAAGCACTCGAAAGAAGGTACCAGGAGGCAACACTGAAGTTAACAGGAAAACATTCCTTCAAAAAGTCTGCAGTGAAACAGCATGCAGTTAAAGGAGGAGCACATTAACCTTCTATTCAATGGGAAGGAAAATCAATGACAGATGATTCCGAAGCACTCAGGACATTTTCTGCATCGATCTTCATTCACTGAGAAGGATTAAATGCCTAATGTAACTCACGTTGCAGCAGAAGGAGCAAGAACACAAGTGAGAACCGGGAAATGCATTAGAGCAATTCCTCCAAACCTTCCGAGCCAATAGTCAGGACTCTGGATTTCCCATGCCTATTCATCAGCAGACTTCAAACAGAAAGCATGCTAAAGGCATTGCGCTTTTGCACGCAACTTAGTAAGCTTCCATAAACCTATGGACTATACATTCAGGTATTACAGCATTAAAAGTATTTCAAGGTTTTCAAAATATGGTAGACATAATATCTACCCTTTGAAAGCTGATAAAGGCAGGTATCAAAGATCATCTCTGCTTTCTGCAATAAGTTCCAGCAGAATGAAGAAGGGTAAAAACACCTGCCTCTAAGAAGCAAGAAACTGAATACATTGGGCAAGACAGACCAGTCAGGGGTGCTGTCAGTCCCTGGGAAGATGCTGAAACTGTCAGACAACCTATCTCTTGCATGCTTCACATAATGAAGCACGTAAGATTGAACACACAATTTGTTAAGAACAAATCGTATCAAACAAATATCATTTTCTCCAATGACACAAGAAGAATGTAGGTAGTTAAACAGCAACAAGAGGCAATATAGTTTTCAGTTAACTAGACCTTTGACACTCTTAAACTGACAGTCATTTAATCTAAACAAATACCAAGAGGTGATTAGAAACCCATACCCAGAGATAAGCTATCAGTTCTGACAGAGAGAAAGTAGGTGGCAAGCCCATTCATAAGGCTCTAATATAATAACATTCTCCACTGTTGCAAAAAGTAATTTGACAGAGGAGGAAGGCTATTTAGCAAAGAACTTACTGCAGGCAACCTCGTGTTTTGCTGTCTGTTTGATTTCCTTCGGTCACAAGCAACGGCTTTGAAGATCTCCCAAACAGTGCCTTGTGCACAAATTACACATTGGAAAACGTCAGGATGGAAAAGTCGCTTAAGTTTAAGAGAATAATCTGGGACAGTCACAAGTGCTTAGATGGAGGAATCCAATTCACCTGAAGCAAGTGCAAAGGTCAACTTTTTGCTCTGTCAAAACTACACATTACTTCAAGTAAGGATGAACAGATGCATAACACATCATGGAAGGCAAGGTTAAATACTGTTCTGCTCAAAAATCCTTTGAGTGGTAAAATGTAAAAAATTCTACAGTTTATGATGAAAATAAATCTCACATCACTGAAAAATAAACACACTAAAGAGTCACCATCTGAATGAGATGTAAGAAATACAGGTGTCTTTGGCTCTACCTGTTGTACTCAGATGTAAAAGTTCAGTGTTCCATAAAAATGCAAAACAAGTGGAAAAAGCCTTAAAGACAGCAGTGTGGATATCTCAGATGTACAAAAACCCCCAGTCAAAAATCACTGAAAACAGGTGACTGAAGAAGTGGTATTTTAAGAGTGGAAAACACAAGAGAAAGCTCTCAAAACATGTGACACATTCCTGCAGAAGAGCTGTAATAATGAGTTCAGAAGGTGTATAACATGTATGTTAGAATTCTTAAATGCTTAATACAATGCAAATAAATTTAGATTAGAAATCAGAAGTATTTTCAATAGTAAGAACAGCAAATTATCAGAACAGATTGCCTGTAAACATCCATCAGAAACTTGTTTGCTCATTTGCTTTGAGAATTAATTACACATTCCTTCCTTGTGCTTGAAACATAGTGAATTTACGAAAGAAATGTCAATTACCTCATATTTTTCCCCCTCATTCTTCATTCACAGGTGCCTCATCTGACCTTCCAGATCAGTTATTACAAAAATTTATTAACCATTACAAAGAAACTACTTTCAGCATGAAAGACATGTAACATAGAAACATTAATAAGAACACAACCTTAAAGGAGTTATTGGAAGGATATTACAGAGGAAAAGAGACCCACTTGAACAACATCAAGATGGGAGAGTCCTTAACTACTACAAAAGCAAAGAAACCCAGAGATCCTACTTACACAGTGACTTCAACTTTACCCACATAGAGCTTAAAGCACTGTCCAGATGCACACATTGGGAAGGTACGCACTTGCTGTGGAAATGTAAAGGAAGGACTAACAAACCTTGCTGGGTCTGGATAAGGCCAGTCTGGATCTGCTTAGCCCTCCCCTGGCAAGCATCTTGCAAATATACCCAGCTGGCTCAACCTCGGGCCACACAGATCCAGAGTAATACTGATCTGGACATAGATAAAACATATAACAAATGCAGAAGTACAAACAAGAGCAAAGACAGTCCTTCAGCAGCAGGGAAGAAACCAGGAAAGGCAAAGACATCGACCTCAAATACAGATCAGGAGCTGGACCTAGTAAAGCACAAACCATGACAGATTTTCTCAAGCTACGCTCATCCACAAAAGAAGTACCACTGAGAACCAAAGCAGGACAGCAAACTGAAACATGCTGTCCACTGCTAGACCTGGCTCTGGAGGAGCTTGAAAGCAGATCATCAAGACCACTAGTCCGTTGATCCTCACTAGAATACAAGATTGAAGCATCATTTGAAAGCCGCTCAATCTTGTGCAACTGTGGCTGTTACCTGTTAAACTCCGGCTAACACTGCCCTTTTGCATAGCCTGCATCACTGCCACCAAAGGAACACCCCTGATGCCACTGTCCCCTACACCACCACTATCAGGAAATCAACTGCTTTCTCCCACATGCCTTTCCTTCTCGCAATAGAATCATTTGTGAGGCCAGAGAACAGGAATCTGGATGAAAGATAACACTTTTTCCCAAGAAAGCAACACCCTTGTTGCAATCCAGTTCCTTCATTCTCTTCACTTGCAACGCTGTACTAAGCTTTCAGGCTGTGTCTTCTGAGTGTAATTCACATGCAGTTTAACAACAGCTTGTCACAAGCATCACAGGAAAGACTAAGACATTAAAAATAAACAAAAAAGCTCAGAAATGGCTGCCACTGCAGTGTAAGACTTCTACCTTGTGTATCTAGAAAGAATTTAGAGCAGTGCCTTTGAAACTTCCACTCTAAGGAAGATCAGAAAGCAAATTAATTCAGACTAACTACGACTTAAAATTAACTGCTGCCAGTGGTGGGAATTATCAAAGTGTTCATCTTCGGTGGAAAGGGAAAACACAAATTGGTAAACACCACCAGCAGCACAGGTTGACACGAGGATTATCCAACATTTCAACCAGCGTCAAACCTTCACGCAAAGCATTCCTCATTCAAGAGAATTAACAAAAATATAGAACACGTGGACTTCCCCCCTCTCAATTACCCAGAATATTAAATACAACTATTAAGTGCTTAAGTTGATGAAAAACGCATTTCCCTCAATGTTCCCCGTTTCATACTCTGAAGCCTCACACGTCTTCGGGACAGGAGCCAGTACCAACTACACTGAACACACACACTGTAGCTCCTCCAGCCCCGAGCATTTCACTGCAGCCAAAAGTGGCGCTTCAGCCTCACACCGCGATCCAGCCTCTGGCCCGAAAGGGACCGATGGCTCTAACGCTGCCCCAAGCAAAGGCAAACGGGGACACGAGGGGCCCGCAGGCGCCTCGCAAAGACACACGTCGATCTGCGGGACCTCGCCATGTCGGGCGGCCAAGGTGCCCTCCACACCCAGACCGGACGGAGGAGTGACTGTTCCGCTCAGGTTCCGTCACCCCGTGCCCCCGCGGAGAACCAGCCTCAGGCCAAGGCTTCTCTCCCCTCACCGCATCCGTTCCCCACCGGTCACCCCTAAGGCAGGGTGGAGGCCCCACTCACAGCGTGTGCCCGCAGACATTGACCATCAGCTTCAAGGAAGGGTTGCGGTACTTGGTGGTCTTGCATCGCGGGCAGCCTTGGTCATCCATGGCTGCCACAGCCTCCCTTTCTCTGCCACAGCCTCCCTCTCTCTCTCCCCCTCCGCGCCTTCCGCCTTCCGCCGCTTCGTACCACCGCCAAAGTGTCCCGCCGGCGCCGCACGCCGTCCCGCACGTTCCGCCTGCCGCAGGTTCCTGGCCCGGCTCGGCTCGCTTCACGCCCGGTCCTGACCACCGCCAGGCAGAGCCGGCCGGCGGCGAGTGGGGTTGAGGCTACGAGGCCGAGCGGGTACCAGCCGCGCCAGACAGCACCTGCCTCGTTGAAGCGGAGAGCCCAAGCTGTCCTAGCCGGAGAGCTCCGGTGTAACGGGGCGGGGGAGGCACTCCCGCCTAATGAATAATCAACAGGAGGCCGCTACAAGGCGGTCACTCCCTCACAGAGGTTTCCTCATCTCACGTAATTAAGACATTCAGAAAGTTTGAAATTTTCCCGCCTAGGAAAAGGCACTTGGCAACGGCGCAGCTGCGGGACTAACCGCCACGGCGGTCTCCCCCTCCCCGCGCCGGCCACGGGACGGGGCGGCAGCGCTCCAGGTGGAGGTGGGGAACGGAGGGGCACGCGACCGGTGCGGGGCCGCTTGATTGACGGTTGCCTTGGAGACGAAGGAACCCCCGCCCCCTCGGCGCGGCGTAGCCAATGGGAAGGCTCGGCCGGGCCAGCAGGCTGCGGTGCCATATAGTATTGCAGCGAGGCTGGGAGTCACGTTGGGGGGAGTCGCGCAGAGGAGCCCGTTTACACTACTTTGCTATAGCAGCTATCTTTAATGGTTATTGCGTGGCCGGGAAGAAACCTGATCGGCTAGAGCCGGCCGAGAGCAGGAGGAGGAGTGGACTTTTCAGGGAGTTAGGAAGGGGGGAGAGGAGGAGAAGAGGACGGGGGGGAGAAAAAAAAAAAAAAAAAGGACAACAAACTGAAAATGTCTTCTGCCTCCCCCACGGACGAGATCACGGGCGCGGTGGAGATCAAGCAGGAAAATGTGATGGAAATCCTCTCTGAAGCAAGCAAGGTGCCCCCCGACGGGGCTGCCACGGGAGCCCTCAACCCCGCGCCGCCGCCCCCTCCCGTCGCGGCCCCGTTCCCCATGGAGCACGCAGCCTCTGCCGCCGCAGAGGAGGGAGCCGCGGACCAGGTACTGCTCCACACAGAACTCTTAGCCAGGAATCACCATGCTGCCTCCTCTCCCTCCTCCTCCTCCTCATCTTCTTCATCTTCCTCCTCCTCGCAGACCCCTCTGGCTTTCTCTCCAGACCATGTCGCCTGTGTCTGCGAGGCGCTGCAGCAAGGTGGGAACCTGGACCGCCTGGCCAGGTTCCTGTGGTCTTTGCCCCCGAGCGATCTGCTACGTGGCAACGAGAGCTTGATGAAAGCTCGGGCGCTGGTGGCTTTCCACCAGGGCATCTACGCAGAGCTCTACAGCATCCTGGAAAGCCACAACTTCGACTCCTCCAACCACCCGCTCCTGCAGGAGCTCTGGTACAAGGCTCGATACACCGAGGCGGAGCGAGCCCGGGGCAGACCTTTGGGGGCGGTGGACAAGTACAGGCTGCGGAGGAAATACCCTCTGCCCAGGACGATCTGGGATGGTGAGGAGACGGTCTACTGCTTCAAGGAGAAGTCCCGCAACGCGCTGAAGGAGTTTTACAAACTGAACCGGTACCCCTCACCAGCCGCCAAGCGCAACCTGGCCAAGATCACCGGGCTGTCCCTCACCCAGGTCAGCAACTGGTTCAAGAATCGCAGGCAGCGGGACCGAAACCCTTCCGAGACCCAGTCCAAAAGGTGAGGGCAAACTTTCTTCCCCGCCCCCTCTCCCGCCTGCCTGCCTTCCCTCTCCCGGCTCTTTCTTCCCTTACAAACATGGCGCTTACCTTCGGTGCGCCTCGTCCTCCCCTCCTTCCCCCTCCCCGCTCCCTCGCTTCCCAACACACCCACCCGGCCCAGGCACGCAGGCATGCGAGCCGCGCCGGGTAACTTCAGCCGCGGCCCCCACCGCCCCCTTCCACTTCCCCGCGCTCCCGTCTCCCACCGGCAACCCGGGCCCGAGGAGCCACAGGCCGACCCGCGGACACTGGCGGCACGGCGGGCTCCGGGAAAGGGACGGGACGGGGGAGCCGGGAAAGAGAGTGTTTGTTTCCCCCCTTGTTTTTATTTAATTGTCGCGCCTGACAGAGTTAATCATTGACGGCGTCCGGAGAACGCGCGGGGGTGTGGGGTCCCGCCGCTCGCTCTGTTTTGAAACCTGACTCGGGCGCGGGCCGGGCTCGGGTTTCAGCGAGGGAGCGGGGCTGGCCGCGCCGGGCCGGGCCTCAGTAGCGGCACCGGACGACTCGGCCCGCCCTAGGCCTCCGCCTCCAGCTCCCCGGCCGCTTGGTCCCCGCAGGGCGGGAGAGCCTCCTTTGCCTGGTCCCGCTCCGCCCGCACTCGGCCTGGGGCTTTGCCTCTGCGCCCCCTTCCTCGCTGGCGGAGGGGCCGCGGCGGGGGCTCGGCGCCTCGAGGNCCCCAAGGCATTCCTCAACCAAGGGCGCGATTGTACCGCGACGGCCCCCTCCCCGCGGGACACATCAAAGGGCGAGTGGACGAGGGGGAGGAAGGGAGGGAAGGAGCGACCGAAAAATGCAGTTGAGGGAGGACCAGTCAGCAAAAAAACCCCGGCGCAGCTCCGGGCGGAGGGGCTCGGGGCGCCCCCGCGGGGTGCGGCACAAAGTCCACCCCTTCTCCGTCTCCTGGCCGCCAAACAGAGCCCGAGGTGCCTTCGCCTGCATCTGAGGGTAGCTCCGGCCCGGCCTGCGCAGGGCCTCCCCTTTTCCCCGGGCTTGGAGTGGCTGGGTCCTGAGGGTGGCAGGCGGAGGCTGGGAGGGTCGGTCGGTGCTTCCCGGCCTGCTCTCACCTCCCGCAGCTGCCGCCCAGCGACTTGCCAAATGGCTGCGGCCGGTCTCTCACATGTGGCGACCCTGGGCCGGCGGCCTGGGGCCCCAGGCGGCTCCGTTTGCTCGCCCGGGTCGGCTGGGCAGAGAGCGGGGGGAAACTTAGCTACAGGTCCCTAAGCCAGTCTGTAAAGTTTTGCCGCGGTCAAGCGTTTGATTTCATGTGTTCATATCTAGGAAACCTTCCCCTTGATTTGAAAGTCGTTTAAAGTGCCTTGTAAAGACAGAACGAAGAAAAAAAAAAAAATCTTTGGGGAAGCTCTCTCAAACTGTATGAAAGCAATGGATCTCCCTGGTGCGGAACACACTAGCATGCCGTGATAATGCGATGTCATGTCTCTCTCTTTTTCCCTTAGCGAGTCAGATGGCAACCCTAGCACAGAAGATGAATCCAGTAAGGGGCAAGAGGATTTATCTCCCCATCCACTCTCCAGCTCAACCGATGGTATTGCCAGCCTCAGCCTTCCCGGCCACACAGAGCCTGTCTACATGCAGCAGCTAGGAAACACTAAAATAGCCTTGAGCTCATCTGGAGTCTTGTTGAATGGAAACCTTGTGCCTGCCAGTACCTCTCCTGTCTTTCTCAATGGTAGCTCTTTTCTTCAGGGACCCAATGGTGTCATTCTCAATGGACTCAGCGTGGGGGCTTCGCAGACGGTTACCTTAAATTCGCCTAAAACCACATCAAGTGTTGTGAGCAATGGGGTGTCCATTACTGACATACTGTCATCTTCATCAGAAGATGTTAAGGACTTCAAACTCCTTCAGGCTTCTGTCCCCAACGTTACAGCAGCCACCTTTAGCTCCAGCAACATCCCAGTCTCATTCCCAGGATTGATATCAAGCTCAGAAGTGAAAAGGGAAGATGTACAAACTGCTGCTTCCCAAGATGGAGGCTCTGTAGTTACTTTTACTGCTCCTGTCCAAATAAACCAGTATGGCATTGTCCAGATCCCCAATTCAGGAACAAATGGACAGTTGCTGAACGGAAGCATTGGTTTTTCTTCTCTGCAGCTGCCTCCTGTTTCTGTGGCAGCTTCACAAGGTAAAAGTTGTCTCTTACAGTAAGAAGTATGAAAAAGGTTGTCATTGGGTACACAGCATTTTAGCAGCTTTGTTCCTTTTTCTCCAAGGTACCAGAATTTTATCTCAGCCATGAGCACACGCAGTAATCAAATAATACCTTGTGTCTTTATAGTGGGTTAAGCTCATGGGCAGACTGTTACATGTGGCTGAGCTCGTCTACTAAGAGCAGAAAAGGAGGACGGGGTATTTTACACCCCTTTCATCTCATGCTGTTCCCAGCAGTCTGTGATACCAGTCTTCACAAATATCTGTAAATTTTACATGTTTCAGTAGTTCAAAATATTCCCCATTTGCCATTGAATTCTTTTAATGCGAAAGTTCATAAAAATGAGAATTGCAACATCTGGAAATTGTTACTGTTCTTCTTCTTGTGGTGGTTGTTTAGGTTTTTTGGTTTTTTAACTAACACATTTCATAAAAATAAATTTTTTATTACTATAGACACAACAAGACCAAGCATTTACAGTCATGCATTTTCTGTCCTTTAATTAAGAAAGATTAAAATACAGGGAAACAATGGGAATACGCAAATAGCTCGTAGGTATAAAATGTAAGAGTATTTGGATAAAAATGCCCCCTCAGTCCAAGGGAAATATGTCATCACGGGTTCATGGGCCAACTGTGCAGACTCCTCCCAAGTTTACTTTAGTTTGTCTTAACATACCATAGACTGAAACTTGCAGTCAGACAGGAAGAAACCCAGAGAGCACAAGCCTAGCTCTGGATCCTTGTTTTGAAGAAAGCCAGGTATAAAGCACAACCAAACAGCTTTGCTCCTCATTTGCCACTGTATGTTTGGTTCTGAAAATCATTAAACTTGAATTAATCTCTCTAGCTTCAGGAGCTGTGAGTACTATAATGAAAATCAAACTTTTCTCAGGTTAGCTTATTTGAATTAAACTTGCTGTAATGCAGGAAGGCACAGTGAAGCTGAGCAAACATGTTTTAAATGGGTGCACAATTAGAAGATGCTAAAATGTGGCACCTCACAGTTATTGGAACTTAGTATGTAGTTTAATCAAGATGAAAAACAGATGACATTTAGTCTGAATGCCACCTGTAATTACAAAAGCCATTTAATCCACGTGCTCCAAGGCATAAAGTGGGAGCCAGCAAAGGTGAGAAAGTCCTGTCCATTACCCGGTGTGGGACTATTGTGTTTGAAAGTCGTAAGAATTATATAATAAGCTCTTATGTGAACGTTGTTCCCTATTGCTAAAATCCCAGTTCTCACTGGAGAGTGACCCACCATATGTCTACTCTGGTGTAGAGAAAAGTCAGGATCTGTGTTTGCTGCTTTGATTTCTTTCCCTTTTTTTTTATTAACATGAGAGGGGTGGGTAGCTGGCAGCCTGTTCCAAGTGAAGTGTGCTGCAGGCTATTTTAAGTAAGCTACAGTAAAAGATATCTTCCTGCTGGGTAACTTCAAGTTCCCTCACTTAATTCTAGTTTACATAAGTGAATAACAACTTCCAAAAAATCATCACTGATTAACAGAAATTACTAGGGAGTTAAAATGTTCCCTGGGAGAGAAATTTCTCTTTGGTGCTGTTGTAAAAAATTCAGGTGTCTCCACCTGTAGCCTTTTAAAATTAAACTGATTTTTGAGAAAGAGAGGTGGCTGAAGTGGGTTGAAGTCCTGAGAGCCAGTGTATCTTATTTTAGGAATTACTATAATGACAACATACATGACATGTCCAGTAAAACAAAACTTCAGGTCATCTCAGGCCATGTCTTACTTTGGCTAGTAGTGACACCACAGACAGAGCCGTGCCTTTCAGCGAGGGTAGGCAGTCACTGGGTGATTTTACAGGGCACAGTGGATGTGATAGGGTTAAGCTTTTAGAAACACGTGATAAAGTGAGGTGAAAGGCAATACATCTGAGTGCTTGACATGCTACCCAGTTAAGCCAATAGAAGTTAGGGGGTTTTGATGCTTTCTCTTCAGATTGGCTCAGGTAGCTTCTGCCCAGCAGTAGTGAATTTCATATGACGTGTTTCCAGTTCCCATAGACAAGCTGTAGTCTGTCACAGATCTATCTTTAATAGCTTTTCGAGCTTCTATTATTAGATAGAAATTGAGCGGTGGCAACTAGTGAAGGCCACAGAACATTCATTTTAATCACATGGCTGGAGACTGTTTGCTCCTTAATGAGAGTCTTAAGGATATCTCATGTACCAGATTTTTTTTTTGTCTCTTTCTGAAAGGAATTTCTATTAGTAGCTTGCATTTTTTTAATACCAAATTTTCTCTCACCTGTTACAAAAAAAATATTGTGATATTGTGTTCTGTGAATAGCTAGCACCATTGTGTACTGCAAACATTAAAAAGACCAAAATGTCTTTTAAAAAAAATCTACACAAATCTTTGCCAGCTGTAATCTGTGTTTTCCTTTATTTTGCTTTCCTGTCTCTAGGTAATGTTTCAGTAAATCCCAGCACGTCTGATGGAGGAACTTTTACAACTGAATCTCCAACAGTGCAGCAGGGAAAGGTTTTCTTCAGCCCCCTTGCCCCAAGTGCAGTTGTTTATACAGTTCCAAATTCAGGCCAGGCAGTAGGCTCTGTCAAGCAAGAAGGACTGGAAAGAAGCCTTGTGTTTTCTCAGTTGATGCCAGTCAGTCAGAACACTCAACTAAATATCAACATGTCTTCTGAAAACATATCCAGTGGAGGACTCCAGTCCCTGGCCTCCTCGTTAGTGAATGTAACACCCTCACATAATTTTTCCCTCACACCACCAACTCTTTTAAATGCTGCAGAACTGAACTCTGGTATCTCGGAGAGCCAGTCCATGTCATCACCTGTGACCAGTACCTCTACCGTGATATCTATCAGCAACGCTAACTATGCAACGCTTCAGAACTGTTCCCTCATCACTAGTCAAGATCTGTTGTCCATTTCTACAGCACAGCCCACGCTTGGAGAAATAGTTTCTACAAGCGGAGACCGTGTCAGCCACTCCTCTGCACAAGTACACGAAGATTTTGTCAGAGAGCACAGGTTGGTTTTGCAAGCTGTACCTGATGTCAAAGAGAGTTTCTTACCTAATTCTGAGAGTAAGTCAACTAGCAATTTAATGATGCTGGATTCAAAATCCAAGTATGTTATGAGTAACATGGTTGACACGGTTTGTGAAGAACTGGAAACGGACAAAAAAGAACTTGCCAAATTGCAGACAGTTCAGATGGATGAAGATATGCAAGACTTGTAACTTTATTTTTTTCCTTACCTTATCTTTTAATAGATAAGTCTCCTATTGAGGCCCTAAGAAGCACGAAGTGGGTTTTGCTTTTTTTGTTTGGTGGTTGTTTGAGGTTTTTTTCACATTTAAAGGAAGCAGAAGAATGCTTAAGCATTGTGAATTGGTGTACAGAGGAATCTCCAACAGCAGAATTGGGTTGCCACACTTGGTTTGCGATTTGCATGCAGTGTTCTCTTTTAAGCAGATTAAAGGAAGAAGGAAACACCATGCAAGTACTGAGCAAATGCGTACAGGTTTGGCTACAAGATACTACCCTGATAATTTAACTAGTCTCTGCATAGTACACCATACTCAACAGTAAGTACACACTCCTGGCTTCAGATAGAGAACAAAAATCACTCCAAAAAGGTAGAAGCAATGCAGTCATATTTGCTGTTTACTTACAGTCCGTGGGCATTGAGAAATTTTTAAGGAACTGTAGACTATAACCTTGCTGGCTACTTCTCTGTTGTTTGAGGTTAGGAAACAAAATCATAAATAATCCTGTTACTGCTGTGTTTGCTTTTTTGCAGCAGATATACATTCAAACCAAAAATCTCACGTCAAGCATTTACAGGTTTCTAAATGCTCCAGCTAGCATTTTGTCAGTGCACCAGAGAACACATCATTTGAAACTCTAATTATACAACTGCTTTCTGTCCAGTATGAATGTAAATATTGTTTCAGTTCTTTTAAAGGAGACCTTTTTTTTCTATTTAGTACAATGGATTTTATTTATGGTTTATGTTCCCTTTCACTAGACACCATGCATTGAAAAGGAAAACGTTTTCTGGCTGTTTAATTTATTTTTATTGTTTGAGCAGGAAGTAAGCATAGTAATTTCTGGCAAGGTTTTACCTTTTTTTTTTTTTTGTAGTTTTTCAAGTGATAGACTGTAAAAGTAAAATGTTAATCACACTGAAAGTAGAAACTGAATTCCCAGTCTCGCAAACCCAGAAGATCCCTACCCGCTCTGTCTTTGTGTTCAGGGTTTTCGTTTGTTTGTTTTGTTAGTAATTTGCAAATTAGTTGAACCTTTTTTTTTTTGTGTATTTTTTTTTCCCAAATTCCATGTGCCTTTCTTCCTAGTGGCCTTATCTTTATTACTAAAGCACAGTGACAGGAGGAATAAAAACACTGATTTGCAAATATCCGTCCTCAGGGACAAATTCTGTTGCCTTACTTCTGTAAGTAGCCCTTCTCCTATTTGCATGAGTAAGAAGAGTTCTAAGTCTGTTGGTCACCATGGGTAGCATTTACTAGAGGTGCAGAGAGCCAAAGATGGATTGTTCCAAACCATGTCATCAGGACAGGAGTCTCGGAGAGGGACTGTGGGAAAAGTTGTCGTGCCAATGGAAAGGTCTTGACTCCAGCCTCAGGCAGATGAACTGGACAGGGAAGGGAGCCCCATGTTTATATGAACTCTTTGGCTAAGTAGACCATGCAGGAAGGCTTCAGCAGTTCAAGCAAGCAGGCCCCCAACCAGAAGCACACTTAAGCAGAATAAGCAGCTTTGGGGGATGATGATGGGAACTGCATCTGCCCAGAGGGCTTGTGGTCTCTGCCTGCGTAGGGGTGGGTTTTCTCTCCCTTCACCCCTTTGCACTGCACCAGGGACAGCAGAAGCAAGTGGAACAGACCTTGCCTTTCCTCTGGAGAAGTATTTGTAGCACAGAAAAGCACATCTTCAAGCTTTAAAATAATAATAAGAATGCAGATGTATAAAGATAACATGCTGTTAATTTTTGTGGGTTTATTTTGTTGTTTTTAATCCTAATGTGAATATACACAGTAGCTAAAGCATGTGTTTATCATCATCAGTGGCCTGTTCTGAAGTGTTTGGAAGGCAATGGAAATGTTTTCATAAGCTTCTGTGTGCTCCAGATTGGGCTCAGGATGAAATAACATCACCTGTAGAGGACAAACAAAATGGAAAGCTAATAGAGGTAGCATATCCCAGTCTGTTTCTGTCTTCATTGTTACCTGGTTCTGTAGAAAGCCTTTGAGGATTGAAGGTTGTCTTTCTGTGTGCCCTGAGCATGGCACAGGCACCCTCACAGTTGTTTTGCACTACACTGAGTACAGTATGTTTTTGCAAGGTATTCTGTGGAACCTTAAAGCTGAGCCCCGTTGGTGAGCACTGGAGTCCGCACTGCAAGCCAGTCTCTGGGGCTGCAGGGGGAAGTGCAGGAAAAGGGAAAAGCAACTGTAGAAGGCATGCACTTTGCAGCTGTATGGTCACCAATGCTCTGCAGACAGAAGCAGCCTGTAAGCAGTTGGCTGTCCCCACACACTCTCAAGCAAAATAGGTGTTTAAGACAAGTGTTTCAAAGCAGAGATTATCATAAGAAGAACATGGAGCTATGTGTTCCCCTAGCACAGCTTCCCTTGGCATTCGAGGCTCTCCACACGATTAGGGAATTGGATAGTTCAGGGTTTTTCTTTCTGCTCTGCTTGAATATCTATTTGCTGGGCTGCAGCATGAGCAATCTGCTTCCCATCTCCTCTTTGTCCTGAAAATCAAAATGACATGATTACAGTAGTTGTATCTGCTCTGCATGAACCATTTGGAAGAATAGAAGGACCCTATATCATTGTCATACTAATGAAGAATGTGTGCATGGCTCTAAAGGAATTGTCTGGGGTTTAACATGTCATCTGTGAAGCTCAGACTATATTTGGAGGCAAGCTAGAGAGTATTTCACAGAGCATTATCTCAGTTGTTAATGGGATCAGGTCGCATAACTGAAAAGACTGTGGTGTTACACCAGTACCTGTTACTTTGTGAGGTTTTTCATCTTTCCTCCTTTGCAATTGTTGTGTTACTGAGGCTATGAATTCCATGGGTTTGCAACACAGTTGATGTGAAAACTGTATGCTGTTACAATGGCACATATCTTGGAGTGTCTGGTACTTCTAATAGGAGACTTCTGCTCTCCACTGGGGGCAGAGGATGTACATAAAAGCAGTGGTTTGGGACAAAGTAAGAATAATCTATTCTAGTCTTCCAGATACCAAGTAACTTATTTTATTATTATGTTTTACTGTTTCTTTTTCCCACTAAGTGTCATTCCCTCCAGATAACATAGTTATAACCTTATGTTTTCTGCAGGTACATATGCACAATATAAAGACTCGTTGCACGGTACAATGTTTTTAAAGTAGATATTTAAATAGTAGTTTTACTCCTACTGTAAAATAAGGGTCAGTTTTTATTATGTGGCACACAAGCAAGCAGGCTGACTGCTCTAAATAGACAGTACACAAAGTCCTGAAAAATGTCTGGGGCCAGATCTTTGGCTGCTGTAAATAAGGCATTGCTCCACTGATTCCCAAACTGAGGATTTTACACAGTGTTTAGGGGCTATGGATGCTCATGTTCCACACACGTGAATGGCAGAGTGTCCAAGTCTCAAAGGTAGTCCTTATCATCCCTTTCTGTCGTTTAAAAGGAAAATATGTCTCTGGCATACATCTTCCTTCTCCTTCCCCCTCTGTTACAGATGAGAATAAAGGATCATTTCAACTTCACATATGTTTGCAACTTAAGTCCACTGGAAATCTTACAGGAAACATTGCCAAATTCTACTACTTTTCTGGTCCCAGACTCAGCTTTTAAAAATATGCTTAAAGTTTAAGCAAATTTCTACAAAGCATGATGTTGAGAAAGCCTTTGTTCTTTACTACTCTTAATTAAAGCTGCCTTTGTTTCACCCAAAGTTTTGCAGAGAACCGGAAGTGTATTAATCTGAATTCTTGGTCTGGACTATTTGCAGCATTTTTTCTGTGGTCTCACCTAAAAGGACATTTCAGCCACATAAATTATGGACATCTATTGGCCAGGTCCCCAGCTGGGCTGAACAAGCGCAGTTCCATTAACGTTAATGGCCTTTCCCACCAGCCAAGAATATGGTCCATTCATTTCACTGGAGTTGGATCAGGGATGGATTTGGCCCAGTATAAGGTGGCAGTAGGAATTGGTGCAGAAGACTGGTGCTCAGACAGGTATAACTGAATGGTCATGCTCTATCAGAGCATATACCTCTTTCCACTTACTGCTTTACCCATGAATTCAGGAAGACTCATTAAGAAAGTTACTTTACCCAGATTTAAGGCTGGAACCATCTCTATTAGTATTACTGTCAATCCAAGATTAATCAATATAATGACCAGATTCTGACTTCAAATCCTGCAAATCACCTCAATAACTGTTTCCAGTTAAATTAAGCAGGTCAAAACTTGGCCCCATGTGCATAGGAGCTTTTCTCATATGTAGATTTCCAATGACTGTGCACTTGTATTAGCAAGGGCAGGTGAACAACCAAGAGGGTGCTTCCCTCTGGTTCCATATGTGTACAGAACTCCCATGGGCATGGATCACTTAGTGCTTGTGTTCAAGAAGCATTTCAAACCATTTTTAAAAAATCAATTAAAAAATTTAAAAAGGTAATTTTGTAACTCTAAACAAAAGTAATGACATGTTACAAGCAAGGAGATCTGAAGTCTTCCTGTATCTCCCAGCAGTTACTATCTTGAAGGATGTTTTATACCTTATTTGTTTGTTTCATATAATTTAAAACTAGCTTCTTAAATTTCTGAACTCAAGGAGGGGGTGAATCTTCTGATTTTCAGGATTCCCATTCAGAGGATGTTTGTTCTTTTGCTGCATGTACTGTTTGTCCAGAACTAGCCAGTTATTTCTGCTGTGTGGGTTTACTGTGCCTTACAACAAATACAAAACTTAAGCAGAATGTATGCATTAGAGGAGGGAATAATCAGATGACTTTACTGCACTGTTAGGTGATGCTGCCCCAGAGTGTATCATCAAACATATTTGTGCTTAATTACCCAACCAAAGAGATCTAAAGTATGTATGTTTGTTGTACTGTAATAGGGGTTTGTGCCTGGACAATTAAGTGTTTTATTTGTATTCTGAGATGATGTGAACTTATTTTTCTAAACACTATACTGAATAAACTTTATATTTATACACATCTTGTGTAAATACTTCTGTTTGAATGTCATGTGAGGGGGCTTTGAATGTTGTGCTGGAAAAGCAAGCAAAAGTAGAAACTTAGCTTTTAATGACTCATTGTGAAGGTGATGGCAACTAGGAATGCCTGTACTCACCAGGAAATTGATCTAAAGCCTACTTAAGCTAGAGTGAGACTTTCTGTTGACTTGCATGGTTTTTGTCAGACACAAACTTTGCTTCTAAAATACTAAATTAAAAACCATAAATCTTCTGTTTCATATTGAACCTAGCTGTTAAATCTGTGTCTTGAACCAAATTTATACCAGAATTAGGTACTATTACAATAGATTTTCACCTGCTAGTCAGGAGTAGTCAGTATTTACTTGTGGCTCCTATGGCATTGGGGTGTTTTCAGTGTCAGGGTTTCTTTTTTGGCTGGGTAAATTCCTCTTTGCTACATTGGTGTTTGAAATTTTTTGTTTTTTTTTAATGTCGCACTTGGTATCAGACCTGAGTTTGGCAGCAGATTTCTGAGCCTGACATTTATGTTCCCTTAATATTAAAGGATTTAAACACAACTGGATTACTTCAGACCTGTGCCCCAAGTACCAGGATTGCCTGGTTAAGGTTTTGATGCCAAAACGAAAAGACACTAAGTTCAAGCAGACTAATCTGTAGAGGTGAAGTAGTTTCCCTCATTGAAGCTATATACATATACATTAGAGAGACTTAACAGCCTGCACATGCCAGCATGAAACACCCTCTCACTTCTGTACTGCATTTAGGCCACAGGAAGCAAGATGAGGTTTGTGAGACTTAATTTTTTTAAACAGTCAGGTGTAGTTGTAGACACCTATTATATTTTTAATCATGAAGACATTACCTTGCCTTACCATTACTCACCATTCCTCCACCTTTCCCATTTACTGCAGCCACATCTCACTTGCTCCATGCAGTGCTGCTGACAGTAATCTGGGCTGCAAACTGCAGCAAACCTTCTCCCAGCCCTGGGAGTATCTCTGCCTGCTCTGCCCAGAGCTGAGCTGCCTCACACTTCGCAGCTGCCAAAGTAAATCCAGTTCCCAGGAGCAGCCCTGAGGTAGAGACAGTTGCCCTGTTGCCCAACTCTTGCTGCCCTGAAGCAGCACGTGTGACTCAGTCCTGCTGTTCTTAGCACTTCCCTTTGCCATGCTTTAGTTTTGCCTCAGCAGTAGGGCTGGGATAATATTTTCCTGCCCTGCAGATACAAGTTTCATGATTGATCCATGGATAGCAGTTCCCTCCCAGCTTTGCTTGGAGAAGGAGCCGAGAATCTAAAACCATCCTTCAACTGGGCTGTGACCAGTTTCTCCTCTCTTATTTCTGCCCCGTGATGCAGCCAAGGGGGAGAAGCACCACTGCTGGGTTTGTCCCAGCTCGAGGACATCTCCTCTGGAAGGGGACTTCTGCCTGGGCAGCCCCCACACCCTGGACCAGACAAAGCGCAGGGATTTGACAACTAGAAGAGGAAAGTCTCAGTGTATGCAAATGTCAAAATTCTCTCTGAGCAGCCACCCATGCGGTATGCAGGATGAATCATGTCCTAACGGAGCGCATTCCTGCTACTTTGGAGGGCTTTGCAGATGTGTTCCAGGTCACCCTGGGCAAGAAAACCACACACAGCCATGGTTACTTCTTCCCTGGCAGCTTGTGTGCAGATGGAGAAAAGGGGGACATCACTTTCAGAAGGACAGCTCCCTGACCCCTCCTGGAGAGAGGACCAAGGGCTGCCAAGGCAGTAGCTAGGATAAAGCTGATAGTGGGGAGGCTCATCAAGAGGGCTGGTTGCCCTTGATCTAGCAGGGAAATGAGCTGGGAGGGGAGGCAGCATTGGAAGTCAGCATTTTTCATCCTGTTTCTAGCTGGATTTTCCCTGTTGCCAGATCAGAAGGAAACTTTCCTGCTCCAAAAGGCAGAAGTTGGATCATTAAACCAAGATCTTAATGTAAATGCTCACAACTTGGAAAGCGGAGGTCTCCTTACAGAGCTGCATCCCCTGTTGTAGTGATCTCTGGCTGCAAAAACCTCTGGGCTGGAGGCTTAGGACAGTATATCTCAGTTATGGATATAGATCACATTTTTAATATAAAAATACATTTTAGAGGGAAAATGATTCCCAGAAATAGGAATTCATCTGCCAAACAATGTGCACATAACTGACTTTACACTTAGAGGTGCCAGAAAGTTCAGGAATGAGACCAACAATAAAAAACCAACACACGTGTGAAAAAATCTACTGCATTAAAGCCAGATTCAATAAAAATAGCACCTAGTTTATATGCTGCAGAAGCTGGCACACGCCCATGAAAGCCAAAGGAAAGAGATAAAATGTTGAGACGTTGCACACAGTCCAGAGGAACTGAGCAGCCCTGGAGGAGAGCTGATGGCTGCTTAATAACTCATCTACAATATTCTCATGTGTAAGTACTTGAATTCTTCATCCTGCTACCTCTCAGGCAGAAAGACACCATTTGGAATACTTTTGGGCTAATCGATAAGCTTTGTTGTTGCAGCCAAAGTGCTTTGCAAGAGATCTGACGCGACCCAAAAGGCCTCCAGAACGTTACACCACACTGTTCTACGTACAGCGAAATTATTCCGGTGTCAGTGGTGTCCCTTGTAGCTCTTGCAGCTGTGAAATGCAGCCCCTCCCCTGAGAAGCCTGCTGGGAGGAGAGAGGAGGGCAGGGAGGAGAGGTGAGTTGCCCGAGGCTATGCTGGCTGTGGGTGGCAGAGGCAGGTTGCAAAGCCAGGTCTCTGACTCCCCCTATTGCTTTGACCACTGGCCCACGCTGCCTCCCCAGGAGCCCGATCCAGCTGGGATGCAATGCCCCCTGACAGCAGCAGGAGGACTTGCTGCTTACACCAAAGCTGCTTTTGCTTCATTCATTTGTTAACCGTCTTTACAGCCACCGTCTGATGCCGACCGGTAGCAACAGGAGCCTCCAGCAAAGCCCCACCCATAAACTGACCAGCCCTGAACCGGGATCACCGAGCCTGCAACACTCAAGCTTCAGGAAAACCACTGCTGCGTGAATCATCCCGTCAGGGTGATGCACACATGGGTTCTGAAGGACTCCAAAGCCTCCCATTTCCAGATCAAGGCAATTTGAGAAAGCTTTCACTCATCTCCCGCTAAGTCCGAGGAGTTGAGGCAGATAGAAGCTCCGGGAGGTGAAGATAGTTTCACCCAGAGCCTGACTTGTGTGTGCTCTTGCATGTCCTAAGCCAGTGGGTTCTTAAAATAAGAACAAGTGACAACCAGAAGCTTACCCATGTCCTAGGAAGCTGCTGGGGGCTTTGCTGTTGACTGCTGCCTAAGCAAACTCAGTGTGGCACATCAGAAGGTGATTCTGGAAGGCAACAATTTCTGTACCGATTTAAGCACAATTACAACAGACATAAAAATACATAGATTGCCTCTGTCTAAAAACATTATCTATCATGTCTACATGTGTTGTAGACATGCAGGTGGAAGCAAATACTGGCCAGATTCAGACTCAAAAAATATTTTGAGGTTCACTTTGAAGTTGCAGAAACAGCAGCCTCTACTCCTTCTTGCAGGCAACATACAACAAAGCCTGGTCCCAGAACTCAATGAATTACCCAGACTGAAGCTCAAGACCCCAAGGCTGGTGCATGTTCCTGGCCTGCTGTTAGCAGCACAAGGGCCTGTCCCCTTGCTCAGAGCTCAGGGCAAAACAGCAGCAGAGGCAGTAGGGGTTAACTGCCCTGTTGTTGCTGTGCTTGACAGAGAAGCAATACCAGTAAGGGAGCTGCAAATTATAGGGGCATGATATCATCATGTGGGATTTATGCACATAACACCCCTATGCAGGGAATGACATTGGCTTCCTCAAGGCTGCTGTAGCCTTTCTCCTCTTGCCTATAAATGTAATAATGTTCTCCCCACAGCTTCAAAACACTGCGGTGTTTCTCCTGCTTACATTGCCTAGGTGGCTTGGTCTCCCCAGATTTGGCAAGAGAGCAGCCAGCATCAGGCCAGGGCAGTAAGGCACATGAAGAAAAGGTCTGGCTGAAAGACAGCAGCAGGTCCAGGCTTCAGGGCAGCAAGCACTGAGGTGCTTCAGCTGAGCTGCCACAGTGTATTCCCCATGGCTTTTTTTGCTTGGGACCCCTCAGGACCCCCAGATAAATTCCCAGGGGGTGTTTATGCGCTACTCTCATTTGCCATCCTCCCCATAGCCACTTAGCCTCACAGACTTGTGAGATGGGAGGAAAATCTGACCCAAAACTCCCAAAAACAATAGTACTTGGAAGCAGACTGCCAGCAGCTGCCTATTTCCAGGTATTGCTTTATCGAGAAGAGCCCAGCCTGCCTTGGAAGCAGTCCCAGGAGCATGGGGCATGCCACACATACCGGGCACTGTGGCCTTGCACCATCCAGAAGCACTGCAGGACGCCTGGTCCCAGGACAGAGATGGAGCTGTGCCAGCAAGCCCTTCCCGGGTTCAGCCAAGGCAACACCAGCAGTGTATTGGCTTGGCAGGGGGGTGCCAGGTGAACATTTGGCACTTCCTGCAATGCAGGGCCTTGGGAATGGTGATCTCAGTAAAACCCCTTCTGGTCTTAGGTTCTAGGAAAAGCTTCTTACAGCTACTGGGGGAAGTGGTGTGTGCAAACCAAATGTAGGGTCTGTTGCTCTTGGTTTATGTTTGTTACTCAGTAATGGTGGCAAGTATCA
Organism: Psilopogon haemacephalus; assembly: GCA_013396835.1. Taxonomy (NCBI): domain Eukaryota; kingdom Metazoa; phylum Chordata; class Aves; order Piciformes; family Megalaimidae; genus Psilopogon; species Psilopogon haemacephalus. Next base: position 367,217 of record VWZI01013327.1, on the reverse strand, counting down.
TTTGTGTATGCACAGCTCAAAGGTGCTCCTGTTCTTTCCAAATTTCCCTACAAAGAGCTGAATCTTTACTGCTTGGGTTACAAGTGCAAGACTTGTTCAGGTGACTGATGCTCACAATGAACAAGGAACAGTCATTTATTGATGGACTGGAGGACTGGCTCCTCCAATTAAAATGCAGTGGAGAGCTGATTCTGTTAATTTCTTAAATATTCTCAGTTCTTAGCATCTGTTTCCAAGCCATAAAAATTAAATACCCCTCTGAAATAAGCAGCTGCTATTAACGTAGACTCACAGGACTAGAAGACAATAGGAGAACTATACCTAAGCCCCAAAACCAGACAACTCTCCTGCTTAGGTTTTATCATAGCCATGTCTAGTGGAAGAAATGCCTCCTGCCGTGTAACCTCTCCTTCCATTACAGGCACCACAGTCTCTGTTTTGGGACCCAGGTCTCCACCCTGTGAAACTTAGGCAGAATTGTCAGATTGTCTTCCAGTTTTCCCCATTTTGGCGTAATTTCAGTGTTTAATAAGCATACTCTCTTCCCACATCCAGGATGTTCCTGAAAACACTGACTAGCGCCGTGCTGAGTAGAAACTGTTGTTCAAGAGCTTGTGGTATTTTGACCTGGAACCATAAGATAATCACTGTTTCGGAACAATTTCCCACCCATCCTACGGGGGCTTTGCCCAGATCACATTTCCTCAGTTCACCAGGGCATGGAACAGCATCAAAAGGCTGACAGATGCCAAGTTGTGTCACATCTAATGGCTCTTCCCTTTCCAAACGGCGTATCATGTCATCAAAGGCAACTAGGCTGGCATGACATAATTTGAGAATCCCACTTTATAGCTGGTAGAAACCGAATCCCAGCAAGTCTGTCAGTAACGATATATTCCAGGTAATAGATGATTGAAATCTCCTGGCCCTGGTTCTTGGTCTTAAAACTTAAGCAATGTTCTGATTTGCCAACTTTCGCAATTTATGAGCTTTGCAATATTTAGTAGCTGGTGAGAGAGGGGAAGTAGGCAGCGGGGCTGTAGCCACAGCTTCCTGCTCAACTTCATTCTTAAGTTCCTGGGTTTAAAATATATAAATAAATGTGGAGGTGCTGCAGGATTTCAAACCAGAGTACATATAAATGTGGGCATATGACATTTATCTAGTGTGACCACAGAAACCCAGTCTTTATCAGGTGTTGACTCCAGTAACACTGTGCAACAAGACACCTTTAGACAATAAACCAGGATATCCAAAAAGTGCCATTTTAGAAATGCAATGAATAATTTGTCTACAAATTCAGGAGAATATTTATCAAAGCTACCTTCAGATCCAAATTTCCATAAAATTAAAATTAGGCTTCTGGGTTAATTTACTAGGCTATTGCAGTCTGATCAGTAAAAGGAAAATAGCTGATACACAAAAAAAAATTTTGTATAACTCAGTTAAGGAAATGTTTCACTGATCTAAAAGCAACCTCCCAAAATAGCATACAAATACGTTTCTTAAAAGCAATACCAGTTTTGTTTTTAAGGAAATCAGGCAGATTTATTCTGCATCCCTGTATAACTCAGGCAGGCTTTCCAGAGCACCTTGTCCCTGACAGTTTCCATAACACTGGCATCAGAAGCAATCCCAAGACCAAATTCAACCCCACAACAAAAAACACTTTTGCATACAAACCTGCATTTCAGTGTGGCCATAATTACCATAAGCAAAGAGCACCCCGTTGTAGCCGTGGTTGTCAGCATGGTTATCACCCATAGTGAAGACAAGATGAACCTCAAGGCTGTGGGAAAGGAGGCAGGCAAAGAGAGAAAACTTCCTCCCATGTTTTGTATTAGCTACTGACTTAATCGCTGGTCCAGGAAAACTCCAAACTCTTTGTCCTCCCAGACAAATGAAATCAACTTTGGCATCTTTCTTTGGTTCAACATAACAAGATGCTGCCAGAAGAAGAGACACTGGGCTGATCAGCTCACCCTGAGTTTTAAAGTTTTGCCCTAAAAGAGTAATTTAAAAGAGTAATGATGGTTTTCCTCTAGTCCTGGCTGTAATGAGGGTTGAAACATTCTAAATGCTTGTATTTTTGCAAAATCAGAGGAAGAACAAAGAGAAAGATGGGTTAACCTTTATTTTTCAAGCCTGACTTAAAGCCAGCCTGTACTGTAACTGTCTGTTAAGATAAGCTGGTTTCAAACACTACAAGCCAAAAGTCCAGTTCCAAACATCTGGATTTCCAACTCCCCATCAGTACAACGTTCTCAGAAACAACAGTTAGCTCTGTTGTGGTGAGAGGTACATCTGGGGTGGAATTCACTCAGATGAGATGCCACAGTCAAAATGCTGTGGCTAAACCCTGCTGATGGAATGAGTAATGTATATGAAATACATAATATGTAAAAGTAGATAATATGTAAAAGTAGATAATATGTAATAATGAAACACAGCATATAGTATGTAATATATCTAATGCATTGTCGGGATGCTGTTACATTTTTGTCCCTTACATAGATGAGGTCTCCTAGGTGCTCTGACCCTCTGTAAGCTTTGCTAGTGATTCTCACCTCCCTGTTCCTTGCCCTACCTCCTGTTAGAAGTGTGAGCAGGGTACAGCAATAGCAATAGCCTTTGAAGAGGCTTTTTCCTTTCCAATTCAACAATGTTTGTCCAATTCCGCTTCTCCTCCACCCACAAGCAAAAGCTATTTGTGAGCCTTTCTTCACATATCTCTTCTCTTCATTTCAGCTGAGTCAGTAGGACCACTCTGTACCAGCGGTAATAGAGCTGGGCCTGGACACTGCTTTACCACCTGGTAGTACATTTTAAGAGACATTGCTTAACCAGGCTGTGGTGCTGCTCCTTTCCTAGTCTGCCTCCCAGGTCCACCAGCACAGCTCTATACATGCTCCCTACAACATGCTCTCTCCCCTTCCAGCTTCCCAGTGGGTATCACTTGACCACCCAGTGATGCTCCCACAACTTTCTAAGAAGCCAATTCTACCAGCAAACAGATCACACCCTCAAATCACTGCCTGGAAAGTCTGCATGGTATGTGGCTTAATTTTCTTTTCCATAATATGAAATCCAATCTGAAATGCACAGATTAGTTTACTAATCTGTGTAAATCCTATTAATAGCACTTACGCTGCTGCGCTCCCATTCACTTTCTAACAAATCTGTTTAGACCAGCTAGGCCTGCCTTCATCTCCTGCAAGATCTTCACACCTGGTTGTGGTCACGTCTTCACAAAGTAGCTGGCCACGAATGGAAGCTTGCACTTTGCAGTCATGTCTCATATTTTAATTCATGTCCCATGGTCCAGCGTGTTCTGGATCAAAGCATTAGGTGCTGTAAATCACCACGGTGCCATTGAAGCTAAAGGGATTATGCAAAGGGTCACACAGCATCAGCGAGGAAGGGCAGAGCTTGTTGATCTCCTCTCCCACTGCACTGCTGACTTCTGGGCCGGCTCCTGCTGTCATATAACCCACACAGCTCCCATCACACCACAGTGACTCCATCCTGCCCTGGGCACCTTGCTTGAAACTGAGCCCAAACACTACTGAACAACCTGTTTGCTTGAAGGAGGTGATGGGCAGTCTCTGGAGCCACTGGATTGCCCACACACACATCCCTTTTGTCACCTGTGGATTTAAGGCACACCAAGCGCCAGGGCTTGTGACTAGCAGAAAGAGCAGCCTCTCCAGCAGCCATGCGGGCTACAGTCCCTCCAAGCTCAGTGTGGCTTCTCAAAGAGAAGTCACCCTCTGTTCCTCTATAGAATAACCCATTCTCTATTCAAAACAACATTTACTTTTTCTGTAGTGGACTCCAGCAGCTTCCTACACCAGTCACAGCAAGAGTGATCAGCACCAGAAAGAGAAGAGGGGAGCGAGGCTCACATGCCTGGTTCTGACTTCCTAATCAAGCTGTGCACTAATTGGCTAATCTCCTTCCACTCTCTGTCTCTCTGCACTGTATTTCACCACTGCCCTGTAGTCCTTGTAACTGAGCACCTTCAGCACAGCTACAATGGAGCCTTAGCCCCTCCATGCTGAGCTATCTTCATGCAGTGTCTTCCATGCTCTCTGGCCAGGTGGACATTTGCCAAAGTGAGCCCTTGGGAAGGGCTCCTGACCCCTTTCCCTGGAAGGTTTCAAGCACATAACAAGAAAGACTTGGACTTGCTCAAGCAGGTCCAGAGAAGGCCACAAATGTGATCAGAAGCCTGGAGCACCTCGTCTGTGAGGGCAGGCTGAGAGATTTCGGGTTGTTCAGCCTAGAGAAGGCTCTGAGGAGATCTTATAGCAGCCTTTCAGCACTTAGAGGGGGCCAACAGGAAAGAGGAGAAGGGATGCTTTATCAGGGAGTATGGAGATAGAATGAGGTGTAACGGTTTCAATCTGAAAGATGGTAGATTTAGATTATATTAGGGAGAAATTTTTCACTATATGGGTAGTAAGACGCTGGAACAGGTTGCTCACGGTACCTGTGGAAGTGTGTTTGACACCAGGCTGGATGCAGCTTTGAGCAACCTGATCTTGTGGAAGGTAACTCTTCCTATGGCAAGGGGATTCGACCCAGATGTTCTTTAAAGTCCTTTCTAACCCAACCCATTCTGCAATTTTATGAACACGAGAACTGTTCTTCCCCAAAAAATCCTTGTAGATGAGGGAGAGAAGAAAATCTACTCTACATGACCAAAAGGAAGGAGTCAGAGTTAAAATTTTATTTACAAAAGTCCACAGTAGGACAAAGCCACTACTCATCTCCCTGCCAAGGGATCCCTGCTCCTTGCATGAGTGTGTTGGCTGTGCAATTCCTGCTATCCAGCTCTTTCTTCTCTTCCCAGGATTGAGACAGACTCTGAAGTGCTTTCACTAAGGTCAATAAAAAGGCTGGGCCTGTAGCACTGAGCCAGTTCCAGCACAACTCCCACTACTTTTCCAATGTTTTTTGGTTTTTTTCTACCAGAGAGTTAAATTAATGAATAGCATAAAACATTTTGGGATCCCAAATGTTTTCCTTTCCTGTAGTTGAAATGCATCCACTCCCCATCCAACTCTGTATGGATTTTTCTCTCATTGCCGTAGAACCTTTTTTGATATTGATAGAGCATCACTCTCTCCTGATTTCTCCTAAAATGCTTCTGAGTTTTTGATTATCTGAATAATTCATACTGGTTTGCATGAACATTAGCTCAAGAATTGTTTGTAATTCCTAATTCCTCCATGTTGTGGAAGAAGTGTTTTAAAAGTGTTACCCTCACTCAACAAATTCTCCCCCAAGTTCTCTTTTACCACAGGTTCTCACTTGTTATCTGTTAAAGCTTATTAAATGGCTGATTGTGTTTTAGACCTTTAATCTCTGTGTATAGGTGCCTGTTGTGAGATATTAAAATGCCACAGAGAAGAAAAAAAACAATAATGGGGGGGAAAAAAAGAAGAGGAATTTTTAGAGGAAGCAACTGAGCCAAGTACAATATGTGGCCAGACAGAATCAGAAGCGCTGGCTGCAGCGCATACCCAAGAGGCATCAGACAAACCACCCCAACCACAATGGTAGCTGTTCACCAGCAAAAGGAATGTAAAGAATAAAATGGGGGGAAGGAGCCTCCCCTTCCTCCTCCGCCTTCTCCTCAAAAGACCATCTGACATGGATGACACCTTTGGTGCATGCAAATGTGCCACATCTGGAAGAGCAAATAAGGATTCAGTGGCTGGGAAGTTCTGCCTCTGTTGTCATGGCTGTCTGACCATGCGTGGGCAGACCTGGTGAAAAATGGTGCTTAAACTGTAAGTCAGAGCAGGGCAACTCTCCACTCCTGGGACATGTGCTGAGCTCCTTTGTAAAACGAGTGTGATTTCTATCACCTTTTCTGCAGAGCATCATGTGCTGATGGCTGGAGACCTTGTTCCAATGTCCAGTTCGTGTGCTTACAGCCAGCCGTGCTCATCTATCCTGTGCCCTTTTTGTCTTTCACCTTAAACAGCTCTTTCTTCCCAGACATATTTAAAAGAGACAGTCACTTTCCTCCCTCTCACCTCTGCCTGTATTGTGCTGCCTAACCAAGCTAAGCCAGAGGTTGGCTTTGAAAGAGTTCCTTGTCCTGCTGTCAAAACCCATATCACATCCCATCATGAGCTGAGATGTACCATATATGTGTAGATTAGACTGTACATTAGGAAAAGAATTCATTGTCAGAGGGGTTCTTAAGCATTGCAACAAGCTGCCCAGGGAGGCTGGAAGTTAAGTCAACATTCCTGGAAATATTTAAAAGATGTGCAGATGTAGCACTTAGGGACATGATTCATGGGTGAACTTTGCAGCTTTAATGCAAAGTTCATTAACCATGTTAATGGTTGGACTCAGTGATCTTAAAAGTCTTTTCCAACCTCAACAATTCTACAGTTCTACAGTTCTATACCTTGGAAGACCCCCTCTGGTTTTGTATATCCTGCTAACCCTGCTACCTTAGTTGCTCATAAGCCACCTTCTTCCTGTTGCTCACAGTCCTTGAATGAGCTCAATTCACCATCTGCCAGGAGGGCATGGCCTGAAGGTGAACTTATCTCACAACTACTCTTCAAGCCCTGCCCAAGGATAGACTCATGAGCTCCCACTGCCTGTGCTGGGGCAGGGTCAGGGCTTGCTGCCCCTGCCTGACCCCAGACTGGGGACTGCTACCTTGTGTGCTCTTGAGAGAAGTAACTGTGTGTCCCCTCCATGGTAATCACAGCACACAACCTCCTGGACTAGTGTAATCTACAGCAGCTGCAGAATGTCAAATTACAAACGCAGTTGCTAGATTTACTTCTTGTGCCTTTGCTATGGGAGGACAAAGATATTTTGGAAGGATAAGACGGACAGGAAAAAGGAAATCTCTTCTTAAAACTCATGAAGGCTAGTGGTGGGGTTAAAAGCCTAGATCACAAAGAGTTTTCCACCTGGGTCAACCCAGTATTTGGTTTGAGAAATTCAGGGTTAATTTTCTCCTGCAAAATTTGGTGTTGGTTTCTGAAACTCGTTGCAGCATCTAGTGCTTCCATCCAGCACTTGCCAGGAAGGTGCACTGATGCTTCATGGTTCAGAGGCACAGCTTCTATGAGAGGGTACAGCCTCTGGGAGGAGTTACAGCTTCTGGGAAGTAGAGCTTTCACGGGGAATATCATCACTGCCTGGTGCAGGTGTGCTCTGGGGCTAGTGACAGAGAGGAATGACTACGGTCTCTTTCACACCAGCTCTGCAAACCCCTTTTTCACCTATCTAGAGTATAAGCTTTGTGTCACAGAACAGCCTTTCCTCTGTCTGCAGTGCTGAGTGGCACAGCACTCCATCTTTAGGAGTGTCACGGCGATATAACTCCCTTTCAATTAATTTTAATAGAAGTATTAATACTGGCTCCTGTGTAAAGGACCACAAGCACTGGCCCTTGGTAGCTCCTTGCGTAAACACAAGTGAGCTGCCAACACACTCAAATGCAGGCTGCAGCTCCAGCAGTCGTGCTGAGGTTTGTGTGCTCAGAATGCTGTTATGGGGGTGCCAGCAGTGGCCATGACCACATTGCCTTTGAAGCATGGGGATGCTTTGGCAGGTGACCGTGTACATAAGACCCAAAATGTCGTCCTCATACTCATCCAAACAGCTTCTCCAGGCACCCATCTGTTGCACCGAGTAATAAGGACAAGTTTCTACTATCATGACCTTACTTGAAGAAGTGTAACCCTAAGTGGCTCACAGATATGCTTGGGGAGTGAGTGGAATTTCTGAGAAGCTCCCAGAATTGAAGGGACTTCACTTGGTATAAAAGATCTGGAGAAAAAAAAAAAAAACGAGGGAAGAAAAATACAGCTGGTAGATAAGAGACTGTGATTTGATTCACTTGAGGCACAAAGGACATCAAACAGAACCAAAATTCAGATTTAGCAAAACAAAGAGACAGCAAACCTCTGTAATTGGCCTCCGAGACTGACTGACACAAAGTATCACGAAAGCCCAGGGCTTGTCACTTGAAGTGTGGAAATGCGTGCATATATACACCTACCCACACACACAGGGACCACTGTCTGTACCCATGGTCTCTTAGGTCTGGAAAGGTCTTGACAACACCGCTCAGTCTTTTCCACAGCTCCAAGGCAGGATCAAATACATGTTGGTATTTCTGACAGATGTTTGTCTAGACTTGTTTTTAACAAAGAATCTCCCACCACCCCAGGCAATTTGTTCTAATGCTTCTTTTTCTTCTTCAGCTCCGTACGCACACGTATTTATTTATCTCAGAAGGTGAGCGGAGCAGTCTCTGATGGCTTGCACATCAAAAGGCTTATTATCTCCTTTTTCATGGCAAGGTCTTTATTGCAAAGGATGTACAAGCCCAAAAGATCCCAACCTGACCTGAGATGAGAGGCTGATCTCAAGGGATGTGCAGATGGGGCAAGGGGGGCAAGTAGGACAGGAGGGGGAAATTCATTCCTTTCCTTATTAACCCATCAGATTTGGTCTGCTGATAAAAGAGAGACTAGCTTTTGAATATTCTATTTTTAAACCCAAACAGTAAGTTCCTCTGATTTTTGTAAAATAAACTTTCAACTTCCTCAGCAGCCACCTCAGAAAAGAAGTTGTCCTGTCAAACTTAAGTAAGGCAAAGGAGGAGATGAGGAATGAGCCTGCGCAGCTGGAATATGCAAATGGCAGGATGAAGAGTAGCACTTTTCCAGCCGTCCTGAGTATCTATTACCTCCACTTTTGGGCTGACAATGCACCAAATGCTTCATTGCCTGGGGCCTTACAAAGCTGACCAGCTTTTTTATCTGAAAGCACTAATGTAGAAGGGCAATTGGGAATTAATTATTTAATGTGGTTCTCATTGGTAGAAAGCTTCCACCCCTCCTGCCTCTCAGCTACCATTATACATATGTTGCTTTCTTCAGACTATAGTGATTAGACAGCAGTGGAAAAATATGGCTAATCCCATTCCCACTTGAAATAAGCTCCATTTAAATCAACAGATTTGCACTCAGGAACTAAGAGCGCAAATCAGGCCCATGCTAACAAAACATAATTTGTTATAAAAATCACAAGCATATCTCAGCATCCCTGTTTCTGAAAAGAAGCCATCTCATAATTCCACTCTTTGACAAGCAGTGGAAGACTGTTCCTGCTAAAAAAATTTAAATCCATGCAAGTAGCTCTGTTAGAAGATCAGAAGGAGCTCCCTTTCATGGGGCTATTTGGATGCCTCACAGGAGCAGGCAGAAAGGTGTATCCTGAATCTACATGGTGTGTTGGTTCAGCTCCAGGTTCTCCAGGACTATCTGTGTAAGGAACTATTTCATATAGAGCCTTTTTGGTCATGACCTGCATAGAAGAAAATGTCCTTTTGAAGATCTCTGTGCCACAGCTGCACACCAGAAACTCCCATCCAAGTTAACTTTGAGAAGTTTAAACAGCCAGATCCTGTGTATTTGAAAAATAAAGTTTGCAAAATAAGATTCTGCATCAGGGCTTGGAAGGAACATAAACTTAATGCTGTCAGCCATCATATGTTGGAATATTTTAACTTCTTCCCCACCGTCATCACCTCCAGAATCATTTCACACGAAACTTTGACAGGATCCTACCAAAATTCAATGTTATAAATTACACCAGGAATTAATGTCATATGTTGTATATTTCCAAACACGAAATAGATTAGTGTTGCCTTTCTTCAGCTCTTCACATGAAATAAATACAACTATATGGATGTGCTTTTCTAAGATCCACTGGCACGAAACCTGAAGTACCCCAGCAAGGTCCAGGAGCAAGAAGTTTTAATCACCATGGAAGCATGACACTTTTGAAGGTCTATGAAATTATATACTTAGGTCTGAGAAGGGTAAACTTATCCGTCTAGGCAGATCTGCTGATAAAGAGACACAACTCATTTTCTCCTGGAAAGCTGCACTAATATGTCGTTTGAAAAAAACAATGCATCATTAGAGACAGGTTTATGCTGGGAAGAGAACAGAGAGGAAAAAAATAACAATTCCAGGAGAAATGTTCTATAAGGAAAAAGGAAAGGCAGCATGAAAATTGCTCCCTTCATTTGGGAGGCAGAAAAGCAGACAGACTGAGCATCTCTCAGGGCCAGACAGAGCAAGACTGGCGACGATGGAGGCATATGGAGACCCACCCAGGGTGCAGACAGAGCAGAGGACCCCCAGACCTTGGCTTACGCAAGGTGACCTTTCCCCTCTCTAAAATTTCAAAGCTGTTGTTGCCGGCGCTGAACAGACTGTGTGCCATATGTAACATGACCTCAGCTCTGCTCTGCCAAGCCACTGATGGCATCACTAATGAGAGGTGAAAGGTCTCTTTCTTGCAGCTCACTCAGAAACCTACTAAGGCAATGGATGTGGGATGAGCCCCCCCTACCCCTTATCCCTGCAGGCACACACCTACCTGCTGTCCCACCACAAGGCCCTCCCAAAATCACACATGCCCGCACCCAGGGGGGCTGATGGTGCCTCTTTTCTTGGCCCATCTTGCAACTGGCACAATCCCCCAGTGCCTGTATGCAAAGCACACAGGCGAACAGAGCCTGTATGTAAATCCTGTTCCCAGTCCCCACTGCCACCTTGCCAATCCTCCTAATTCAACAACTACCACTGCTTTCCCCCTTTTT
>VWZI01013327.1:329440-354357 GCA_013396835.1 Psilopogon haemacephalus | reverse complement strand
AAAAAAAAAAAAAAAAAAAAAAAAAAAAAAAAAAAAAAAGAAGAGAGAGAGAAAAAATATCGCAGGTCTGCTGCTCGTACGTAGACTTACCTAGGAACACAGGCACGGCGAGCCGCACAGACGCCAAATTATCTGACTTCTAGGGGAGAAAAAACAAACAAACATGGAACCCCCCCCCCACCTCTGTACTCCCTAAATTTCTCCGCCCCATGAACGGCTCACACCGAAATCTCCCAGGGCCGTGGCTCTGGGCTACGGCTAAGGGGGAGCCGGCCCGATGTCGGCTTTACCCACCCGGGCCAAAGCTGGTCCCCGGCCGACAACAGCAAGGACAAGTTAAGCAGCCTCCAAAGAAGAGCAAGGAGACTTCGGTGGCTCGTCTCCTTCTCAGTTCCCTGCGCCAAAACAAATCGGCCCCTCCTGGTCTCGGTTTAAATGTAGCTCACTGGATAATTAACTCCATCTTTCCAGCCCTGCTTTAACTGTTTATTTAGTGTCACCCCGTATTACCATCACTAGCACTTTCCTCTGAACAGGAGGAGCTGGAGGGTTTCACCTCCCAAAAGGAAATTCTTCGTAGCTTAAAAGAATCAGCATCTTGGAGGTACATTAGCGAGCAGTAATGGGGGGAGGTCGGGGGTAGCGGTAAAAGCAGGAGAAAATAAGGGTGTGGGGGGACAGGGACAGAAAGACGCATCGGCCTTCGGAGAGGGGAAAAAAAACAACCCACCACCATATTAAAAAACCCAAAACGCGTGATCACCTCTAATCCTTTGAAAAATGTCCCGGTAAGTGAGCGAAGAAAGAGCCCTTTGTGCCTTGGGGTTCGCCCCGCCGGGGCCACGCCGCGAAGGCCTGATACTGATCCCGATCCCGATCCCGATCCCGATCCCGGTTCCAATCCTACCCCTCGCTCCACCGCCCCGGCCTGTCCCTCCTCCGTCAGCCCGGCCCGGCCTGACCTTGCTTGACGTGGGGGTACCCGATCCTCGAGGTGGGGGTGTACTGGACAGGGCAGGGACCTGGAGGGAGGAGGGAGGGTGTGGGGGACCGGGCAGGGACACGGCCCGTGCCCCGCGGACACCGGATTTGTTTTTACAGGTGTCTGGAGCGTAATTTACCAACAAGTAATTAAAGGTTGCACCGGTTTGCGAGGAGCGTCGGGCCAGAGGCTCCTGCAAGAGGCGAGCGACGCATGCGAAGGGGGGGTTTGCTCTTCCGCATTAAAAAACAGAATAATAAAGGAAGGAGAAAAGAGGGAAAGCAAGCAAACACAAATCCTGTATTGTGCAGGAGTAATCTGGCTGTCTCCCCTGCGCCTGGCGTTCGGCAGGGAAGGCAGCGCGGATCCGGTATCACGTTGCAGATCCTCGCTGGAGATAACGAAATGCGATCTATTTTTCAGAACAGCAAGTGGATGGGAAAGGAGCCCTCCACAACACAAACCTCATTGACTTAATGGGTCGGTTTTGAATTTCGCCTTCGAAAGGTTCGGAAAGCGGCAGCGTTGTGTTACACTCCCGACGGCTCCTAGCCTCCAGACCCGGTTATCACCGCGCCGAGGCGGGGCTCCGAAAAAAAATAATAAATGCGGCTGATTTTATTTTGTCGCGCTATTTCTTCCTTCCAGAACCTCACACTTAAAGAAAAAAAAAATCGGTTGAGGAAGAGCTTCATTCCTAAGGTCGGAGGGGAGATGGAAGTCGTGTTTGGGTGATTTATTTCTCTTTGGTTTTATTTTCTGAAGAAACAGAGAAAAACCCGCAAACCCTTGCTTGGGATTCGCGCTCATCCCCTCTCTGCACTGTATAACGCTGCATCGAATAAATAAGAGAATAAATTAATTTCCAGCACAAACGGAGACGGTCGATGCCCTGGCGAGTGGGGCGAGGCACGGAGGCCCCCGCCACTGTGCACCCTCGGCTTCCCCTCCGCTGGTGCGTAGATGTCAGGCCCTGGCGGCGGAGTGGACCCCGCAGAGTTCTGCCCGGGGTGAGCCCGCCGGGCTGCTTCTTCGATGACGAAAAATAAACCACAGAGGAGCGGCCGGCTGCAACTCCGCGCCTTTCTGTCGTTATTTAGTTATTCGGTTATTTGCGTTTGCCTTGGTTTAGTTTTATTTTTGGGCGGCTAGAAGACTATTTTTTTTTTTTTTTTTTTTTTTTCTGGGAGATTTTCAAAGATTAAATGGGATGGGGTGGTTTGGAAATTCATTTATTCCTTTCCCTGGTTTGAACTGAAATATTCCCAAATTTTTAAGAAGAGCATCCCGGTCAATAATTAACGTTGATGCTGAGCGGTTCTTGTCTGCAGTGTGTAACTGCTAGATGGACCCCAGAGAATCTGTCCCCAAATTGTGTGGATTTTGGTGACACGGAAGAATAAAGTCTCTCTCGGAAATGGCGGGACAGGCTCGGCTCAGTCCTTGCCTCTCCCTGTAGCTCCGCGCAGGGATAATTTGCTTATTCCCAGCAAGAGCGGTGTTTGTTTTGGTCGGCCTTTCGAAGGAAAGAAAAACAAGGAGGAGAAATGTGAGGACAAGATAAAATCGCTGTCGTTCAAATGGCAAAGAACTTCCCCAGCCCCGCGTTGCATTTCTCTCCTCCTTATCGTAAAGGTACATGTCCTTAGGTCCGTGCTTTTCCCGAACTGAACACTTTATTAGAACAAAATTAAAGTTTTAAAATTAATATCTATCAAAAGGAGAGATGGAGAGTCCGTCGCCAAGCTGGGCAGGGCAGTGCTTCTCCAGGACGCGGTCGCGGGCTGCGCCGAGCCCAGGCGTTATAATTCTGCGCACTTGCTCCAGACTTTAGGGTATTAGTTGATTTTAGAGCCGGGTTTAAGGCTCCGTTCCGGTCCCTGCACAGCTGCCTTGTCAATAAGGATCTGTTCCAAGCAGACATTCCTTCTGGGAGGACATTGCAGCTCTTTAAGACTTCATCTGCAACATCATAAGTACTAAAATAAAATGGCAAAGGAAAATTACCAGACACATGGTCATGGGATACAGGAGCGCCCTGACTCCAGCGCACATAGTAAAGTCACTGTACAGACTGGGTGGCAGTGGCTTAATTTAAACAACCCCGAGACGCGAAGTACATGGCGAAAAAAAAAAAAAATTACGAGAAACAACAACAACAACAACAAAATCCCATACTCCATACGAATTTAGGAAAGTATTGGGACCGGCCTTTCCCATCTCGTACGGCAGGCAGAGAGCGAGTAGCGCCGACGGCCCGGGGCTCAGAGCCCTTCGCCTCTTCAAGAGATGGGCTGATCTGAACGCGGAGCGTTTAAAGTCAAATAAATCCGAATGTCTTTAGTGAAGACAAACAGGTTTTTAAGAGCCCCGCGATGGTTATTAGCACCCGCGGAGAGAACTCGTTCTGGAATCAAAAGCGTTGGAGTGTGCTTAAAATACTGGTTTCGACTTATCTAATCAAAGATAAATAGAGCCATAAAGACACGTTCTTCCCACCGCTCTCCTGCCCTTATCTCACCGCATTGTCCTCATCTCCCAGCCAGTTCTCGCTACTGACAATAGATTATCTTTACCTACGGAGCCTAATTGTTTTCTAATTTATTTTTTTTTCCAATAGTTGCTTTTGAGGGAGGTGTGCAAATGAGGATTAGGCTAATTAAAGCCTGGCGGGCCGGTGCAGTTTTGCTGCCTGCAGCCTACACGGCTTCCTCGGGGACTTCCCCCCAACCTGCTGAGGACACCTCCTTGGACTAAGCGGAAAGCAGAGGGGCCGTAGGGAGGGAGAGGAGGGGGCGCAAGCCCCCCGTGTATTTTTTATCTATTCACTAAAACATTGTTTATTCATCACCAGCATTAAGGTAATTAAGTACGACTGGCTTGGCAGAGCAGCTTGAAGGGGGCGGGAGGCAAGAGTTTGGGGGGCAAAAAGAGTGGAAAGAATACAGTCAAAGTCCGCCGGGAGCTGCTTCCCCAGGGATGTGCACGGCGGGTGGGGGACGGCTAGGCTACCCCGCTGCTGGGGCCGCACACGCGCAGGCGAGACGGCCGAGGCCGGGACCGGGTCCCTGCCGTCAGGCCCCGCCCGCCCGTGCAGGGTTGGGCTGGGCTGGGCTGGGCCGGGCAGGGCTGGGTTCATCTGGGCCGGGCTTTTCTGGGTTGTGTTGGGCTGAGCCCTTCTGGACTGGGCTGGGTCGGGCAGGGCTGGGCTGGGCTGGGTTGAGCTGAGCTGGGCTGGGCTGGGCCCGGCCCGCTGAGGCGGGGGCCGAGCCGCGGGCGCCCAATCAGCGCGGCGCGGGGGCTCGGGCGCTTTAAGCACGGCGGCGGAGGAGCGGGGACAAAGTCCCCCCCGGCTCCGCGACCAGCATCCCCGCTCGCCCGATCGATCGCCCCGGCTGCTGCCGCGCCTCCCCGCTTTGGGGCCGGGACCGAGACCGGGACCAGCACTGGGACCGGGCCCGGCTGGTGGCTTCCCCCCGCCCCTCCGCCGCCCCGCTCCCGCGGGGTGTCCGCTGCAGCCTCCTCCTCCTGCCGCCGCCGCCGCTGCTGCTGCCGTTGCGCTCGGCCATGTCGATGCTGCCGTCCTTTGGCTTCACGCAGGAGCAGGTCGCCTGCGTCTGCGAAGTGCTGCAGCAGGGGGGGAACCTGGAGAGACTGGGCCGGTTCCTCTGGTCGCTGCCAGCCTGCGACCACCTGCACAAGAATGAGAGCGTCCTTAAGGCCAAGGCCGTGGTGGCCTTTCACCGCGGCAACTTCCGCGAGCTCTACAAGATCCTGGAGAGCCACCAGTTCTCCCCCCACAACCACCCCAAGCTTCAGCAGCTCTGGCTGAAGGCTCATTACGTAGAAGCCGAAAAACTAAGGGGCAGACCCTTGGGCGCCGTCGGTAAATATCGCGTCCGCCGAAAATTCCCTTTGCCCCGCACCATCTGGGACGGCGAGGAAACCAGTTACTGCTTCAAGGAGAAATCCCGGGGCGTGCTACGGGAATGGTACGCCCACAACCCCTACCCGTCCCCCCGGGAGAAGCGGGAGCTGGCGGAAGCCACCGGCCTCACCACCACTCAGGTCAGCAACTGGTTCAAGAACCGGAGGCAGCGGGACCGAGCGGCAGAGGCGAAAGAAAGGTACTTACCACCCCACCCCCATCCTCTACAATTCCCCTTTTTTATCCCCGCCGATATGGACCGGGAATCCCGGGAGCGCAGCTACCACTCGCCGGTGGATGCGAAGGGAACAGCCAAAATACTTCGCTCGCTCCAAATCCATCTCCCCACCAAAGCACACCCCCCACACCCCTCAAACCCCCTTCCGTTAAGCCGCATTGCGTTTTGCCCAAGTGAGTTTTCCACCCGAGATTCACCAGACCCCACTCCTCACCACCCCACCGCCACCTGCCCGGGGTGCTGTGGGAAACAACGAGCTCCTCGCCGGCCTCTCCAGGCCTCTTGGCCGCCTTTTGTTTGCTGCCAGAGTTAATGCGGGAAAGATACTGTCCCGAAGCCTCCCGGGGAAGCGGTCGAGATGCTGGGTTGGGTGTTGCCCGGAATCGGGCAGGGTAGCTGCGAAGCTGGGAGGAGAGAGATAGAGCCCCGGGATGGAATAGGAATAAGGGACAGACTGGGATGAGGGAGCGATGGCCCGGCCGAGCCGCCACTCCGCACCGAGGCCACCCCGGGCGGCGCCAGCGGCAAAACAACCAGCCATGGAAAGGCATAGCCCAACGTTTTGTTTCCCCCAGCGACTTCCCTTCCGAGCCTGGTAGAGAAAAATCTCTCATCCTGCTCGTCTACGGGTCGCGCTTTCATTTTACGTTAAAAAGGGGAAAATCTCACTTTAAAAAAAAAAGTATTCCACTTGCGACTTTTTCCTTCTTCACCGAAATTACCGAGCTGTGCGGAGTACATCTATTTGTAGAGGGGATACAAAGAAAGGGAGACAATTCGTTGTGAAAATACTAGGCTGGTTTGGGTTTGTTTAGTTTTGTTTTTCCCGGGGAGGAGAATCTGCTCTCACGATGGGACAAAACGCGATGAATTTACTGGGAGAGTTTAGCTCATCTCCGGCGTCTCTCGCCTGCTGTAACTTCCCCGTTGTGGGGGTATTTTTGTTTTTCTTTCTTTCTTTTTTTTTTTTTTTTCTTCCCTTTTTTTCTTTTTTTATTTTGTGCCTTTTCACAGGGAGAACACGGAAAACAACAACGCGGCTACCAACAAACCGAACCAACTCTCGCCTCTGGATGGGAGCAAACCTCTTATGTCCAGCTCCGAGGAAGAATTTTCTCCTCCTCAAAGCCCGGATCAGAACTCGGTCCTGCTCTTGCAGGGAAACCTCAGCCACGCCAGGAGCTCCGGCTATTCTCTAAGTGGTTTAGCGACATCCCAGACCCCTCACAGCCTCCAAGGCCACCAGCTCCAGGACTCGCTGCTGGGACCTCTCACGTCCAGCCTGGTGGATCTGGGATCCTAAAGGCCCGCGGCGGCCGACCGAAGGATCGAGAGAGGAGGTTCTGCTTGGGGACAGAGGCTCTGGGTTGTATATAGAGGACAGCACCCGGTTTTACAGCTCATCCCGCTGGTTCTTGGTGGGACTCTCAGCTCTTTTTACACAACCCCCGCATCGGCTACTGGTCCAGTTCCCCCTCTCTCAGCGCCTCCCACTATTACCATTATTTTTATTTTATTTTTTTTTCCACGTAGCCAAATGCAGAAAGCAGCAGAAACCCTCAGCCCTTCGACTTCAAACGAGNCCAGTCTCTCAGGCGTGGAGAGGGCAGGGGTGGTCGGTACATCCCTGCTGCTGCCCAGCCAGGACCCGTGGAGCTGGGGTGGAGGCGGAGGGAAGCGAACGGCTGTACTGAGGCCGATGCTGGAACAGGAGGAGGGCGGGGAGGTTACGTTTACATTTTTCTTATTTAGCCTTACCAGAAAGATTTCGATATAGTTTAAATTAAAAAATACAAAAACAAAACAAACAAAAAAAAAAAAAAAGAAAGAAAGAAAGAAAAGAAAGAAAGAAAAAAGAGAGAGAAAAATCTTTAAAATAATAGAAAAAGGAGAGAGAAAGGAGTTGCAGTACTAGAGTTATATCAAGTGCCTGCGTCTTACTTACCGCGGCTGTGCGAGGTGGTTACCGAGCTTGCTCCCGTGGGCCCAAGCCCTCGGCTTCCTTCTTCTCGGTGGTGAAATGCATAGATGTGATTCAAAATTAGAATAATAGTAATTTTAAAATTCGACGGCCGTTTCCTTCTGAACGAGAGTTACTCGGCTTGCCCCCGCCAGCTCCACGTCGTCTTCTCCCGCCCGGCCCTGCTCACAGCCTTCTTCCTCCGGCTTGCAGAGAGCCTGCGGTCGACGTTATTCTGTCTCGAGTTATTTGTTACCAAAATTCGCATGTGCTTTCAGGTTTATTTTCTATTGTACCTAAACAGTCTAAATTAAACAACGCTGATGGCAGAATACCAGGCTGCGTTTTATCATTGCAGGGGCGAACCCATGCTCCTCTGCCCTCTATCAACCCCCACCCGACGGGCTGCACTGGAGGCTTTTCGAGGGAAGCCGGTGCTTTCGTAACCGCGGAAAGAAGAAAGGGAAGAGGGGACCTCTCGATGCAACCTCTAGCGTGGGGTGGCCCCGTGGGAGCCGGACGACTCTCCCGGAGGGAGCGTCTCGCCCCGAGCTGCCCGCGCCGCCGGGGCCTCGTTGGTGCCTGGCCCCCTGTTAGCGTTTTGCATCATTAAATGCGTGTTTATTTAAGTCGCTGCCGTGTTTGTTCTCGGGGTCTTGGGCCATGGAGAAATGTCACCCTCTGCAGGAGGGTCTTGCCGGGCCGGAGTGCTCCGTGTCCCTCCTGTTGGCTCCCTGAACAGGCCTGCCTCGCCATTCCCATCACCCGGCCATACTCCAGAGTTCCCCGCGCACCATCAACTCTTGCCGAGATGGGGCAGGGGTTCCGTGCCCTCCGTCGCCCTCCTTGGCTCCGGCTGCGAGAGAGCCAGGGGTCTGGTGCCAGGACGGCCGATGTGAATTTTCTCCGCTCTCCGGCCTGGCACTGGCTGCCCCCTTAGTGAGATCCCGCCGGGCTTCCTTCCCCTCTACCTCACCTCGACCCTCTGCGGGCATGGCGGGGGCAGTGGCAGACCCCATCCCACGGGCAGGAGCCAACGCGGCTCCATGGAAGCAGAGCGGAGGGCGCAAAACCTGCGGTTGGGAAAACAAACCGCGCAGGCGGGTGCGCATATGCCTGTCTGCGCGCATCCAAGGCCGCGGGTGGGGCCGGGGCAAACCCCGACGTCAAAGCGGGAGCACGACGACCCCTCCATGAGCAGCGATCCTGACGCCAGCAACATGGCCCTAGAAGCAATTGGAACCGGGTCCCGCAGCGACCTTGAGTGACAGGACTGTCCGTGTCCCCAAGTCCAGCCTCACCCTCTGATCCACTCGGGGACCCTCATCACCATTCCCGAGGGATTCATCCAGCCCCACGGCGATCCGTCATGAAGCCGCGCAGCATCTCGGTAAGAAAAAGGAGAACCCTCAGGAAAAGGAGGGAGGTTTTCAGGGTGAGCAGCTGCGGGATCTGCACCCCAAGGATAGATAAGCTCCAGGTCCGGTTGTTTTCCAAATCATGGGCTCAGCAAAGAGGAAGGATAAGTATTGCCCGGGGCTCCAGCCCTGCGGGGATGGAAACCCAAGCAGCGACTCGCAAACCAGGGCTTATTGTTAAAACAAACAGAGCAGGCAGGCAGCAACAAGGCTGGCTTTCAGAGGCAAGGGGCGGGAAGAAGAGCTGCCAAGAGTGCGCCCCTCGCTGAAATCCCCCATCTTTCGTGCAGACCTGCAAGTCGAGGCCGCTGTCAGGCCCAAAGGGCGTCCCATCACCCCCAGCCCCCGATGATAATGCCTTGCCCATGCTCCAAACCTCCATTTCTCTAATAGAGAGAGGGATGAAGTTGTCAACAGGATGATGGTGGCAAGGAAGGATGGAGGATGCTGAGTTCCCCATCTCTCCCTGGAAATAAGCTTCCAGAAAGGCAAAGGGCCAGTGGGCAGGTAGGATCAGGGAGGCCCTGGATCTCAGCCAGGTGCAGGTTGCTGAGCTCCCCTCGAATAGGTTTGACCTCACAGCAAGCTTTTCACAGCACTATCAGCCTGGGGAGGCAGCCCGCAGCCTTTTCTCACCTCACTCTGCTTTGTATTTCCATTAGCAGGAAGGAATTAATTCGCCCCCCACCCTGCTCTCGTTCACCCCCCAGAACAGATTTCACACTGTGTCCAGGTCAGCCAAAAAAAGGGAAGGAAATGGAGAACAGTGGAATGATTAATTCTACCTGCTTTTCCCATGAGTGATCACCTGCTTTTGGGGTCATGAATAGCAGGTAGCTCTCTCCATCTTCAGCTCTGAGAGGCTCATTTGTTTGGTGACAGCTGAGTGACAAGACCTGAAACCGGAGCCCTCAACTTTGCCTGATGTGTGGATAAAACCCTGGATGTTCCCTCAAACATTTCAGGAAATGAAAGTTGTAACGCGATCCCTTGTGCGCCCACATCTCCCCCAGCAACACACAAAAGCTCAAAGGAACCTTCTCGGATTAAATTCAGCCTGAAGAGGATGGAAGGAAAATGGAGAGCAGGCTGAGAAAGCTGGAACTGGCAGGCTTTTCTTCAGCACTTATTGGAAATGTCTGTCCAAAGCAGGGATTTAGAAAGGTCACCTCCATCCTAAGCACCTCTTCCTCCAACAGAGCCAGATGGGCTTCTTCTCACCCTACCTCCATGTTAGGGGCAGCCAGAAGGGGTGTGGGGGCTATGCTTAGAATCCCTGGGCAGGAAATTCAGTATATAAAAACAAACTCCCAAGGAGAAAGGCAGTCCTGCTCCCTTCTCATTTAATTTCCTGGGTCACACTGAGCAAACGTTGTCCTGTGTAAGAGCCACACACCTACTTTACCCCTGTCCCCCTCCACTTCCACACTGTCCCCCAGTCCTGCAGAGGGACAGGTATGGCTGCCCTCTCAGGCCCCACAACCCAGAGCCATGTTCTGACAAATCCTGCAGAGAGGAATGGATGCTTGTTCAGCCGATGAGCCGAAATGCAGCACTTACACGCTTGGCTCTCCAGATTCTGTGCATCTCTGTCTGCCACGTGCTTGGGAGACGTTTGTGCTCTGTATCTCTGCAAATCAGGTCTGCTCAGCCAGGCACCAAAGCCCCATTTTAAGCACACAGGTTTGGAAATGACGGCAACTCTGGAACGAGGCAGGGTGTGTGGTACCGGCAGGACTGGGCCAGGGCATCTAGCCCCCCTCCCTCCTTCTCTCCAGGGTAGATGGTTTTACTGAGCCACCCGTCACTAGGCAGCCAGTGTCTGCTTTTGCTGTTACCCAGCCTGAAGATAAAGTGCTATTTAACCACTGTTTAACTATTATTGAAGTGCTTTAGACTCTGCAGACCTGTAAAGAAAACAGCACATGCCCTGAGATAACTCTTCACCTCTGAGCTTCTCCTTTACTCCTGCTTTTCTCTGGAGAGCTGCTCCTGGACACCATGCAGGCACAGGTGGAAACCTCTCTGTCTGCCTATCCAGGATGCCTCATAGATGGCAATTTTGCACCTGAAGAAGGGCTCACTGTGGGATGATGCTGACGGGTGCTGGGTCTCTGTACGTGATGCTTCAGAGCGGATGTTTTACTCAGCCCCATGAAATTCAGATGTCATTAACGGGAGCAGAAGTGGAAAAGGTAGAGCCAACAACAGTGCTTGGCTAGCCTGGCTGCAGCAATACATCTTCAGGAATGGGTTTTGCTGACCCCGCTCTGACTGAAGTCATTGGGTTTTCTGAGAGTGCCAGGTGCTGTGTGGGGAGAGCAGAGGTGGTAAAGGCCGGATCTGCAGGAGCTTTGGTTCAGCTCAAGTGTGCAAAGTAACCTGAGACACCATCATCTTTTCCAACGGGATGAGGACATAACTTTAAATATGGAAATGGATGAAAACTTGCTTTAATCTTCAGGAAGAGAGAGCAAAGCACTAGGCTGTGCAGCAGTTATCAGTGTTCACCCCAAAACAACCTGTTTGAGAAGAGGGCTCCCTCATCACATGCCACCCCTTATTTCCTTCCAGCTAGACTCATCACTAAGTGCAGGGATATTTCCTCTCTTCCCATGGTTTCTAGCATTTGCTCTCACCTCCCCAAACTTTAAAGAGCCATCAAACAATCTCTAAAGCATATAATCCTAATCCTAATAATGAGGTTTAAGAGGCAGATTTAGTTCAATTACAATTTCCTCTTTTCACCTGTCCAGCGCTTTTGGAAAATGCCTCCATGGGCAGAGAGCTCCTTCCCACCTCTGTCTCAGTTTCCCACCCACAGTCTAGTTCTGCCAGGGATCAGAGTTGCTCTAGTACAGTGCTATACCTGCTCAGACTCCACGTAAAGCTGTGATAGAAAAAGTATAGAAGATCCTCATGCCTATACCTCAGGATGGAAGAAAGGGAGAAAGCCCATATTTTTCCAACTTAAGGATGAAAAAGCTTTTAAGCTCATAGCAGGAGTGTGTACCAACCCTGCTTTACACGAGGGGAAACTGAGACCCAGGGAGAAGACAGACCTGCTGAAGGTCAGAGCAAGGGCAGATAATGAAGTGGGGAGAGTGGCTGCTGCTTTGTGCGTCCACGCTGCCTCCACTTATAGTATCCATAATAAGTTGCCGTGGCTTATCATTATGTAATACAATATTTGTAATAATACAAGACAAAACCAATTGACTAAAAAACAATGCCAAATGAGGCTTGTGGCTAACACTCCCTGAAGAAATTGTCTCTTTTCTAAAACCCCAAGCAAATTAGGAACAATTGAAAAATGAAATCACATCTGCAAACCATCAGGACTCTTCTCCTAAGCTCCAAAGGATGCCTGTTCCTCTCTGCCACTCCCACTGCCCAGTACAAAGTGGTGGGTGTCATGCACTGACACATGTGAGCACAGGAAGGATTTTGTGGCAGTGCCAGGGTATGGCCTTGGTGTGTGCTTCATTCAGCAGAAGGGTTGCTTCATGATAGAGCAAATCAGAAGTGCAGTTAAGGAGTTAAGATCTTTATATCCCAGAGCTGATGGGGAAGCAGGGAGAGAAAGAACGCAAGAGGGAGGGAACAACAGCTTCAAAGCTGCCATTCCCTTCCTGGGAGATTCCCAGGGGATGGGCAGAGCCTCTGGCATGAAGAAATCACATAACTTGTGCTTGGCCACAGGCTGCTTGGTCCCCCATAGCCAGAGGCTGCCTTCTGATAGCTTAGGCAGGGCTTTCTGCTTGTGTTGATCCTCTGCAGAAGGGAAGGATCTGGAGACAGTGTGTGGGGTCAGCAGTGCTCAGCTACAGGGGACACTTCGTGCTCCAGTGGCTTCCAACCTTGTCAACACACAAGACCATTAGTTATTTGCAAATAAGCTGAGATGGGGAAGCCCTGACCTGCTCCATGCTCCCCTGGATGTGCTGTAGCTGTTTTGGTGCACAGTGGAGAACACCAGCACATGGTGGTTTTATACCACTGAGGTCTTCAGACTGGGGCATGTATCACTGCTGTCCCCATGGTGGGAGGGGATGCCAAGGCTTGATCTGGGAGAAACCTCATTTGTCAGAGGTGTTCCTCGAGGCAATGTGCTTGATAGGGATGATTTTGTGGGGGGAAGAGCTCAGGTAAATAACACAGGGCTGCTGTAGTTGTCCTGTCCTTAAGAGACAATGCTTAATGAAATGGATAGACATACTAAATGCAACACATTGGCCAAAAATGTGGTGCCAGCTTGGGCTATACCAACCCCATCTATTATCTTTGTGTGTGTGATCTGCTTCTGAGGCCTCCAGGTCTGAAGCTTAACTTGGATGAGACCCCAGTGTGGGCAAAGGCAAAGCAGAGCACAGGGTGGGTGAAGCTCCAGACTGCTTCTTCTGCTCTGCCTCTGAGCTTCCAACCTATGAGCAGGGCCTGTGTTGGAGGAGATCTTCAGCAAACGCAGCATTGGGGCTCTGCTTCTGGACTGCCCAACTGTCACCAGCCCATGGGAACTTGGTTCCAGGGTGGTTGGGGATGATGGTTTGCTCAAAACCCATGACAGTAGATGTGATGATCGTGGTGAGGATGGTCAGCAGCTGGTCAGTTCCACTACCATGGTCTAATTCAAGCCTAAAAGCTAGATGTATGTTTTAGCAGGGAGGAGAATTAACCCTCTGTGAAGCCTGTAATAACTTTCTGGGAGATGTTTAGCAGGCTTGATCTGTGTCCACAGCAAACCAGATATTCAGTCAGCTTGTCACAGTGGTCTGTTCTGGTTTATAAATGTATCAGATTTGGTAATCTATCCTAGAAAAGGAAAAGGGACGATCTGAAAGGAGATTTCTTACCATGTTCTAAACCAGGTGGAAAAGAGACAAAAGGACTAAGACATGTCCCACAGCAAAGGACAGTTCAACATGCATATGACAGCTCTCATGTCACTGCAGCCTTAAGGTAAAATCTAAAACCTTTTCCAAAAGGTTTGCATGGTGACTTTTCATTACAGGTCTCAGTAACAACCCAGAGCCCCAGTATGGAGGTCACATGGGCATAGTCATTTCCTGCTGTCCTGTCCCCTCGGGTGGCACAGGAGAGCACTGCCCTAATAGAGGACCATTGTACAGTGTGGGGTGGGACCCCAGTCTCAGCACCAGCTGCAGCACTTGCTGTCCTCAGGTGCCTGAGTCTCTGAGTTTGCACTCCGCAGTGCTCTTCTCGGTGATGTTCTGGGAGCTTTTCATTGCTCAGGATGCCTCTCTGTCCTCACCCTCTTCTTCTGCCAGGGTTACATAGCCACAGCTATTTGCTGATGGCCTCCGCGGAAACCGTATATCCTGCCTTTGCAACCGGAGACAAGGTGCCCACGCGGTTGCCAGATTTGAAAGAGGAACCGGCAGCAGAGAAAGAGGCTAAAATGGGTGCACCGGGGAAGGGGAGAATCGCATCCAACCCAACATCCAAGAGGCCAAAGGGCTGAGGCCAGATTTAAACCGAGTCTCCTGCCCAGTGATCCATGAGGAAGGCTGGGCTGCTCAAACAATGAGCAGGGAAAGAAAGCTGAAATGATGGTCATCAGGAGAACCTGAAACCCTCGGTGGGGAAAACAAATAAATACAGTGAGTGGAGCCTTCCCCATCCCAGCTGAGGCAATCTGTGCTTATGCAACCCTAGCCCAAGGCTCCCTATCTCTGTGTACAATCTGGGCTGATAAGATTGTTCTCCAGTGAAAATCAAAACCGCAGGGATTCCAGGCAGCTCAGCCGGAGTCAGATTGTCCACCTGAACACCGGGGCACTTTCATGTGGAAATATAATCACAGGGCTGTTTTGCTGAAGTAAGGAAAGAGAGAGGTGGCAGCAGGGGGGGCTGGGAGGGGGCCGGACCTTTACTGGTTTAGAGGAGAGTGCTGCACCAGCACCGGATGTGTGCAGCATGGCCAGGATGTCAGTGCAGGTGAGATGTCCCCATAGGGTGACAACTGTTGCCTGAAGCCCTGTCATAGGAAAGTAATGGGCTCTTCCCCAAAACTGACTGGTGAAATCTCCTTCTTGCAGGGCCCTGAGACTTGCAGGTCTTGTGCAATAAGCCCACAAAAAGAAGTAAGGTGGATGATAGTGAAAACAGTCACCATCAGTGAGAATCACAGAATCATAGAAATTGTTTTGGTTGGGAAAGACTTTTAGATTCATTAAGTTTAACTGTTAACCCAATACCACCAGGGCCTTTAAACTATGTCTTAAAGTGCCATGTCTACATGTTCTTTTGAACATCTCTAGGGACAGTGACTCCACCACTTCCCTGGGCAGCCTAGGGAGGATTTTACAGTTCTTCTAGGCCACTTTTCACATTGTTTGTGTGAAACAGCTTGTGACTAGTATCTGCACTAAGTGGGAGACCACACACATAAACAATATCATACACATTTATGTGTACATAGAGAGATAAATACACTTGATAGAGCCACTCTGTACAGCAACCAGCCCGATAACTCATTCCCATGAGCAAGACATGCAGGTCTGTGTTTGCAGTTAAGGAGTAGACATTGTTTTTCTGGGTTTGTTGTAGTTCAAAAAGCTGTGGTTTTGGGCATGTGCCTCAGTGCCTGCTGATCAAATCCCTGCTGCACTGATCAGTCTTGCTCTCAAGACAAAACTCGTTATCAAATCCTGGCCAGTACAGGTTGTTATTTGGGAAGAAAGAGAGGCAAAAGACTGTTCGGTGATGCTGGAGGTAGAACCTCCTTCCACTGAGGTTGGAATGGGATGGTTGCATCCTGCAGCAGAAGGAGGAGCCTAAATTCCTACCTGAAATTTCACTTGCATTTATTTGGTGCATTTAGCACCAAGTGCCAACTGTTTGTGAGTTTTAAATGGTGCTGAGTAGCAGAAAAGTCCATTGGGATATTGGGAGAGACAGGGTGGTGAGCTTGGCTCTCAACCCCCTGCCAAGTTCCTAAACTAGGGACAAACCTCAGAGATCCTAGTGAAAAAGTTTCAAGTGGTACATCTACTATGGCTCTTGGTGTTTCCCTGGGGAATTTGTGTCTGGTTTTCTTTCTCTCTCTGCTGCAGGGAAAAAACATGTGAGCAAGGAGATCAGCCCAGGTGGAGTCCAATGGCCTAGGCAAACTGGTTTGGACATGTGATGGTGCCAAACTCGACAGGTCAACTTGGTTAAAAACAGAGTCACTGCTCCCCCTGCTCTAACACCCCTCCCCATCCCTCAGGACCTTCCAGTTACAGCAGTCCTGCTGTCACTTGTGACAACACCTGATTAAAAAAGAAATCCACATAAAAGTGTGTTTGCACATGAATGATATCCTTTTACTCTTGCAGAGATGACGTATTGCCACAGCCACCACTGGCCCATGGACCCCTGGGGAGGCAATGGCTGTGCACAGAGACACAGAAACATAGAGACACACAGACACAGACATACACAGAGACACACACAGTCATTTGAGTGGCTACAATGAGAGACAAAGTCCGTTAGTTCTACCCATGGGCAACGCATCCCACAGTGGCCATCCTCCTCCAGGGCTTGGCATTCTTGGCAAAGCTTATGTGAAATGCAACTGCCTATAATTTTCTAAAATTCCTTAATCCTGCTTATTTTCTCCCTTTCCCCGAGAGATTGGAAGCCGCAGCGGTCTCCTCAAGTCCACCCACTAATTACAAGACATGATCTCAACCAACAGCTGGCCAGAAACAACATCACGGGACCAAACACCACTAACCAACACCACTCTTTTGGTGTTTTTTGGTGTTTTTGTTTTGTTTTGTTTTGTTTTTTTTTAACTGAACGATCACAGCAAATGGCTTGAAAGAAAGTCATGAAGAGCTTGGCAGTAATATCCAGCCAAATTGAAGTGAGAAAGAAAATATTCTTTCCCCCTTCCTCCTGTATCAATCTTGACTTTTCCTGGATCACTGGCTGGTTACTCTGATGTCTAAGTCCCTCTTGTCTGTCTCACCCTGGGATGCTCTTTTAGGTCTCTCTTTTCTCCACATTTAACCTGATTATCCTTCAAATTAGCTCAAAAAGGTCAACCCCTCTGGCGGTGCCAGAGAGAATGGGAATTTCTAACAGGAGGGTGGCATTTAGAAGAAAAAAAAATCCTCTCTGTGGAGAATTAGATCAGATAGAGTTATGAGGAAGCTGGGCTAAAAATAAATCCTGAATTTCAGAGTAGTTATAAGATGGGAACAGAGGCTGTGGTGCTTTTCCCCCATTACATTCTTACCAGGTGCAATTGGAGAAATTGGCATAAATCTACTGGCACAAATCAGTATAGTTTGTGGGACT
Source organism: Psilopogon haemacephalus (assembly GCA_013396835.1). Classification (NCBI taxonomy): domain Eukaryota; kingdom Metazoa; phylum Chordata; class Aves; order Piciformes; family Megalaimidae; genus Psilopogon; species Psilopogon haemacephalus. The sequence continues at coordinate 337,521 of VWZI01013327.1, read as the reverse complement.
CTGTTTACATTCATGGTTTCACAGCAGCTTGGGTTTCTTCCCTAAACTGCCCTGGTCTTCAGTGACTAGTGGCTGCACTTTGCCTGGGTTACCCTGGTTTCTTGGCCTGCTTGCCTTCTCTTGCTTTCCCTATTTGAAAGCAACAGGCATACTCAGCCTGTTGTACCCTAAAAAGCGACTGTCCAATTCCATTGCCACTGGAGTGAGGAAGGGGCTTCTCTGCACTGAACCAGCACTGAGCACAGGATAGCCCCTCAAAGGCCTGCTTTGACACGGGTTAGGAATAGTGTCCCAAGGTCTTCTGCTTTGCAGCACATGAAACCACGAAAGATGGTAGAATAGAATAGAATAGAATAGAATAGAATAGAATAGAATAGAATAGAATAGAATAGAATAGAATAGCATAAGCCAGGTTGGAAGAGACCTCCAAGATCATCCAGTCCAACCTATCACCCAGCCCTATCCCATGGCACTAAGTGCTCCATCCAGTCTTTTCTTGAACACTTCCAGGGACAGTGACTCCACCACCTCCCTGGGCAGCCAATTCCGATGCCAATAACTCCCTCTGTGAAGAACTTCCTAATAGCCAGCCTATACCTCCCTCGACACAACTTGAAACTGTGTCCCCTCGTTCTGTTTCTGGTTACCTGGGAGAAGAGATCAACCCCCACCTGGCTACAACCTCCCTTTAGACAGTTGTAGACAGCAATGATGTGAGGAGGAAATCCTTTACAGATTATATCTAGATACAGATTAGATTAGATATGAGGAGGAAATTCTTTACTGTGCGGGTGATGGGACACTGGAACAGGTCGCCCAGAGAAATTGTTGCTAGCCCAACTCCTGGAAGTGTTCAAGGCCAGCTTTGATGGGACTTTCTGCAGCCTCCTCTAGTACGTTCTGTGATGCTATGAGAGATGGTGGGTCCTTCAGGGAGGGATGTACCCCGGAGTGCAGGGGGCTGCTTTTCCTGAGCCCTGATCTGGAGGTGGGAGCGGCAATGAGAGCAGGAGCGTGGCTGTGCCGGGCAGCGGCGGCTGCGGCGTTTCTGGGGCTGCAGTGCCACCTGCCGTCACCGCCGCCCGCTGCTGGGGACCCCGCGGGCTCCTTCCGCACATACTGGGAGTGCTCTACGCTCTTGGGAGAAAACAGTGCCTAGGCCTCCCATACCCCTGAGTCTTTAGCATCGGCGCAGAAATGCTTCCAAACAATAAGGTTAAGGAGAAAAAAGTCAGCGACAGCAAGGCAGCAATAGGGGAAAAAGAAAGGAGAGATGCACCCACAAGGCTGCATTGAGTTCTTGGGCACAGAGATGTCCCCATACTGCCACAGCACTCCAGATGCAGAAAAGCATCCTGCAGACATTACCTGTTATCTCCTTTTGGGCATTTGGACATGGTCTGTTGCTTCCTTATGTGTTTCACTGTGTCCTTCAGGAGCTTCAGACAGTGTTAGTCCAAATTCTGCTTGCTAACTGTAGAAAAAACCCTAGATTTCCCCCTATGTCTGTGTGCTAGTGTGGCCCAGAGCACGTTACCCGGTGTCATCTCTCTGATTTAACCTCTTCTCAGCCTGAAAAAAGTAGGTGTCCTTTCCTGAGTTACCCATCATTTTTATGAACCTTTCAGCAAAAGGTTTGTGCCCTGCAGAAAAGACCAAAGGAGATGCCATCATGTCATCACCTTTACTTGTGTTGAAAAAAAAGGATGGAAAATTAAAAAAAAAAAAAGCAAAAAAGCAAAAAAGCAGGGAGATCCTTGTTGCTGAAAATTAAGCATTAGGGAGGGAAAAAATGGTCACAACAGCCAGATCCAGACCAGCCATCCAGTTTTCAGAAACAACAAGAAAGTTTGGAGGGAACCAGATACTTGCTATGAAAATGTGCAATGCTTTGTTGAACAAACGTTTCCATGGAAAAGCTCTGTTTAACTGTCACTCATCCCATTGGCTTGCCAGGATGTTATAAAGCTGGGCAGGCAATGCCCAAAGGAGAGGAGGGGAGGAGACACAGCCCTAGCAAATCTGGACATGGCTAGGAGACCTTGGAACAGAGTGATGATGAACCCGTGTTTGCCTTTCAGTCTTCTCCCCATGCTGGTTAGTGTATGAAATGCTTTAATTTCTCAAGGGTAACTCATTTTTGGGAAGGAAGGCTGCAAATGTCCTGATCCTGAGCAGTTTGTAAAGTGAAGGGTGCAGCTGCAATGGTGTATGACCAGGTGACCAGGGAGGCACAGGAACCAGTGTAGGACCTTGCTGGGGTGTTTTGGGGAACAAAAAAACCCAAACCAAACCAAAACAATGGGGAAAGCTCAGCAGATCCATTGGTGTGGCCTTACATCTAGAAGAGTGTAGACAGAAACTGGGGACTTTTTGGAGGAAAAACACCACCTTTGAAAGCTCAGATTTGAACAGCTCAATTTCCTGTTTCCCCATAGGAGATGTGAAGTAGTGGTGTGTTTCCACCAGTCCTCCAGGACCCCATCCCAGGATCTGGCTGGGATGTTGCTGGGCACAGCTTTTGGAGCCAGAGAGGTGTAGCCTGCCTCTGTCTTAACATTTTCTTACAGCGCCGCTGGGAGCAGTGAGGGAGAACCACTGGATTTGAAACCCACCACTTGGATCCAGACAAAAATGAAACAGAGAAAGTAAAAACAAAGGGAAAGTAAAACTGAGGGGAAAGTTGGCCACAGCTGCTCCTTTCACAGGCTCCTTACATTGGGTCGTAAGAAAGCAGCCCACAGAGAGGCAGGCACATTACGATCTGCTGTGCTGTGTCCTGGGGAGCTAGGGAAGGGGCCAAAGAGAGACTGGATCCTGGAAAGCAGCCCATGCTGCCTGCCAACATGTGCTGCCAGAGGTGGGAAGTGGGGAAAGTCATGAGTGGCCTCTCCAACTCCTCCACCACTGCCCTGGGGTGGCATAGGAGGGGGCCTGTGGGCTTGTGCTTGGCTAGGGTGAAGCCTACAAGTAGTACGGGGATGTCTTCCTGCCTTGCATCTCCTTTTCAACACCCAGTGCTGATTTGGATGTCTTGTTCCTGAAAAAGCAAAGGGGTTTGGGGCCTTCACCATCCTTTGAATCTCTGACTCTTAGGGCTTTGGTCTATCACATGCTGCTTCTGACTGCATTCTCTTCCTTGCTCCATCATCATGTGCTTCCAGGCTTGCTGGGAGTCCTTTGCCTCTGCTTTGCAGCCTGTACCCTTGATACACTTTGTGCAGACTTCCCTTGCTCTGTCTATCTCCAGTTCTGGTTTTGGTGGGAGCCTGTCATCAGCAGTTGCAGTATTGTCATTTATGAGGTTATGCTGACAAACACCAGCCAAGTCCCTGGCAGGGATGTGTCTCAACCCTCCCCCATCACCCATCTTCATGCTTAAGATAATTTTTAGGATTCATCACCATTTGGATTCTGTCTAGTCCTCACCCCCGGCCTCTTCTCCACCTCTCATTTCCTCCTGAAGATGGGAAGTGCCTCTTCTATGCACCTCTCTCCAGCATCTCATCTCAGCAGGCCAAGCATTCACAGCATGCCAAACTGGCAGGCAGTTTGCTTTCTTGGCACGTGGCCTCTTGGCTCTCCATCCAGACTGATTCCTTTTATTTTTATTGTTTTATTTTTCCTGTCTTTAAAATTCACCATTGCTTTTAATTAGGTGGCTGTGGACTTGGAGCTCTGGTGAGACCGAAGGAATTCCAAGAAAAGGAGATGAGAGGTCTGGTGCTGTGGGTCTGGTGGCAGTAGTGCCACAAACCAGCCTGTGCTAAGGCATCTCATCTTGCTGTCAAGAAAGGTGAACTGCTCTGAGACAAGGGCCAAGAGGTGGCCAAAGCGTTTTCTCTTATTCCAGCATGCTTCCAGACTCCCTGCAGCTCCTGGAGTTCCACCATGAAAATGCCACTTCAAAGAGCCAGTGCTGGTGCCAAGATGAGAGGAGCATTGGTGGCAGAGAAAGGCAATGGGGATAGGTTCCTGGGCAACAGGCAAAAAATGGGGAAACCTCCAAGAAGCAGCAAATGTTTGTATGTCCTGTGTAAAGACTTTGTACTGGAGGGGGTTGGATCCTCCTTTCGAAGAGGGGCTTTTGCAGAAGAGCCTGGTGGTCAACTTGGAGAAAAGTGAAGAGAGGTCCCATCCCTTCCGTGGCTTCCTGGGAGGAGTTTTTAGCTAACTTCTGAATGGCCTTGTGCTCACCACCAAAATTGCCTTGCTCATGATCCCTGTCCATAGGGGCTGGCCAGGTGTAGAGTCCATCATGTACAGCCTTCCCACTGTGAGGTAAGTTAATTCCTTAGGGAAAGAAAGAAATGAAGAAAGAAAGGAAGAAAGAAAGAAAGAAAGAAAGAAAGGAAGGAAGGAAGGAAGGAAGGAAGGAAGGAAGGAAGAAAGAAAGAAAGAAAGAAAGAAAGAAAGAAAGAAAGAAAGAAAGAAAGAAAGAAAGAAAGAAAGAAAGAAAGAGAAAGAAAAAGAAAAAGAGAGAAAGAAAGAGAGAGAGAGAGAGAGAAAGAGAGAAAGAAAGAAAGAAAGAAAGAAAGAGAGCGAAAAAGAGAGAAAGAAAGAGAGAGAGAGAGAGAAAGAGAGAAAGAAAGAAAGAAAGAAAGAAAGAGAGAGAGCGAAAAAGAAAGAAAGAAAGAAAGAAAGAAAGAAAGAAAGAGAGAGAACGAAAAAGAGAGAAAGAAAGAGAGAAAGAAAGAAAGAGAGAAAGAAAGAAAGAAAGAAAGAAAGAAAGAAAGAAAGAAAGAAAGAAAGAAAGAAAGAAAGAAAGAAAGAAAGAAAGAAAGAAAGAAAGAAAGAAAGAAAGAAAGAAAGAGAAAGAAAGAAAGAAAGAAAGAAAAAGAAAGAAAGACAGGAAAGAAAAACTATTTCTTTTCTGCTGTTGATTCCGTGTGATCTAGGCCTGAAGAGCTGAAGATACTCAGGGAATCTAAACTAACAAAGGATATTTCAGGGGTTTGATTTTCAGACTTTTCATCTCTGGAAACAAATATTGGAGCAAATGAGTAGCTCTGGACTGACAGGATTTGCATAGTTGTCCCGAGACAGTGCCCGGGTTAACTGAGTTTGGTTTCAACCAGGTCATCATTGATTTAGTGTGTCCATTTTCTCCCTCCGTGCTTGGGTTGAGTAAATGTGTTTGCCACCTCACTGAGCCCTGTGAGCCAATGCACAAGTAGGTGGAGAAATAAGCAACTCCTGGTGGGAGCTGAGAAGGGGCTTGGCTCGGAGGCTTCTGCTCCTGGTACAGTGTCTGTATCCTGATCCTGGATACCAAACATGTTTGCCCTCAGGGGAGATGACGCAGAGGTGTGTGGCAGGCTGCTGTCATTGTTGCCACCCAGACAGCTCCTAGGAGGTCCAGGCTACTCCCTCCATCTTCCCAAAGATCTAGGAGAGAAGTCAGGGAGGGGAGAGGTGGGGCCTACCCAGGGCTTCAAAGCTCAGCCCTGAAAGCCCTACATGCCTTGCCAGTCCCCCAGAATATCTCAGTCCCTCCACCCTGCTGTTGTTCTTTCATTATATTTTTAGATCTGTTGCTCCTGTTAGCTCTTTTCTGTTTGTTTTTGGTTCTTATTATTCCTGGCTTCTCCCAGTGTTTTGGTTTCCCTCCACAGCCCTCATCCGGATGTTTATTCTTGCTGCTTGTTTTTATACTTTCCCAAGGTGCCTTCTGGTTGTAGCTGGGCAGAGGTCTCTGTTTGGACTGGGCAGGCACTCGTGCATATCTGGACTGGGACCAGCTGTTGGACCATTGCTTGGAGAAAATGAGCTGGTCCAGAAGAGGAGAAGAACTGGGAGCTGTAGCCTGCTTTTCTGCCTGATGTCTCTCTTTCATTCAGGCATGAGAGAAGCTTGCTAAGGATAAGCAGAGTCCTCACCCCATTTAGGAGAGTGACTGGAGCATGAATGCGGCAGCTCCTTTAGTGGGAGAGCTAGCAGCAGCAGAAAGAAGGTGAGGGGAAAGAATTTAGCCCATCTTTGGGGAACTCAAAGGGATGAGCACAGTGATGTAGTCAAGGTTACACAGAGGATATGTAGCAGCCCTGGGAGCTGCTTTTCCCATGTCTCCATCTGAACTGGTTGCCAGCATGGTTGTTCCTCAGGGTGTCTTAAAAATCAAGTAGGGTCATCCAGCACCTCCATCTAATGAAGCTGAAAAAGTTTTCTTTTGGCCTCATTTTAAGGTAAGTGCACCCAGGTTTGGCTCTGTTCCTTCTGTGATCATCACTCTCCCATGTATGTTGCGCCTTGATACCTCTGCATCTGCCATAAAGTTGGCCTGGGCCCACCTCTCCAGCCTGTCCAGGTCCCTCTGGATGGCATCCTTGCTAGAAGGCAGGGATGCCATCCAGAGAGACCTGGACAGGCTGGAGAGGTGGNAAGAGAGGTATTACCAGCAGGGCAAGGGAGGGGATTCTCCCCCTTTGCTCTCGTCAGACCCCACCTGGAGTACTGTGTGCAGTTCTGGAGCCCCCAACACAAGAAGGACATGGAACTGTTGGAGAGAGTCCAGAGGAGGGTCACGAAGATGATCAGAGGGCTGGAGCACCTCTGCTATGAGGACAGGCTGAGAGAGTTGGGGCTTTTCAGCCTGGAAAAGAGAAGGCTTCGAGGAGACCTTATAGTAACCTTCCAGTATCTGAAGGGGGCCTACAGGAAATCTGGGGAGGGACTGTTCACAAGGTCTTGTAATGACAGGATGAGGGGGAATGGGTTTAAACTGGCAGAGGGGAGATTTAAATGGGATGTTAGGAGGAAGTTCTTCACAGTGAGGGTGACGAGACACTGGAACAGGTTGCCCCGGGAGGTTGTGGCTGCTTCCTCCCTGGATGTGTTCAAGGCCAGGATGGATAAGGCCTTGAGCATCCTGTTCTAGTGGGAGGTGTCCCTGCCTATGGCAGGGGGTTGGAACTGGATGATCTTTGAGGTCTCTTCCAACTTAAACCATTCTATGATTCTGTGATTCTATGATCTTCTCCATGCTCATCTGGAAATGTTTCTCAATCTTTTTTGGATCTCCAGCTAGGACATGTCCACATGGAGCAGATGGACAAAACCATGAAGCTGCTTCATGAACCTACAGGCTTTGACCACGTATGTGACCGAGGTCTATTGTTGCCCCTGGTTTTGGAGGCAGGGACTGGAGGGTGCATTCGGGCAAAGTGGTAGGTGCTACTCACTTGAGGGAATGAGGCTTTCTTCTCACCTACTGCCATCAAGGTTACAATAACTCACCCTCTTCCCCCTGGGCTTTTGCTCTATTTTCTATTTAAACTGGGAGGAAAAATGAAGCAGTGTGGAAAAGGCACTGCAATATCTCACATTAGAGAGTTGTGGAGGCTCTGGGTATTTTATTGGGCCCTACACATCTCACATCCCCCACCACAGCTGCTAAATTTCAGATAAACACAAACACGTGTCTGCATTTGCTACAAGAACTACCCTGTTCTCCCTTGCTAGATTTTTTTTTTATTCCAGTGCAAAGGTATGGATTTTAAATTTATTTTATTCTTTTGGCATTCATCCTTGTTCCTCTTCCCATCCTACAGCTTTTTTTGCAGATGGGGTGCTTGGAGCCACGTAGCCCTGTGCCTGCATCAGGGCCAAGGGAACCTCAAGATACTTCAGAGCCTGGGTGAACCACCACATCTTTGGCTGCATTAGAAGGAGTATGGCCAGCAGCTCAGGAGAGATAATTAATTACCTTCTGCTTTACTCTGGTGAGACCACCACTTACAGTACTGTGCCCAGCTCTGGAATCCTCAGCACAGGAAAAACAGGGACCTTTTGGAGAAGTTCTGCTGTGAAGAAAGGTTAAGAGAGTTGGAGTTCAGCCTAGAGAAGAGAAGGCTCCAAGGATACTTTATTGTGGTCTTCCGATACTTAAAGGGAGCTTATAAAAAAGACGGGGACAGACTTGGTCTAGTTGATTGGAAAGGGCTGGGTGATAGGTTGGACTAGATGATCTTGGAGGTCTCTTCCAACCTGGCCTATTCTATTCTATTCTATTCTATTCTATTCTATTCTATTCTATTCTATTCTATTCTATTCTATTCTATTCTATTCTATTCTATTCTATT
>VWZI01013327.1:300505-329405 GCA_013396835.1 Psilopogon haemacephalus | reverse complement strand
TAATCAGGGCCTGTTCTGATAGGACAATTGGTGATGGTTTTAATCTAAAAGAGGGAGATTTGGACTATATAGAACGAAGGAATTTTTTACAATGAGGGTGGTGAAACACTGACCCAGGTTGTCCAGAAAGGTGGTAGATGTCCCATCCCTGGAAACATTATATGTCAGGCTGTTTGGGACTCTCACTAGCTGAAGATGTCCCTGCTCACTGCAGGGAGGTTGGATTAGATGACCTTTAAAAAGGTCCCTTCCAACCCAACCCAGTCTATGATTCGATCACTCTACATACATACCCCACAGACAGAGTGAGACCATTCTCTGTTCTGTTAGGTATTTATTTGAAGAACCACTCACTCATGAGAGCAATGCAGTTGTCTGGAGCAGTCTTCCACATTTTCAGTATGGTTACAGTGATGTTTATGTCTGAGACTTTAAGGAGCTGGCAGGGAGCTGGGCACCTGGACATAAGGACCTTTTATTGCTTGACTTCAAAGAGGTTCAATAAGGGGAGTGAGTGTTCAGGTAGGGAAAAGCTCTTTCTTCTTTCAATGTGAAAGGCATACCAGAGGACACAAAGACATTCCCCCCCCCCAGTTACAGGACTCTGGGGAGAGTTTTAAAAGAGTGGGCTGAGGATTTTGCATCAAAATATTATTAGCTTTGGACAGAAAAGTCTGGGCTGACACAATAACCCAATCTGTCAGGACACTTTAGGTTTGAGGGGTGAGGGCAATCAAAATGAAAACTGGTTTACTAAAAGGAACCAAAACACAGCGATTTTTGGACAGCTTCAGGCCAAATTCCAGCTAACTGCAAAGCATCACAGGAGCTGGGGTCGAGGTGTTGTGGACACTAACTACTAGTGTGGACCCAGTAGCAGGTCATATCTAGGCACACAGCAGCTGCTCTTGGATCATGCAGAGGGCTGGGGAGCCCCACCCAAGGGCTGAAGAGGGCAGCCCTAGTGAGTCTGTCTCCAAGGGCTGGGGCTCCTGAATATTATGCTTCAGTCTGAATTTGATGCAGCAGAAGAAATGTAAATGTTTCGCTTTGCAGGCACTAAGTCATGTCCTTCCTGTTTGAAAACTTGGCAATAAATCTGAGCTTTCTGCCTGTGTGCTTTTTCTGGATTTTTTTTTTTTATGCCACAGGCAGGGCTGATATTTTGTAGCTTGCTCAGGATGAAAGCAAATGCTGGAAAATCATGGGGGGAAAAAAAAAATCATGTTTAAATGGGGAGAAATTTGGGTCATTTGCCTTTCGAAATAGAGCTCAGCCTCCTCTAGGAAACCAGGACATTCCCTACAATGTGCTTGCAGGCATCCTTCACTGTCCTTCCTCACAGCAAAAAAAGGCCCATTTGTCTGACTCCCCAGTTTCTCTGGCCCTCCCTTTTGGCTTCTTTGCATGTGGGCACATGCCTATATGCATGTGTGCATGCACAGATACCAGGAGGGTGACTTTACCCTCAGCCCTGGGTAGGAGAGCATTGCTTGGCGTCATTCATAGCAGCTGAGGGATGCAAATTTATATGGCTATATGGACACAGGAGCATCTCTCAGATATCCTCACATGATTTTGAGCCATACTTTTTCCTCCTTTTATTTCCAGCCCATCATTGTAAGTTCTAGTCCCCAAAAGGGCATCACTGTACACCAGCTCACAGGCCTCTCCACTCTGAATGGGCTGGACCTCTGCAAGGCTCAAACAAATGGAGCTTTTCTGTAGAAAGCTGATGCTGTCCTGAGTGGTCTGGGAGCTGACATACAAGCTGAGGTGAAGTCCATCCCCAGGTACTGCCATGCTCCTAGGGCTGATGCCCACTTGTGCACCGGTGCCTCCATTCACCCACAGACTCAGAAGCTCTCTCTACTCCTGTCTGCAGCAAGGAGTCTGGGTCCTCTCTCTTGTTTTTTACTGCTCATGTCAAATTATTTTTCGAAGAGAAATTTCCAGGAGAGGCTGGCACTGGCAAGGGAAGACATTAGCCTTCCCTCTCTCCACACCATTCTGTCCTCCAGTGTAGCCCCCTCCACAGCTGTTTTCCACCCATAAGCGTGACCCACATAGTGGCAAATGCTTCATATCCATTTCACACCCTGACTTTTCTTTCCTGCACCTGGCAGAGGGAGCCAGGGCAGGTCTGAGGGCAGGATTTGAAGTACTCCACAGAGACAGCTGTTTTCTTCCCAAGTAATTTTGCTAAATGGAAAAAAAATGAAGGCACTTCCTGGAGCCCCATAACAGCTGTGTTTGCAGAGGCTGGAGAAGCAACAGGGAAAGGACTTTCTTTTCCCACAGGCACAGCAGGGCTCTGCTCTGGTGGGGAGCACCAAGACAATGCCAGCCTTATCTGAAAAAAAACAAAAAACCCCAAAAAACCCAGAAAAAAACCCACACAAATGAGATCTCTAAGAGGAATGATGGTACTGGAAGGGGTCCTGGTAGCCCATCCCATTTGTAGTATCAGTGAGATGGGTGGTGTTACACCCAAGTTTGACTCCACACTTTCCTTTTGACCCCTCTTACCTATAAAGAGAAAGATGAGAGATTTGTAACTCCTTACCGGCATCTTCCATCTCGTGGCTAATGCTTTCCCTGCACCTTTTGACATCCCCTCATTTCTTCTTCCATCAGTAGGTGTTTGTTGGGATCCCAGGTCTGTTCACAACTCAATTCCCCAGTTCTACCTCGATAACCCTCCCTGGAAAGCTGGGTCTGGAATGGAATGATTCACTGTTGCCAGTTTGCTGCAATTTGGCAGTAAAACAGAGCTAAACCTTGGGCTCAGGCTCTGCTCCAGGTCCAAATCAATATTAAACCTTCTACCACTCTGAGCTCAGTGCCAGCTCCAGCTGGGATGCAAAGCTGGGTGACCCTTGCTGTGGGAGTGCCCTTGCCAGGACAACAGCAGCTTTCCCAAAAATGGACTGGCATTAGCCCTTGCCTGGCTGGCTGTTGTCAGAGGGGAAGTGGCTGCCAGCTGACATGGTCACTTCCGTGGGAGTTGGGGTGTTTCACTGCAGGCAGTCCCCCTGTCCCGGGGAGCTCAGCCCCTTCCACTCACCTACCCCTGAGTCAGCTCCTGTACACCAGTACTGGAAACCACAGCATCCTTTGCTACCTCCGGGGAAATGATTTTAATTACTGGGGGTTTTGGCAAGCTTGGGAGATAACAGTGGCTCTGCTGTGCAACCTTTGGGCTGGGGCATATGCTTTGGATATTTCCTTAGGTTGGGAGATGTCCATGTGCTGGGCAATGCAGTTGGGTTGAGACATCCTATGACACAGCCTGAAATGCTCCCAGTGCAGTTTTCTGGGTAGAAGACCCCACGCTGTTGCCAAGGGCTGAGCCTCAGAGAAAGGTGGGCTGTGCTGACAGCACATGTTGGTGGGGCTGGATGTGGCAAGACTGATGACACACGGCTGACCAGGTGACAGGGATAATGAGCTGTGGAGGTTACACCCAGACCTGGGGTTTTGCCTTCTAGAGCAGGCTCTCAGAGAGACTTTCCACTAGAATAGTTGTTGGGTTTTTTTTCAAGAAAGTGTTCTCTTGTCATTTTCTGTAAACTTCATTGGAAAGCCTTTTATCCCAGGCTGGAACAATGTTCACATTAAAGACAGAGTGTCAAGGGTTAGGGTTGAACTGGCCACTAGATGAATGACAGATGCTCTCTACTAGCACTTCTCCTTTCCTAAAAGGGAAGAGAAAGGGAATAAAGGGGAGAGAATTATGATCAGAGAAAACAAAAGGAAAAAAAAGAAAAGAAAAGAAAAGAAAAGAAAAGAAAAGAAAAGAAAAGAAAAGAAAAGAAACAGATAGGGGAAAAAAAAAAAGCAAAACCAGCTTTAACAAAATTATAGCAATAGAAAGAAATAGATACTGATAGTTACAAACCCAATATCAAGGCCAGCTCAATAGTGATCACTGATGTTGCAGGGCAGGAATTGGGCAGGCCCCGGGCTGGGCTCACCAGCAGATGGGAACTGGATTCAGGAGCTGTGTTTGGGAAATGGATTCAGTAATGCATTGATTTGGATCCAAAGCAGAAGGACAAAGTGCTCAGGCACCACCCATTGAAAAACAGGCTTGACCCTTGTGATGTCTCAGTTTTATACTACGATGTGCATGGAATGGAATCCCTTGGATGGTCAGTTTAGGCTCACCTGTCCTGTTCACTTCTTCCTGCAGGAATGGCCTTTTACTTCATGACTCTCCTCTGAGGTACACAGGACATAGCAGTAACTTTGAGTTCTATTGGAACAAGTATAAGTGAGAGCCTTTCTTAGCAGTAACTATAAACACCCAGCATATTACCGCTTGTAGAAGCAGGCAACTGTCTGTGTAAACATATGTTAACTGCAGAAAGTGCTGTCCCTGAGAGGAGACTGAGCTGGAAAGTCAAATCACTGAATAGAATTAGTTCTGTTGTAACTCAAATCAGGACAGAGAAGAGTCTTGGAGTTGGTCAGTGCCAAGCTGACCATGGTCTTATCAGACAGCACCTAAACCATGTGGTGACAGCTTTGTTGGCAGTGCATTAGCAAACACCCAGCAGCAGCCACAGCAGTGTCTAACACACAGATTTTCTTCCGTGTTTTCTCCTTTTGGCCTGCCAAGTCCTATGGCAGCAGGTCTGTGTGCTGCGTCACACAGGTGCAGACTGGTGTGGCATCACAGACCAATCTAAGTAGCATCACTTAAAAGAGAGCTATACAGGTCACACGGGCAAGGGACTAATCGCACTTTAATTCCACTGCAGGGGAATATTTACACCACTGGGGGACAGCCACTGCTTGCCAGCACCTACCAAGGGAATGGATGCTCTTATTTTGCCACTGCACAAATAAGACAGGAGGGAAAAATACAATTCCCTCTGTGACAAATCTTTCTTCAACAGATGAGCTCTGGTGCACTTCGCAGTGGAACTAGATGTTTAAATTTATGAATGCAGATGTATTTCCACCAGACCTGGGAAAGAAGGTGGTATTGCCACCCGCCTATGAAGTCTCTTGGGCAGAGAAACTGGATTTTGTGTGAAAATAGCATTTGTGGTTGAGTCCTAAAGGGTTTTTAAGGGAAAGGAAAACATGATAGCATGCCACACCTTTTCAAATGCAATCCTGATGGCACAAAACAAAGGATGGTCAAGAGACAACATTTATACCGAGCTACAAACTGGCTGCTGCTGAAAAAGAAAAACTAGCCTGACTTTTCAGAGGGTCACATTATCATAGCTTTTGGCTTGGCATTTTTTACATCTCCTTCTGTGGGATTTCACACTTGTTGGCACCCAGCATATTGCAGCTTTACCGTACAGGGCAAAATTTAGCAGGTATTTTCTCATTCTCTTAATAAATCTCTTGTTCAGCCATGCAAATGGCAGAGCAGCATGCCTAGGGCTGTCCTTTCAAAGCAGTGATCATGCTGTTGGGTTTCCAGTACTGCATCTGGAAAACATGGATTATTTTCCTTCTGGTGTCCTCTGTGGGCTGTACTACTCTGAAGTACCCCAGGTAGCAATATCAGTTTCCAAGAGTAACTTGAAAGAGCCAATATCCTGGAATACAACTTGGATGTAAGTCAGCCAGGTCCCACTGACTCTATTTGATGTGGGCAGGTGATTTATGGCAATTTAATTTGCATCTTTTGCTGTTCTTGAAGTTATTGTGGTTTCTAAACTGTAATCCAGATCTTGTCAGCACAAGGGGAGGATGAATTTAAATACAGGAAAACACATAAAAATACATAATCTTCCTACTTATTTCTAGATTTAGAAGATACTTGGCTCGTTGTGCATACTTTCCAAATTAAAAATGGCATAAAGATGCTTGTGCTGGGTGTCAGAAGATAAATATTGAGCTGCATGGCATACAGGTTTAAAGTAAAATATTCAGAAAGGTGTAAGATGCAGACTGCACAGATTTTGCAAACTGCCCAATGGTGCATGCTGGCTGGGAAAAGCTCTGCCTGTCTTGCAGAGAAGTCCCACTCAGGCATTAACTGATCTGGTAGGTGTGGTGGTTTTGCAGTTACCTGCCCCCCCACCTTTTGAAATAAACCCCGGCTAGAACTCAGAACACTGGAAGTTGATAAATGAAGCTTTATATTTACAGCAATGCAAAATATACAAGCAGATATTTACAAGGTATAACAGATATTTACAGAGATATACAATGAAAAAGTAATACAGAAACACCACAGCCCTCCCAGAGACCAAAATCCCCAAGAGGGGTAACCAACCACCCTCTACCACCTTTCCCCCCTTCCCCAGTCTTATCTCACCACCTGTTGATGCTGCAGATAGGTGGAGGTAGATTGGCCAAGGGGGGTCAGTAGTAGGAAAGAAGTTAGTAGTATTACTGAGAATTAGCTACCAAGGCAGAGAGACAAAGGAGACCATGCAAGAGAAGCAGCCATAGCCCAGAGCGGTCTGAAACTGTCTGATATCTAATGTTTTGGTTACACAACTTAAAAACAAATTTATTTTTTTCTTTCTCAGTAAAGCTCTGGTGAAGTGACACACTGTATTTTCCTCTCTCAGCCAGTAGTCTAATTTCTCACTCAAATTCTTCAATTAGTTCAAACCAGCACAGTAGGGTAGACAAAATCTTTGTGTACCAGGGACAGTAAACCATGAGCCTGCCAAACCAACAGTAGAAGAAAGTTTTTGACTTTGCTGTTGTCCAGGAGGGAAGATGCTCCCCTCCTATCCTCCAATAAATCAAATAGCCTGCATCTTGTAGCCTGCTGACAAGGGTGCTCTTCTGGGAGAAATGCATTTGAAGTTCTCAGGGCTGCAGCGGATGGGAGTATGCATAGGTCCTCCTCTTTTTTGGGCTGGCTTTTATGAACAGAAAGAACTTGTGATTGCATTTAGTGAGGACCTTGATTCTGTCCAGATATTAAAATACCAAGAGCACTCCTGGTGTCCCTGGTCCCATGGTGAAATTACTTGACTACCCTTCTCTGTAGGAGAGGATTTGGCCAATGCAGTGGACACAGTAGTGCAGGCATGGAGAAATTTATGTTCTGAACAGCATGGGCAGGAATGTGGACCAGGCTGCCTGGCTGCTGAGCTCAGAAGGGTTTGCTCTGCTGTTTTGGATTTACATGCCTAAAGCCTGGTCAAAGCTCACACCAGGTCTCTCCATCCTTTAGAGAACAGCTGCTTTTCCTGGTACATCACTTGCCACAGGAGGGTCGAGGAGAACAAGAAGCACAAGCCAGAGCACTTACATGCCCGACAGCTGATCTCTTTTTTCTCTGAGTGTATCATTTGATCTGACATAGGGCTCACAATCCTTGTGTCACCTCTCACCACCATGGCAATGACAACACAACTAATGCCAACTGCCAGTGGACAATTATGTGCTCCCCTTGCCCAGCTGCTCAGCTGGAATGATTCTTATTCCTCTAGAACAGCTTTTCTGTGAGCAACTGAGACTGAACAAGGTCAGCTGCACCCAGCCTTGTCACAGAATATTCCCCTGCCAGCATCACTCCAACCTGCTGCCCACAATCCTGTCCCCAGGGTGACGCCACCACTGCTGATGTCAGGATAGCAATGCTTCCACAAGGTGGCATCAAAATACCTGGACTTCCCTTCTCAGAGCTCAGACCCCAGAGGATTCAGACTTTCTGGGATGGACTCAGCATCAGCTGTAGCCACGGACATTGCTAGGAAAAAGGAAGAGGGGAGACTGTGAGATGTGATTTGTTTCAGGGATTTGTCCTGGCAGGGTCAGCTTCAACCCTGACACCAACCACTGCCTTTCTAGGGGCTGCAAGAATAGAATAGAATAGAATAGAATAGAATAGAATAGAATAGAATAGAATAGAATAGAATAGAATAGAATAGAATAGAATAGAATAGAATAGAATAGAATAGAATAGAATAGAATAGAATAGAATAGAATAGAATCGAATCAGCCGGGTTGGAAGAGATCAATGTTTGACTACCAGATCTCATCGAGGAAAGGAAGGTGTGGACAGCAAACAACTGCAGAGACCACTGAACCAATACGCCTTCCTCCCTGCAAAAAGCTGCAACAACAGGATTGTTGGAGTAGAGAGGAGGATGACAGCAGTCACCAAAAACACTAGGAAGAAATAATGTCATAGCTTGACTCAGAACTGATGTATCCAGGTGAAGCAGGTTTGCCTTCGCAGGGCAGCAAAGCCAGAGAGAAACCCAGGAACTTTAGAACAATGAACACAACCTATTTGGCCCCAGAAGTCCTCCTTATATAGCTCTAGCATGGCCCCATGGTTTTATTTGCAGAGCTGGGGAGTGGGGGTGGAAAGGTTTGCCAGCCCTTACTCCACAGACATCATCCCTGAGGTGTGCCAGGAGATGGTCTCACTCCAGGAGTAGCAGCGGGCTCAAATGCTGCCCTGTCAGAGCAGCAGTGGGACTGACTTCCTGGCATTGCACAGGTATGGCTCTGTGCTGTGGCTGAAACTTTTGCTCCAGCTCCTGCTAAACTTTGTGGATGTGAAACCCAGTCCCACCACACTCCGAAGCTACCCCGGGTGAGTGCTGATCTGGCCACATTTGGCACTGAGCTGAGAAGTCTGTCAAAAGGATGAGACCAGACACTGACTAGGCATGTTTGAGAGAACACAAAATATGGCTTTGCAGTTTGTGGTGTTTGGACTGTTTTTGCAAGAGGCAGGCTTCAGCAGGACTGTTAAACTATTGCAGCCCTTGGAGAAGTTGCAATAATAATAATAATAATAAAACAACAAAAACAACAGAGAGAGAGAGAGAGAGAGAGAGAAAACTGTGATCTTGTGTCTTAGTTTTGCTGGGCCAACTATGGTCTGCAGGCAGTTAGCACTTTTGAGTCACACAGGAACTTAAACTGGGAGGGGCAAAAGACAGAGCAGCTGATCTGAGTTTGTTCATAGGTGTATCCAGACCCATAAATGTCACATTCATTATAAAGGGGGAAGTTTATTGAGAATGAGGCCTTCTTCTCCTTCCCTTGAGGGCCATCATCCCTCGAGGAACTTGCCTTCTCATTTATTGTGACTGCTGTGCCTTTGCTGGGCTGTGTATAACTTTATATTGGCATTGGTCTCAATATAGCTGTTTCATTACATCAATTTTCGTTTCAACTTGCAGGTCTCCCCCCTTCCCAATTCCTCTCATCTGAGAGGGAGTCACTGGGTGGCAGAGCAGCTGCTATAGTTTAGCCCCAGATATGGACTTAAGGGAGACATTTTTGAAAGAGTCACACACGCAATCACAGAATGGTAGGAGCGGAAGGGACCTCTGGAGAGCATGCCCAGGGAGATGGTTGGGGCCCCATCCCTGGAGGTGTTTAAGGCCAGGCTGGATGAGGCTCTGGCCAGCCTGATCTATGGTAGGATGTCCCTGCCCATGGCAGGGGGGTTGGAACTAGATGATCCTTGTGGTCCCTTCCAACCCTGACTATTATTCTATGTAGTCCAACCACCCTGCCAGAGCAGGGTTACCTAGAGCAGGCTGCACAGAAAGCAGCAAGTGTTAATCACTGAAAGTCTGAGTCCCTGTGGCAAGTGTTCGAACATGGATGTAGAAGCAAACAACCCAATTCCTTGAAGGTTGCAACAAGGTGCAGTGCGGCAGGCTGGGGTTCTGGCAGCGGGAAGCACTGGGCTGTCCAGTTCTGCAGCGGCCAATGCTGCCAGCAGGATAAAGGATGCCCTTCCAAACCGCAGCTTTTTCTTTTAATGGTAATAACAACAACAACAACAACAACAATAGTAGTAGTAGCGACGACCTGAAGGTGGCTGCGGGGAGGCTGGCCGCGCCGGTGCGGCGGTGGCGGTGCGCTGCCGTCTCTGCACACGGGGGAGCTGTTGCTCCGCGCCGGGGGCTCCGCCGGCACCGACACTCACTCCGTCGGCACCCGACCCTGGACACGCAGGACTTGACTTTTCCTCCCGAAGTGTGAGTTTTGGCCGAGCGGCGGCTGGAAGGATCCAGACGGCTGTGCACAGGGGTACGGTAGGAAGCACGGGTGTCCCCAGGCCCCCACCCAAATTTAAGGTGTTTTGTTCCTGAGTGGGGCCAGGAGTCGAGGATGGAGTTAAAGGGAGCAGCTTTAATCAGATAAAGGCAGGCTGAAGTTGAAACTGGAGCCCAGATCTTTAGGTGGATCTTTGTTTCAGGTATACCTGTTTGAGAGAAAATAAAATTCAAAGCCCCCCCCGATGGTTCCAGCTCCTCCTTTTATCCTGGCCGTGGGCAGAGATCTCCAGAGATCCCCACTGTTTCCCCTGCTTTGCTCTGCTTTCCCTGCAGAGATCTCTGGCTGAACACAAGGACATGCTGCAGTAGCAATAGCTGCCTGTCTCTGGCACAGGTCAAGATAGGTGAGGAGGGTATTTGTGTGTCTGATCCATGTAGTCACCTTTGTGTCATAAGAGGTGACGCTTGGTGCCATCTAGGTGAGCCCTGCCTTGACTCCACACAGCTCCAGGGCGTGACACTGCATTTGGGGACAGATGGACAAAGCTCTACTCATCCGTGTCTTCTTTGTTTGGTCGATGCCACCACACATGTCCTCACATACCATTCTGCTTTCCTAAAGTCAAAGTGGCCTGGACCCCATTTCTCCCTGCTACCTGCAGCGGGTCTGAAGTCTCACTGCTTTTCAGAGACTCATAGGTGCAGAGAGTAGGCTGAGGATCAGCAGCACCTTTAAATAGCCTGTCTCAAAGCCTCTCTAAGAAGCTGGCTTTGTCAAGCAGTGATAAAACTGCCTGCCTGTAAGCCCTGCTATCCAAACTCCTAATATTAACATTACCAGAAAACCTCTTCCTTTCCAGGTGAAGAGGAAGGTATTGCTGCTATCCACCCACGTGGCAGCTTTGGTGAGGCCACAACAGAAGTACTGGGTTCAGTTTTGAGGCCCTTATTACAAGAAAGATGCTGAGGTCCTGGAGCATGTCGAAAGGAGGGCAAAGAAGCTGGTGAAGAATCTGGATAGTGGGTCTTATGAGGAACAGATGAGGGAAATGGGATTGTTTAGTCTGGAGAAGAGGAGGCTGAGCAGAGATCTTCTCACTCTCTACAACTACCTGAAAGGGGGTTGTAGCCAGGTAGGGGTCAGCCTCTTCTCTCTAGTAACAAGTAATAGGATGAGAGGAAATGGCCTCAAGTTGTATTAGGGGAGGTTTAGATTAGATATTAGAAGACAGGCCTCCACTGAAAGGGTTATCAAACACTGGAATAGGCTCCTCAGGGAGGTGGTTGAATCCTCATCCCTGGAGGTATTTAAAAGATACATGGATGTGGTGCTGAGGGATGTGGTTTAGCACCAGACTTTGATAATGGTTGGTCTCAATGATTTTAAAGATCTTTTCTAACCAAAGCAATTAGATGATTCTAAGTTCATTGCAGACCTGGGACTATGATCTCAGCTCCTCTACATCCTGGACTGGCACTAGGCATTGGTGCAAGCTGAAGTCTCCTGGGCACTGATGGAGAGGCTGCCCCGGGAAGCCAATGGGGCATAAGATTGTGGTAAGTGCGTTCCTGACTTGGGGCTTGTAATTATTAATAATCATAGTTAATCTCTGCCTCATACAGGTCAGCCTACACACCACATCTTGTTTAAGCTATTTAACTTATGCTTTTGTTTACTGCAACCATCTCCGAGCCATCATATTATCCCAAATGCCCCACGAATTGTCAGTTACATGCTATTAATGTTTCATGACAACATTCAATGAAAAAGGAGCAATGAAAATCTACTTCTCTTCAAAGGAAAACCTCAAATAACCCCATACCAAATCCAAGTGTTTCCAGCCTGCCACTGGGGCTATGAATATTGCAGATATTACACAGCTTCGTATGGTATTTTGTTAAATATTTAAGATCAGAGGAGAGATTTTAGCCTAAATGGCTGCTTCGAGTTGCAGCATTAGAGACTTGCAAAATTATTGCTGGAACCTACAGACAAGCACAGGTTTGCTTTTAGAAGATCCAGGCTCCTAATATTTTGTATGAAGTTCGGCAACTATTTCCCAAAGATCAAATACAGGTTACAATGCATCCTACTTGGAGCTGTAAAGAAAAAAAAAAAAAAAAGAGGAAGAAAGAATTGGAGTAGCCAGCAAGGAGTCCTGTTGGGCCAACAAACCCAAGGACTTCATCAAATATTCTTGGGCATCATCTTAAATAAATGTATACATTATGCAGAAGGTGATTATAGCCTGGATTTGTTTGAGATGTGGTCAAATTCCCTATGTTGGTAAAAAAAGGGAGAATTTATTTTCACTTATTCCATGGATCAAACTCATTATCCTCCCTTTCTCTTACTGTCTCTCTGGCCAGTGTGGTCCCTTGGTCTTTCCTGTGAAAGCCAGGCAGGAGCTACCCAGCTTCAGCAGAGCCCTGCAGAAAAGCAGCAGGATGGTGCTAAGCCTGTGTATAACAGGTTATCATAGAATCACAGAATGGTTTGGGTAGGAAGGGACCTTTAACCATCACCTAGTCCACCCCCCTGCAGTGAGCAGGGACATCTTCAATGAGATCAAGTTGCTTAGGTCTCCATCCAACCTGACTGAGAATATTTCCACTGACTCTGGACAACCCGGGCCACGTTTTCACCACCTTCATAAAAAAAAAAACAAACAAAAACCAAAACCCACCAAAAACCTGCTATCCCTAGTCTGAATCTCCACTCCATTAATTTAAATCCATCAACCTTTGTCCTGTCACAACAACCCCTGCTAAAAACTCTTGTCTCCACCAATATTCAAGGTGTTACATTTGGCAGTGGCTGAAGCCTCATCCTTTGGTGGGTTATACAGAGAGATCTCACTGGTGGGGCACGTTTGCAGCCTGACACTGGGGTTTTGGGTGTAAGGGTTTCTGCCAGCACCCAGAGGATTTTCACATGTGCTCAGGAGCAGGCAGAAAAGAAATAAATTCTCTCTGGCAACTCTGTATGGTTTTGTCTTTCCCATCAGCTGCCTCCTGCGGAGTGGACTCCATCACCCTGCACCTGCAGGCTGCTGGGAGAGCAAAGGTGACTTTGAGTCACCCGAAATCCTGATGCAGAGCCAAACATCAGCTCAGACCAATGCCCACTTGTGCTACAACCCCTCTGAGCAGTGGGGAAGGGGGGGAGGTCTCACTGGGCACAGTGAAACCCTTAGCCAGGCCTGGACTGTTTTCTTCTTGCAGTCACCTTTGGGCTCTGGCAGTAATCTCGAAGCATCTGCTCCAAATCATCCAGGATTACAGGAATTAAAAAAAAACACAAAAACCAATTAGAGGCCCAGGGTCCTGTAAGCACAAATCCGTTTAACCCTAATCCAGGCTGCTGCCCCTTCCCAAAAGGCAAAGGGACCATCCCCACCGGCTGGTTTTTGTGTGCTCCAGCACCACCTCCTCTCCTCACACTGAATTTACCTGGTTTTGCCCCAGGGATAAGGCTACTGGAGAAACGACCTGCTTGGACTTGGGGTCTGAAATCAGCTGCGCAGACACAGGAGCCAGTGCCAACCTCTTTCCTAGTTTACACCATGAGAAGCTGCCAGAGGACTGGGGATGCAAACAGGTGCAAACAAACCTAAGTATGTTATAACACCCATCAGGCTCAATACACCAGTGTGGTGGTTTAAGCAGTTACCTGCCCCCCACCCTTTTATAAACCCCAGCTAAGACTCAGGACACTGGAAGTTAATAGATGAAGCTTTATATTTACAGCAATGCACAATATACAAGCAAATATTTACAAGATATAACAGATATTTACAGATATATACAGCGAAAAGGTAATACAGACACCACACCCCTCCCACAGACCCAAACCTCCAAGAGAGGGTAACCAACCACCCCCTACCACCTTCCCCCCCTCCCCCAGTCTTATCTCAACACCTGTTGATGCTGCAGATAAGCTGAAGTAGATTGGCCAGGGGCGTTAGTAGTAGGAAGAAGTTATTAGCTTTACTGAGAATTAGCTACCAAGGCAGAGGAAAGGAGACCATGCAAGAGGAGCAGCCACAGCCAGAGCAGTCAGAAAACATCTGGTATCTAGTGTTTAGGTACAACACCTTGAAAACAATTTTTTTTTTTCTTTCTCAGTAAAACTCTGTTGAAGTGCCATACTGTGTTTACCTCTCTCGGCTAATAGTCTAATTTCTCACTCAAATTCTCCAATTAGCTCAAACTAACACCACCAGGCACTGATTTCTCTGCTTCTAGATTATAATAATTTCTAGTTCCATCAGGACCACCTTAAGGGCTTCTGTGGTCTCTGAACCAGTTTGGAGCAGAGCACCAGCAATTTCATTCTCTCCTGCCCACCATTTTGCTGACAATTGAATGTGGACATGTATCTTGCAGATACAGCACTGAAATGAGGTATTTCTTTAAAGTGAGAGTGGAAACTGAAAAACCATTAGGAGAATCTTTCTTTTGTTTCAAAATCACCCCTGCTTCTTTCAGTGCTGCACCCCTGTTTGTTTCAGTGTTAATAGGCTCTTCTTCAGTCCTGGCAGTCTGGTGAAGTCCCCACCGACTGGAAAATGGGAAACATAACCCCTATTTTCAAAAAGGGTAGGAAGGAAGAGCCAGGGAACTACAGGCCAGTCAGTCTTACATGGCTTCACCAAGGGCAGATCCTGCCTGACAAACCTGGTAGTCTTCTATGAGCAGGTCACAACATTAATGGATGAAGGGCAGCAACTGATGTCATTTACCTGGACCTGAGCAAAGCCTTTGACACTGTCCTGCACCACATCCTGGTCTCCAAGCTGGTGAAACATGGATTTGATGGGTGCACCACCAGATGGATAAAGAACTGCCTTGATGGCGGCACCCAAGGAGTGGCTGTTAATGGTTCCATGTCCAAGTGGAGACCAGTGACAAGCAGAGTCCCTCAGGGATCAGTCCTGGGACCAGTCTTGTTCAGCATGTTTGTGGGTGACATGGAAAGAGTCATTGAGAGCACCCTCAGCAAGTTTGCTGATGACACCAAGCTGTGTGGTACAGCAGACATGCTGGAGGGCAGGGATGGCATCCAGAGGGACCTGGACAGGCTGGAGAGGTGGGCACAAGTCAACCTTGTGAAGTTCAACAAGGCCAAGTGCAAGGTCCTGCATCTGGGTTGAGGCAATCCCAAACACAAATCCAGGCTGGGCAGTGACTGGCTGGAGAGCAGCCCTGAGGAGAGGGACTTGGGGGTGCTGGTGGATGAGAAGCTCAGCATGAGTCAGCAGTGTGCACTTGCAGCCCAGAAAGCCAACCAGATTCTGGGCTGCATCAGGAGCAGTGTGGTCAGCAGGTCGATGGAGGTGATTCTCCTCCTCTACTCTGCTCTGGTGAGACCTCACCTGAAGTACTGTGTGCAGTTCTGGAGCCCCTATTGTAAGAGGGATGTGGACATGCTGGAGTGTGTCCAGAGAAGGGCCACAAGGATGATCAGAGGGCTGGAGCACCTCTACTATGAGGACAGACTGAAAGAGTTGAGGCTGTTCAGTGTGGAGAAGAGGAGGCTCCGAGGTGACCTTCTTGTGGCCTTCCAGTATCTGAAGGGAGCTTACAAAAAAGCTGGGGAGGGACTTTTTAGGCTCTCAGAGAGTGACAGGACTAGGGGAAATGGAGCAAAGCTGGAGGTGGGGTGATTCAGACTGCATGTGAGGAGGAAGTTCTTCTACCATGAGAGTGGTGAGACCCTGGAATGGTTTGCCCAGGGAAGTGGTTTGGGCAACATCCCTGGAGGTGTTTAAGGCCAGGCTGGATGAGGCTGTGGCCAGCCTAATCTAGGGTAGGGTGTCCCTGGGCATGGCAGGGGGATTGGAATTAGATGATCCTTGTGGTCCCTTCCAACCCAGACTTATTCTATGATTCTATGATTCTATCTCAGTCTTTCACCTGCAGCCCATAACCCACAAAATTAAAATGCATTATCTGTGGAGTGTGGCCAGTGGTGAGTTACAAACTCTCTGGGTGATGCATTTTCATCAACACTGGATCTCTCCCATGTGTGGTGGCCTTTATATCTGCTGGTGTATTTTGCATCAAGCAAGCATCTATACTGAGAACAATCAGTGCTTTCACAGGATCACATAATGATGCAGGTCAGAAGTGACTCCTGAAGTTCCCCCCCTGCTAAAGCAGGGTCACTCAGACCAGGTTCCACAAGAACGTGCCCAGGTATATTTTGAATATCTCCAGAAAAGGAGACTCTACAACCTTTCTGGGCAGCTCGTTCCAGTGCTCTGTCACCCTCTTAGAAGATTTTCCTCATGTTCTGGTGGAACTTCCTGAGTGTCAGTGTCTGCCTATTGCTCCTTGTCCTGTCAAGGACATTCCTGTCAAGGAATCTGACCCCATCCTCTCAGCACTCACCTTTAGATATTGATCTTTAGATATTGATAAGATCTCTTCTCAGTCTTAACTTCTCTCCAGGCTAAACAGCATCAGGTCTCTCAGCCTTCCCTCATCAGAGAGATGCTTTAATTATTAATAATTCAATGGAAAAAATATTGAATTAATATTTGAGAATTCATGGGATTTGTGTGATTCTCAGACATAGAATCATAGAATCATAGAATGGTTTAGGTTGGAAGAGACCTCAAAGATCATCCAGTTCTAACCCCCTGCCATAGGCAGGGACACCTCCCACTAGATCAGGTTGCTCAAGACCTCATCCAGCCTGGCCTTGAACACATCCAGGGAGGGAGCAGACACAACCTCCCTGGGAAACCTGTTCCAGTGCTTCACCACCCTCACTGTGAAGAATTTCTTCCTAACATGCCGCTCAAAGCTCCCCTTCACCAATTTGAACCCATTCCCCCTCATCCTGTCATTACAATACCTTGTGAACAGTCCCTCCCCAGCCCTCCTGTAGGCCCCCTTCAGATACTGGTAGGCTGCTATAAGGTCTCCTTGAAGCCTTCTCGAATTATACATGAATTATTCATTATAGCAGGAGATAAACAACACTTTGTTTGGTTTTCTTCCTAGACATGATGCAAAAAAAAACCCCAAAGAAACAAAAAAGCCCAAAAAACTATCACAGCAGAGGTGATCACCTTCCAGACAGGTGATGCCATGACAATTAGCATGGCTCAACCCGTTAGAGTATCATAGTTTGTGCAGCCATAGACACCAATTGATCCAGGGTGTTTGTGAGCTCCACGAGGACTCATTTTGCTGAACACGAGCACCACATTCAGCTATATTGAGACGTTAAAAATACTGCACTTGGTAAGTTTCCACCATTCAAAGGGAGATTCACAGGAGATAAATCCTCTTCTGGCTCAGAAAGTCCCTGGCTGAGGAGAAGCCTTGAAACAGCACAATGATTTTCTGCTCTATTTTGGCATCTCCTTCTGCTACTGTCAGGTCATTCTGTCCTCTGGGCTTAGTATGGATGAGGGCAGGCAGGGGGTGTGAAGAAGGTGTGTAGCTTTAGCAAGGGTGTTGGCGTGGCAGAAGTATGTTGGTGTCAGGTCTTTTTGTGAGCCTGAAGGGTGATTGGACAAGGTCCAGAGTGATATGGGGAGAAGGGCTCTCAGTGGGTGATGAGAGGAGGCTGGGGAAGAAAAAGAAGAAAGGAAGGGACCACAGGGACTGAAAGGATGCTAAAGTGAAGGCATAAGGACAAGGAAGGGTTTGTCATGAGCAAATGGGCAGTCACTGCAGAGCATAGGATCCACCACGAAAAAACTTAAGTACTTCCCTCAAATGCTTCAGACTTGCCCCAATTGCTTTTGGCTTTAGGGTCTGGCATATCTAATGTCTCAATGTCACAGGGATCCCAGTGCCCTAGGGTGGGTGGCAGAGGCCACTGGGATGTAGTTTGAACTGGGGCTATGACAGGGACACAAGAATTCTGTGAGTATGTGTAAGGCTAGGCCATCTGCATGCTTCTTCCTTGAACATAAAAGCCATGTTTAATCTGCCATGTCAATAAAACCCCAAGCTTACATACTTACCCAAGTCTGGTGTATCCCTAACTTAAAGGTCCATCTCATTCCTTGGAACCTGTCAGTTTCACCCTTGGCTCTTAGCAAATGCTGACTGCCTATGATCAGTTTTGACTTGTGTGAACAACTCACATTGGAGGATTCTCCTCCTGAACAAACACTTGCAGGAGAAAAAGTTCAGATAGCTCATTTTAATAAGATGAGATCCTGAAAATTCATCAGAATTGAGGCAGAAATGGGATACAGAAGTATGATCATGGAATGCCCACAGGTCTGTACTTCTTCCATCATTCAAAGATGCTGGCAGTTGGAAATATTCCCAAAGTTCTGCTTGATGGCTGGCTTTTGCTTGACTGATATGTCACTTGGACTGAGAAATCTGGGTCAACACCGTTTCTTTTTGACATAGGTGAAATCCTTTCCTTTTTGATACCCATCCTGTTGCAGGAAACCTCTATCCCATTTCACCCATCTCCAAGGCAGTGGGGTACTCCCTGGGTTTTCTCATGCCTGACAGCACAGAGGTCTGGAGTTACAATGCAGAACTGCAAGGGTGGAAAGATATTTCTCTTAGGCTCTGTTGTGCAGCTTGTTACAAAGATGTTAATGTCCAATTAATTAAGCCCCAGAAAATGGCAACTTCCTACTGTAGCAGAATGCAATCTAACGGCCACTGAAGTTAACTGGAACCTCTTTGCTAATGTTATGATGCGCTTGGATCTGGCGTGAATTGACAGCAAGATGAAATGCAGAGCAGCTAA
Source organism: Psilopogon haemacephalus (assembly GCA_013396835.1). Classification (NCBI taxonomy): domain Eukaryota; kingdom Metazoa; phylum Chordata; class Aves; order Piciformes; family Megalaimidae; genus Psilopogon; species Psilopogon haemacephalus. The sequence goes on along the minus strand of VWZI01013327.1, from coordinate 310,700 downwards.
TGCCAAAGAAAAGAGCGTTTAATTATGCAACAAAGAATTAATGCCATTCTACTGAAGAAATGAAAGAAGCATTTCATTAATTACACCTACTTTGCAAAGTAACAAAGGAGTCATTCTGCTCCACCGTTCTTTGTGTCTTCTGATACATCAATTCCCAAGCATTTCAGGTTCTTCCCTGAGTCTCCATTCCTTAAATGAATGTATGCAGTGAATGCAAACAGGACCAGCAATGCCAGTCTGAGTGACTGCAGCAGGGCACTGGGCCCAGGCACCATGCTCTCCTGTGTGCCTGCTTGGAAGGTGAAAACTTACAGACCTCCTAATGGCTGAGCCAGTTCAGTAACAGAAACAAACCTGAACAGCCAACATGTGTACTTACATCCGTATGTACGCACGGTGACATACAGAGGTGACATGTGAACAGCAAGCTGTAATGCCTGGAAGGCCGTGAGAGTCTTGGCAAGGTGACTTGTTCCTAACAAAGCAGAGGAAATTTTAAAATAAAGATAGCAAATGAAAATCGAGCTGCAGTGCTGCTAAGAACAGCTCTGCTTCTGTCCCCCTGCCTCGCACAATGTGGACGTGACCTCGCAGCCCATCTTCTTAGCACAAACATCCCACTGACTTTGGCAGGACAAAGGAGAGGCTGGGAGTGCTGCTGCTGAAGGTCATGATTTGCACACGATGACAGCTCAGTCCTGCTTCCACAGTGTGGGAGAACAGGGAAAAAATAAAAAATTTTTTAAAAAGGGAAAAAAAAGGCATTTTTGATGAAACAGTTAAAGCAGTAGGGATTTACTGAACCAGTGTTACACTGTCCATGCAGCTTGCTCAGTTTGCTGTTGCTAGCAATTCAGATATTGTCCAAGCTGTCCTGCTCATCAGTGCATGAACTCTGAAAACACTTAGCCGCTACCAGCCCTGTGCATTATTTCAGCTGGAAGAACCGTGGTAGGTAAAGTAACAACGATGGATCTAAATGATAATAAAGTCTCCCTGTTGAAAATTTAAAGTGCTATACAACTATTTTTAGTGACCTCTCCAGCTGAGATAATGCAGAAAGCTAACTAGATGTGAACATCCATCTTAGGTGAATTGATTCTTTCAGTTTGCAAACCAAGGTGAATTGTAGGAGGTCAGTGTTGATGCTCCAATATAAGAGATATCAGCTATACAAAAAGATGTAAGGAAATGACTTATTAAATGTCTGATGTGGATGCAATGTTAGTGTTTTCATTTGTTTGTTTTTTTCCTTTGAGTACATTTATTTTCCTAATGGACATTCAGTTTATATAGAACACTAAGAGATCCCTCCCTCAGATTGTCCTCCCTCTCCTCCCTTCTCATCTGTGTACATGTGTGTGGGCATAAGAGAGGGAGAAGACTTTTGTCCTCATTTCTGTAAAGCAAACATTTCCTGGCTGGGGTGTTCTGATCCCACAGTGAGACAAAGCATTTACAGTTGATTTTCCAAAACCAAAGAAAAAAAAAAAAGTTTTCTAAATGGATTCTTCCTCTTTTTGAGCTTGCCTCAAAACTGACTTCTTGGGTCAGCACTTTAAAATGAAGCAACTGTTTCTTCATGGCTTCCTAAATAGAAGAGATGTGCACCAGCAGGTCTTGCTCTGCAAGGAGATGCAGAGCACTGGGGGTTTTTTAATTTTATTTTTTTTTCAAAATGCAGCACATATTCCAGGACTGCTACAGCAAATTCTTTACTTCTCAGAGCTTGTTTGTCTCAAGGCTCCACATCCAGCAATGCAGCTTGCTTCCTTTCCCATCCAACCCCTCAGATGGCAATTATCAACATCAATAAGTAATAGAACAAATACTTGTCTCTAAAAAAATCAAGCCACAGACAGCGCAGCTCATTCACTTAACTCTGAGGCTGCATTAAAAACGTTAATTTTTTATATTTCATCTGTTTAAAGCCCCAGTCTTACAAACACTTTGAGACGAGACATTTGAAAGTCAATGAGTGATGAAGGATGGGTGAAAGGCAAGGCCTAACGCTGCAGGGGCCCAGGGTGAAGAGCTCTACCCATCAGGTCCTACACACACCAAGGATGCCGCCCATAGGACGATTTTTAGCTGAGTTCCTGTGGCTCAGCTCTTTAGGAAAGAGCTTTCAGGACAGAGAAATGTGTCTGTTGACACTCAGCTTCTGCAGACAGTGAATTCCCAACAGAAGCACAGTCAAAAGCAAATGGCAGAGACCAGCTAAAAATACCGTAATAAAAATGTTTATTAACATTGTATAGTAATAAAGAGCAATATCAGTTGGAAACTGGTAAGGTCCACCAAGGGGTCATGAACTATATGTTCCTGAGTTTCACTGTGACCCCAGTATTGCTCCGAGAGCTGTTGCCTATAGGAGACATCCCATCACAGAAGCCCTGAAGCGCTTCTGACCCACAAGTGACCTACCAAACAAGTCTGCTGGAAAATACTCCAGCAGTTGAAGCTTAACAGCCAAATTGGTTAGCATCACTCCTTTAGCACTTGGGGATGTCAAGGGATAGAAAGGATCACCAGCTGAGTGGGAACAATACTCGCAGAAACTCAGCTGTGGCCTCAGGAGTCTCCTCCACCTGCGGTCAATAGGCAGAGCCAAGCTTTTGCAGACGGTGAACTTGATTAGAGAGCTGATCTTGGTTAAAGCTGCCTAGATCTTCTTGCTCCTAAGGATGGCGGGGGAGGAGAGTGGGACTATATCTCCAGGCAACAAAGACAGATTAATGGTGCTGGATTACTGTGGTGGCATAACTAGAGTGGGATTAGGTGCTCTGAGTCACCTACCTGAGAACTTCTCTTTCCCACTGACAACACTGGTAGCCTGCAGAGATCAACCTCCTTCATCTCAGTTTTAGGGACACCTGCCCCCATGGCAGCTCCAGGAACTGACTACCAACCTGCTTGGGAGCAGGCACATGAGAAAGTGCTTGCAAGCCAAAGTCATTTTGAAGAACAACCCACAAAGCTTTCAAAATTACTTAAGAGTGCTTTCCAGTATAAATGTTCTGACGGAGATATTTACAAGAAGGCTTTTTGCTCAGCTTATAGACACAGCAATTTGCTCTCTGAAGAACATTTGCATGTCCTTGAGTTTCTTAGAAGAGTCTGAAAAACACTTGCCCTGCATGTCTCTGAGTGTAGCTGGCTTCAATGTACATTTAATATGGGGAAATTTTGCTACAATATGATGTTCTAGAAGAAGAGCTGTCATTCTGGCTACCCTGCTATTACAACTATGTCATACGAAAGCATTTTGAGAATTGCTCCTGAAGAAGACACACACATATTTCAGTAGGTGAAACTGAGAGAAATGAGGTGTCTTTGCTCTGAATGGAGCCACTAAAGGTCATTGAAAGAAGATTCAACACAGCAAAAGTCATCCAGTTGGAAAAAAATAATCATATTCTGCTCTCCAGCTGTAGACCTCTCCACTGAAATCAACTGGTCTTGAAAAAGAGAAGGTAGAGGTAGAAATCCTCTTGTCCTAGCGAAGCCCTGGATAGTGTGCCACTGCAGGTTACTATGGAGTTATTGAATAAAGGCCAAGAAGCTTGTTCTGCTGATCAATACCTCTGTGTGTGGATGTGGATGCAGATGCAGACCTCAGCAGTGGCTGTGTACCTCCTGGGGGCTCCCCTCCAAAACTTGGGAAACAATGCAAATAAGGGGTGGGTGCTCGGGACAAATAGACATTTCCTTTCTGCTCCTGCCACTTGGTTATGGTAGCTTCTTTTTTCACATCTGTGCTTTACATCAGACTGCTAACAAACAACAACCACACACACGGGATAAAAAAAAAAAGGTATCAGGAGGAACAGCTTTAAATGGAAATAAAGAGATGTGTCTAAATCCTTTAGGCTGTTTGGGATGTCTCAAGTGATTTAGTCTGGCTGTATCTGTGCATTAAAACGTATGAGGGCACTGAGGTTCAGCACTTATCCTATTAAAATGTTAGAAGAGTCCCAGGGTTGCTTCAGATCAAGCAGAGCTCTTGCAACATGGTCCTTGTGGAGTGGCTCAATACCTAGCACACTGTGTGGAACCTTTTCCATCAGCACTGTGGACACAGACACCCTAATTAGAGGGTGAAAGGGCTGAAAATCATGGAGGAGGGCTCCAAAGCAGCAGGCAGCAGGGCCAGGATGTGTCATTTAACAGCACAGACATGACAAAGTGGCAGGTCTTTGCTGTGACAACAAAGAGCTAAAACCCTGCAAGACGTTTTCCAGTCAGGAGTCTGTGCTGGATGAAAGCATGCTTGGGGAGATACACCAACCCATGAGTCTGGTCTTCATGTAGACATCCTTATGACAGAGCTGTCCTATTTGTCTGAGGGTGAGCTGCAAATGCAGATTGGAGGGACAGCAAACTACCTCTCTTGTTTGGTGCCATCTCCACCTTAATTCAGCTTGGAATAGGCACACTGGGAATGGAGTCCTCAAGGTCCCACCAAGCCCCTCCTTGGGTATCACTAGAGAAGAGACACTCTTCCCCTAGCTATAAGTGGGGAGCATGCAGATCCCATCTCACCCACACCATATGCATGAGTCATGACAGGGTTTATTTAGCTCTGCATGGAGCAGCCCCAAGATGCAAGAAAAGCCACTTGGGTTTTATACAGCGCAAGAATACGCTGCAAGAGGAGAGCAGCTGGTGACTGGCTCAATTTTTCGTCTTTCTGGATTAGAAACAGTGGAAATAGTGGTGAGGGTTAATGCCCTGGTGCTGACTCCAGTAGAATGGAGTGGCACCAGCTCTGCTAAAGTGTAAGGAGACTGCTAATAAAGCATGTAGGGTTGTGGGTCCCTCACCTCTGAGAAGAGGCAGAGAGGACAAATATGTGAACCAGCTCTGCTTTTAGAAGCTTTAAAGCTGAAAACTTCCCTCCAAAGCATATTTCTTGCAGGGTGACGTGTGTTAGAGAGGTCTGTGTCACAAATCAAAAGGTAGGAGGATTAAAATGGGCTCTCCAGGGAATTTTTGCATTCGGGGTGGGGAGGCTTGGAGTGAATGTAGCAAGTGATGAAGGGAGGGGAGCCATTACCTGGCCTTTTGCTGCACATCCTGTCCTGAAACAGAAGGAAACAGAAATCCAAGGGCCCAAGGGCTTTGTTCATCACCTTGATCCTGAGAACAAATGTCAAGAGAGCATAAAGTGCTGCATCCCTTGAGGAATCTAAGATGATATGTTTCTTCCTTTCATTCCTTGAGGTCTTGGCCTCTTGGGGCAGGCACACCAAGGTTAGCCCGGGGTTTGAACTCTGTTTGGGTTCTGGGGCTGCAAGGTGGCCTTGGGAAGGGGACAGGGGAAAGGATGGGTCAATATTTGGCAGCTTCTGCACCCCACAGTACCTTTTCCCTTTGGCTTCCCACACCTCCATCCTCCTCTCCAGCAAATACATTTGGATCTTCTTCTGAAAAAGAAAGGTACCTCACAGACAGAAAAGCCAGAGAGGCAGGTTCAGCCATTGCCAGGCGGTATTATGCTCTCTCTCAGGGTATTACTCCTGCATTGGCCGGGGGTAACTGGATCTGTGATAGAGTCTGATCCTCCCAAGCCTTTAACTGGATGCGTGAAAGGTCCAGAATGCAGATCACTGTCATGCTTCCTCCAGCTATGAGATGCACAATCTTCTTGTCACACAAGGACACTTCCCAATGAACCCAGCCCCTTTTCTAACCTCTGATACCACCCAGCTTTCAGGCCAGCAAGTCAAGGCAGACCCTTTGCAAAGGAGCCCTCTCAGCTAAGCAGGGTGCTAGTGAAATACTGAATAGCTTTTCAGACATCCCCCCCTTTTTTTTTTTTCTGTTCTACAAAGAGAATGCCACAGTTAGATGAGAGGCAAAAGGCAGCGGCAGAACAATTAGGGAACAGTCGCTCCCTTCTGTGGGATGGAACTGCGGGACAGGACTGGGATGAACGTTCTGCAGGGCTCGTGCAAACTGGAGCGTGAATATGGGCGTGCGGGGAGCACCTGCGTGTGCCAGGCAGCAGCTGGGGCAGTGCTCCTGGCCTGGAGAGGCTGGTGTGGTTTTTCCAAGGTTCCTACACCCCCCCCACCCNTTTTTTTTTTTTTTCCTTCCCCCTCCTTTTCTTTCTCTCTTGTAAAATCAATTTGCGGACAGCTCACTCATTTTTCCCCCTTGCAAACTTATTAGCTATTCAGCCCCCGCGAACACTCGTAAGCATCCTTTGTCCCAGGGAGGGCTGGAGACCCCTTCATTAGCAGTGATTACTCTGAGCAGTTTGACAGCCTCCCAGCCCGCTTACAAGACTTTCCCATTCAGCCCTGCCCGGGGCTGCCCCGCTTCTCAAAAGAAACGGAAATATTCAAACATTTCTTCCCTTCTCCCTCCCCACCCCCGGCCGCCACCGGCTGAAGAGAGGAAAAGCTGTTTCGCTTCTCCTCCCTCCCTCCCCATTCACTTTACTTTTGATACAATATTTTTCATTCTTTGTTAAACCAGAGAGAAAGGGGTCAAAGCAGACTTTTTAGCGACCTTTTTCTGAGCGTTTTGTTTAATGTAAATACAAGCTTCCCCTCCTCTTCCCCTATTATTATTATTGTTATTGTTGTTGACCTTGTTATTATTGTTGTTATTGCTGCTGCCGCTATTATTATTATTGTCATTATCATCATTATTATTATCACCAATTCTACTACTATTTTTAAACCAGACGAAGGCTCAGGAGAGCAATGCCTTGGGCTGATCTTTAGGGAAAAGAAATGCTGAAAATGCCAGAGGAAGCTAATTCCCTTTCAGTGCGGGGGAGGAAAGGACAGAAGAGAAAAAAAAAAAAAAAAAAAAAAAAAAAAAAAAAAAAGAAAGGGAAAAAAAAAAAAAAGGCGGACGGCGCAGCCCCGCAGAGCTCCAGTGGTGTACAGCAGGGCTGAAAGCTCAACTCCCCTGATCTTTCCGCATGTAACAGGCCCTTGCACCGGGGCATCTCCTCTCAGGGCTCCGTGCTCCTGCTCCACTCCCCGTCCCAGCTGCTGGTTCGGAAGAGACTGGTTTATTCTTTCGCCGCGGTTGGAGCACTGAGCATCCGCGGAAGGTCCCTCTACAGCCCATTCGAGAGATCCAGCATCCTTTATGCCACTCAAACTCTTTGTCGAAATACACAATATTCGTGCCGCTGCTTATCACCCAAATTCCTGATTTTTTAGTTAGGAAAAAAAAAACAAAATAAATCCACGCTATCAGAGTCTGAGCGTGTATGTCTCCACCTTTCTCTCTGCCTTTCCCAAAGCTTTAATAACCCACAAGAAGCACTGGCTACTCTGCCCGCAGAAAATTGCAATATGCTTCATTGGTTCCCGAGGGAAAAAAAAGAACACGGTATGTTTCAGACGATTCCATTCTGAGGGCGAAACCCGCTTTTGCTCCTTAAAAAACCGAACCAAGAAAAAAAAAAAAAAAAAAAAAAAAAACAAACCCAAAAACNACTTAAAAAACCAAACCAAAAAAAAAAAAAAAAAAAAAAAAAAAAAACCAACCCAAAACCACCCAACTCGTAGGTGGAAAGCGCTGCTTGCCTGCAAACCCAGCAACCTCAAAACCGTAAGCAAAACTCCCCACCTCGTTTGAGGATTGATCACCAAAGTCGGGCTCCTCTTGCACGGCTCTGCCGGCGACAAACCCGGTGGGTTTTAAAAGGCAACAAATCTGGCGTAGGGTTGGGGTGCTTCCTCAAGCGGGTACGCCTCAAAAAGAGCTGGAAACTCTCCCGCAGTGGGTACCCCTCCAGAGGAGATGGAAACCTCCCCGCAAGTGGCCATGCATCAAAAGGAACTGGAAACCATCCCGCAGGTGAGTACACCTCAAAAGGAGCTGGAAACCACCGCGCTGCCCCCACACCCGCCATCCGCTACTCCTGCACTCGCACACACCCTACACGCTATTTATCTCTCTCACGACACTCTGAATTACACCTCACCAGGGAAATAGTTGATTGTAAATCAACTTTTAAAAACCTGTTATTAAATACCTGCTCCCTGCCCCGTCACTGTGGTGGTCTGTAAGGAAAACCAAAGCACAAGCACTGGGCAACTCAGCTCTGGAAATCGGTGGTGCCAATGCCTTTCAGTCTTTAAATGTATACTTAGGCAGATGGGGGGAAAAACATTGCCGAGAAAGGAATATACCTCCCGATAAAAGGCAGCACGACTGAATTAATGCCACGGAGCTGAGATGGGCCCCGTGCCCTCTCCATGCCTTTGCAGGGGAGCTGGAGCCGACAGGAGCCAGGGCATTCCCCGGAGCCGCTGCGGGTGAGTTCTGCCCGGCTTCCCTCGATGCAACACTTCGCCTGCTAAATAAAATGAACGGAGCAATCAGCTTACCAAGGAGGCATCCCTCTGAGGACAGGGCAGTAAACGCGATGAGACCGAGTAGACAAAAAAAGCACAGCTCAGGCGATTTAAAGATCAATGTCAAATTGTATAATACAAAACCCTTCTGCTAGGGGAAAAAGCTTAGCACGCTCCTTAGACCTGGCCTTTGGTCTCCTAGAGCAAAACCGCCCCAAAACAAAGCGAGGGACACATATGATGAGGACAGCTCCTGGCACATCGCAGGGGCCGAGATTTGAGGTTATTTCGGTCCCGATCCGGCCCTTCCCGGACATGAAAGGCTCTTAATTCCCCATCTTCTCTTTGCATGTGCCCAAGGAGGGAGGATGTCAATCAAATTTCTCTCTCTTTTTTTTTTTTTTTTTTTCCTCCCCCCTTCCTTCTTCCTTTTTCCTCGTCTGTGTCCGAATATTCGCTGCAGGCAACCCCAAAAGCCCCTGAGAGAGGAGGTGTGTCGATGCCTTCTCCTTCCCTTCCCCGGGCACCCGCATTCTCCGCCAGCCCTCACCCTGCTCCCCTCGCCTCATCCCGGCTGCAGCCCGGCTCCCTGCCTTGCGAAAACTTCACCCTCGGTCCCGGGGACCCGGCTATTACGGTTCCTGCCGAGCTGACGCTNATAATAATAGAAAAAATCTACCATAGCAATCCCTTAAATAAGTAAATAAACATTATATATATATATATATATTAAAAAAAAACAAACAAAACCCAAACTTTAAAGTAAAGCAAAACCCAACCAAAAGAACAGCGTCTTTTCAACATTAAACACCCCCGCGGGGTAAGGGCAGGCTCTCAGACATTTTGCAACTTAGCAGTTGGGGACGAGGAGAGGTTGTCTATATTTTAACGTTTTGTGGGGATTTCTTTATTTTTTCTTTTTCTTTTTTTTTTTTTTTTCTTTTCTTTTTTTTTTTTAAAACATCAATTCTGCAGATCCTTCGAAATAAAGGCGACAACGATTTTTATCACGTTTTTTAATGCAGTCTGCTGCAGGCCTGGGAGGGAGGTGCGGGCGAGAGGCGTGCGGCTGGGGAGCGCCCCGTACCTCGGGTTTGGGGACCGCGGTCGGACGATTATAAACCCCACTGTTCCGGCCGTGTGGGCAGGCAGGCAGGCACTGGTTATCTGGACCTCCCGCTCCCCCCAGTTTGTCATGGCGGTGGTGTCAGATGTCACATTCACTGTCGCTGGATGTGATGGAGATGGCGGAGGTGGCCGCTTTGCTGGAGAGGCTGGCTGCGGGGCTGGAGGCGGCTCCCCCTACCTCCCCGCCGCTCTCCTCCTCTGCTTGCAGCGACCGCACCGAGCCCTGCGTTAGGACCTGCTGCTGTAGCCTGCAAGGAACCGGCACACACAGCATCACCGGACCTGCCGACAGCATCCCGCTTTCCTCCCACCGAGGGACTCCCACTGGCACCCCCACCTCAAGCACACCATTTAGCCCAGTCTAATGGCGCTGCCTGAGAAACTAGGAGCTCACCCCAGCGCTAGCACCACTCCCGGGCCTATAGGGAGAGAGCAGATACCCCCCACTCTCAGCAGCCCGTCCCCAAACTGGGGCTTAACCGGGGGGTCGATAAATCCCTGCAGCATCCCCTGGCATGGGCTACCCTCCAGCAGGCCTTACATCTTCCCTCGCAGCCGATGAAAACGGGCTGAGCCTGACAGCCTCATTCCTCGGCTACGGGGTGACAAGTGGACACCTCCCTCCCTCAAAGATTTCTGAAGAGGCTGTGCGCCCTTCTCTGCTTCTCGGGGCGTCTGCTAGTGTTGGGACAACCCGGCCGAGTTTAGAATTGAAATTTTGGGGTTTTGAAACAAAA
>VWZI01013327.1:227553-300455 GCA_013396835.1 Psilopogon haemacephalus | reverse complement strand
AAAAAAAAAAAGGGAGAAGAGAAATTAGAGAATTATCCCAAGAAGCAGGACAAGGCAGCTCTCTGCAAACGACCTGGGCCCCAGACGGGCATTGCAAGCTTTGCTCCATCTGGACATATATGAAATAGGTATATATGCCCGGTCAGAACTTTGAAGGGGGGAAGGGTTTTCCCCTTATTCGCCGAGCATCACCTGGTCCTGCCGGAATCACGGCAGCTTCGCTCCGCCGTCCCGCTCCTCCAAGAGCAGCCAAAGGGGAGCCCAGGCAGGGACCACCTCCGTATTGAAAATACGGAAGTAAATAACCAATCATAATATTATCCTTCTGGTCCTACTTTATCTCGCTGCGTTTCCCCGGGAGAAATTTCGCGGGCTCGTTTCCCCTGCCCCGGAGGCGGGGCAGGTCGCAACGCCGAGGCCGCGCTGCCTTTGCCCGGCATCCTCATACTGGCCCCCGAGGCCCGCGGGGCTCGGCACTGGGGAAGGGAGGGATAAGCCTCCCTAAACTGGGGAGTGGAGGTGGTTCTGTGCCCCGACGGGACGGGCAGCACCTTACCTGTTCTTGGCGGCAGCTGCCCTGTCCCTTTGCCTGCGGTTTTTGAACCAGTTGCCCACCTGCGTGGGGGTAAGTCCCGTGGCCTGAGCCAGTTCTCGCTTTTTGCTGGGGTTTGGGTAAGGGTCCTGCAGGTACCACTCCCTCAGCAAATGCCTCGTCCGCTCCTTGAAGCAATGTGTCTTCTGCTCGCCGTCCCAGATGGTGCGGGGCAGCGGAAACTTCTTCCTAACCCGGTACTTGTCCACCGGCCCCAGGGGTCGGCCTCGCAGCTTCTCCGCTTCCTGGTAATGCGCTTCCAGCCAGAGGGCTTGCAGTTTGGCGTGGGACTCCTTGGTGAACTTGTGGTTCTCCAAGATGTGGTACAGCTCCCGGTAGTTTCCTGTGTGAAAGGCCACGATGGCCCGGGCTCTCAGCACCGACTCGTTCTTGTTGAGGGCCTCGCAGGCCGCCGGGGCCACGGGCAGGGACCAGAGGAAGCGCCCCAGGCGCTCGATGTCCCCGCTCTCCTCCAGGGTCTCGCATACCCCGGCCACCTGCTGCGGGCTGAAATTGAGGATGGGCAGCTGGAACATGGAGGCGGCGCCGAGCTCCGCTCCGCGCTCCGCGCACCCGCGGCGATGTCCGTCGCCTCCCCGCACACCCCCGCGGCGGGGAAGCGGGCAGCGGCCCCGACGGCCGCCCCTCGCTCCGCTTCTGCTTCCTCCGGGATCGGCGGAGCTGCCGCGGAAGGGACTAGGGAAGGCGGAGAGGTGATGGGGAGCGCTCGGCGGCTCCGGCGACTGGGGGCGGTCGGCAGGAGCGAGGCGGAGGAGGATGGACGAGGAGGGAGGGCGGGTGTGAGGGGAGGGAGGGAAAGGAGAAGGAAAAAAAATTAAAAAAAGAAAAAAGAAAAAAAAAAGAAGGGAGGGGGAAAGGAAAAAAAAAAGACAAAAAAACCCCCAACAACAAAAGCAACAACAACAACAAAAAAAGACACAAGCCCAGCTCAGCACCGCCGCCGCTCTGCTGCAGGAGCGGCTGATTTGCTGCTGGGCTCGGCAGATTGGCTCTCGGGTTTCCATGGCAGGGCTGCCACTCATTGCTAGCCGCTGCCAATCACGGTGGCGGCCCCGCACCGCCGGCCGGCAGCACCTCCCCACCCCGGCTCCCCGCCCTAGCTCCCAGTCCCGCTCCCCGGGGCGCCCCGGTTCTCTCTCCGCGGGGCCGCGACCCCGCTGCCCTGCCCCGTCGCTCCGGACAGGGTCAGAACTGCGACGCGGAAAAGGGGACACCCGGCACTCGCTGCGGGAAAGTTGGAGGGAGCGGCCCCCGCTATGGGATGGCCGGCAGCCTCCTGCACCCTCCTTGGTAAAGCGGTGGGGTCCGAACCCCAAGCACAGCGCTCAGCTCGCCCGGGGTTGGAGAGGGCAAGGCAGTGCTGAGAAAAACCGTCGGCAGAACAGTGACAGTGATGCTGGGAGCGACAGTGACAATGGATGCGGCGAGAGAACCGCAAGAAGAGACGAGATTTAGGGGGAAAAATTGTCCCCTTTCCTCTAGAGGTGACTTCCCATCTCTGTTAAGACGAGGAATTAGTCTACAGGGAGCCCGGCGCCCTACGCCATTCAGCTACAGCTTTATAATTTTTATTTATTTTTGTTTTAACATTTAAAACCTTATTGTTTTCGGCTGAGTGGTCCTGAATAGACGCCGAGAATAGTCGCGGGGAGTGAGAAGTCATTTGTAGGTCAGGTCAGAGACTTAAAGCAGATTTCAGGAGTCTTTTGAAATATTGATCACCTAGGAGGAATCGTTCCCCGTGGGTTTTCCCCCCTCTGCGCCCCGAGGTAGCAACCACAGGGCTGGAGACGAGGTGGACGCCCTGTTGCCCCTTCAGAGGAGCAGGGAAAGCTCCAGCCATCTCGAGGCAGGGACAGAATCACTTTCTGGACTGGGAGGATTCCGTTTGCTTTCTAGAGAGAAGAGGGTGGGGGAGCGAAATCAAGAAGACACTCTTTATTCTACATATAGCTGTTCAGTGGTAATTTCTTCCCAGGAACATTAGAGACTACCCTCGAAAAGGCAGCATATATTTTGAATTAGGCTCAGTGTGTTCTCTCCTCTGCGTCTTGCAATTTCCAATGCTTTTTTTCTTTTTCTTTTCTTTTTCCTTGCCCCTAGACCGTTTGTCAAAGAAATCCCTTCTTAATTTGATATCTTGCTATTGTCTCTCCTTTCCCTTTTCTCCTCCCCCCCCTTTCCTTTCTTCCCTTCTTTAAGAAAGCTCCTTTGCTTTGCTCCTTTGCTCGTAGTCTGAAATTAAACAGATTTACGTTTTCTCCAATCATTTCTCCACAGAAATGGAGCTGGACTGGGGCTTGCCGTCTTTTCTTTAGTATCAAGTACAATTTGTCTTTTGCTTGTGAAGATTTGGTAAATCAGAAGGCAGATAGATAGCGCAGATGGTCGGAGGTGTCGGGTCAGATTATGGTACGCCTCAGTACAGTGCTAAGCTCATTCTGACGGAAAACCCTGATATTATTTTCACAGATCTACACAGTTCACTTGAAAAAAACCCTTGGAGCCATTTACATCATTTATGTGAGGCTCACAGCTAGCGGGATGGAAAAGCTTTCAATACTGCTCATTTTCATAAAACCCGACAGAACTGGGGAGACATAAAAGCACAGACACTCCACGGAAACTTAAAAAATAAAAGGAGAGACTCTTCGGCTTCACTTTACAGACCCAGGTTTGATTTGCCCAACAGCTTAAAGAAAAAAAAAATCAGAGAAGAAAAAAATATAATCTATAAATATTGCTGAGGAAGAGTGCTCTTCCACTCCACCCTTATCCTCTCCATCAGGGAAGAAACAGGTAATTGGAGCAGTTCAATGAAAGGTGCCAAACAAACTTTCCGGGAAGGGATAAAGCCCCAAAACTCGAGGGAGTGAGCGAGAAGCTGGAAGCTGGAGATACCGGGAGCAAAAGAGCTGCCACCCCCCAACCTGCCCCGCCGGACACCCGTTCGGGGGTTTCACAATCCCTAAATTATCCTCGGACAGGGGCTGATGGAGAACAATCTCTGCTTTGAAAGATATTGAGAGGTGGAAAGCCTCTGTTAATGGGTCGCTATGTAATTTAGAGTGGCCCGGTGGTGGTGATGATGGGCAATACTAGAAGGGTTTTGGTTTGGTGGTTTTTGTTTTTTGTGGGTTTTCTTTTTTTTCCTTTAGAAATTAAAAAAAAAAAAAAAAAAAAGGGGGGGGGGAAAGAACGCACATGATCTGGAGAGGGGGTTACTGGGCTGCAGCCTAATGATCATGAACAGAGTGAGACAGGCTCCATAATGAAAGCCAAGACTGTAGGCTAAAGAAACGAATCCTCATTAAGAGCAGCGAGAGCAGCTCGCAGAGGCGAGGGGCTGTCCCCCAGGTCCACAGCCTTTGTTCCCCAGAAACCGGCCCGGATGGAGAGATGCTGCCAGCTCTGCTAGGAGGAAAGAGGAAAAGAAAGAAAAAGCGACACCAAAATGGGTCCAAGAACTCTGTATTAACCATTTCAAGGGCGAAATCAGCCCAGCCCCAGCAGCTCTGTGTTATCTCCAGCTGCGAACGTTGGGCTCTTCATTTGGGAAATGTCCCTGGCTAGAAAATAACATGGAGACTCTTTGCTCTCTGCCATCAGCGCGGAGAGAGAAGAATCAGCTCCAACAGGGTCCATGCGTACTTTCCCCACCCCATCGGGAGCTTTATCCGTGGCCGGGACCCCGGCAGGTTCCTCGCCATTCCGTCGCTCCGGAGAAGTAAAGCCGGACCGGGCTTTACTTCCCCAGTGCGACCGGGAGAGATCCCCAGGATCGATCCCTACCCTGTGGGACCCAGGACAAGCTCACCTGGAATGTCCTGGGGTGCTCAGGCTCCTGAACTAGTCTCTTGGTCTCATCAGAACTGCCTGCGATCTTAGGTGTGCACTCTGGTGTCTCAGCTTCGTTTCTGCTTTTTTCCCTTTCCTTTTAGTTCTTCGCACCCTCCCCGCCCCAACCCCGTATATTAGTGACATTACTTGTGACATTAGTAACCGGCAATGATAACTACCTTAATTTAGGTGACGACTCTGACCTTTGCTACAGGTAGAATGAGGCATTATCCCCTCAGAGATGAACCCACTGGAGAGGGAGGAATAAAACAGCACCTTAAAAAGATTAATCAGAAATGCTGCCAGCAATCTACAAGGGCCTGCATCGACATGGTGTGCATGGCCTAGGGACAGGACGGATATTTATGAATCTCTATCCCTCTTAAAGCCTTAAAGCACAAATATGCTGAGCAACATGCCTGTACACCTCCGAATCAGCTCCCCTGTGTCTCATAGTCGCGGTCCCAGGAGATAATTTATCCAGATGCAGCTTTGAAACACAGCAGAGGTGTGAATACATTTTTTAAATCTTTGACTGCCGTTAAATATTGCATTAGTAAAAGACCTCCGGGTACCAGAAGTCCTAATTCAAAGGTCTCTCTAGGCTTGCCGGAGATGTGGTAATTCACCAAGTGATGCTAAGCGAGTCTGCAGCAGTGACTGAGGCAGACGGAGGGCCGGCAGGCAGTCCTTCGGGCCGGTACCTGGGAAACCATCCGGGATTTTCGGCCTTGGATCGGTACGAGCAGCAGCCAGTCTGATGATGGGGAGCGCTCCGAGTCGGGCAGGGCTTGAGTGAGCACCGGGGAGTGGCGCAGCTCCCCGTCTTCCTCCTGGCTCCCCCAGGTCGTCTCAGGGATGCTTAGGAGGAGCAGAGTGCCCGTTGTCGCTTTTAGAAAAGGTTACTGAAAATGTCGCTCCCTCCGGGGACAGGGGACGGGGCTTCCGACAGCGTTTTCCACCAAGCCACCGGGAGCAGTGGTGGAGGGAGGACCTCAAATTCAGGGTGATGTGGTAGGGGATGCTCGGTAGAGAAATGACGCCCGTTTCGATGTATTTTGCCTGATTACACTTTGTATTCTTAAGAGTGTTGTAATAGCAGCTATCAATCGCCCCATTCCTTCCTAAAAAGTTATGTTTAAAGCTGTAATCTGATTACTATTGGGGAGAGTGTGCAGGGTGGATCCTCGTTGAAATTACTAACAACCATCGAAAGCACCGAAGAGTCCCTAAGATGCTGTCGAGGCCAATAGAAATGTTCACCCGCTTTCTCTCAGACAATATATTCATTACATCTTTGTCCTTCAGCATGTTATTTAGGTTATGTCTAATATGAAGTATCAGGTCGTGGCTGGTATATTCGATGCTAGAATGAAGAAATACTTCAAACTAAAACCAAAACAAACAAACAAACAAACAAAAAAACCCCAACCCGAAATTATTTTAAGGCTGGTAAAGAAAGACCTTCCTTGTAAGGGTCCCGGTCAAGGCCAGGGATGCAGGGAGAAATGATCTACCTTCAGTTTTCTTTGGGGTGTAGCTGTAGACCTGGCTTTTAAATCCCCGAACCATCGGAAATGGTTTGGCTGATGCCTTTACCTGCAGTTAAATACACACAGCATCAAACCTGTTTTTAGACTGAGGTGTGGTCACGTAACATTTTCATCCTGCCTAAAACTCAGTTTCCACTTTCACTGAAAATTCCAAGAGAAATCAAGCAAAACTCCAAAATATTTAAATAAATCTAGAAGTTTTTGACCATTCAGATATTCTTTTTATCCCAATAAGTTGGTTTTTTTTTTTTTCTCGGTTGTTTTTTTTTTTTTCTTCCCCCTTTTCTCTTTTCCCCAGCTGCTTCCTGAGAGTGAGGGATGCTTGGGAATTGTGTCTCTCTTTTCGTGTGAGAGAGCTTCTCCGCAGCTTTGGGTGCTTCCTGGGAGTTAGCAGCATCACGATCACACCAGCCCAGCTTCTGGTCTAGCTGCCTGGCACTACCACGGTCTTAGAAACAGGATTAGGGCCAAGGCTGAAGGTAAGCATCTGCCTGGGCTCCAGCAGTCACGGTGGTGCTTCGAGGAGCAAATTTGTCCCAGAGCAGCCGCGTGAGCTCGGGAATTATCCATCCCTTACCTTATAACTTTTTTTTTTTTTCCTTTTCTCAACACCTAGGACGTCCCTCAACTTTGCCGAGTTTTTGCCTAGTATTGAAACCACTCCGCTCATGGCCTTTCTGAGCTAGTTATTCAAGTCAAGAAGAAAAGCACTTGTCTGGGACACTTTTTGCCCATCCCTATCGTTCTTCCGCCGTGATCTCTCCGCGCCCCATGTCCAAAAAACACCTCAGGGACCCCGTTTCTAGCCGGTCTTTACCCTCATGAGAGTTTTTAGGCAGCGGCCACTCTCACTCTGGCGGGAGGACAACCAGAGAAGGCTCAAGGAGCACAAGACGGTGGCACTTCCCTGCTTTCTTCAGGGGAAATTTGGTGCAGGTGCCTCTAGAAAGTTTCCCGACCCCCATCAAAGGTGCTGCTAAGGACGTCGCAATCACAGGGTACCCTGTCCTCTCCATGGGGGAAGTCCTGGGTTTCTTTGCCCTCTCCGTCAACTGGAACTGCAGGGTCTGTCGGGAGACAGCCAAAACCAGAGGACACATGGGGAAAGCCAAGACCACCAAGTGGGCTGCCCGCTGTTGGCCTGGGCGTCTGTCAGCGTCTGGGGCTGAACCCCGAACTGACCATCTATCTTTTCAGAAGTACGCAACCCATTTATTATTTACTAGAAATGATACTATGAAAGAGTCCTTCCCGCCTGCCGGCCGCTAATGAAAAAAAAAAAAATAATGCTATTGAGAAGCTATGCAAAGCAAACAAGGCAGAACCTGCGGGGCATAAAGACCTCCTTTCTGGAGACTCAGAAACTTTTTTTTTTTTTTGGCGGGTGCCACAGTGATTAACTCGGGTTGGGAGTCCTTGTAATACATAGATGGGCTAAAGGAGCTCCCTGGTCCTGAAAAGCCTCGGTGAGGACCAGCTCTTGACAATCCCTAGAAGGAATTAACCGGGAAGTCCTTGCTGGCTTTAACCAAAGCCTGTTGAAATGACTGACAACCTTCCGGGTGAGCTCGGGTCCCTGATCTGTGGGAACCTCAGACTCCTTTGACGCTGCCACTTAAATTACTGGCACACGAGGAGGTGTTAATGAGCATCATTGAAGTTATCTGCTACTTTGCTATTAAATTCCTGTGCCTAAGGGGTGTGGATGCTTGTCTTTAGGAGAATTGTCTTAAAGCGATTTCTCCTTGGGTTTTACTAAATGTTTTGGGAAGGGGAGCTTGTGGAGCTTCTCGGAATTAAAGTGTTCCTGGAGAGCAGGACCGGGAGAGTGCTCTCGCTCCACCAAGACAGAGAGATGTAGGAAAGGACAAAGCTGTCAGCGGGGTCCACAGAGTAGAGGCTGCAGACATGTGGCTTCCAGGAGAAAAAGCCGTTTTCCACTTATCTCTCTCTTTTCTTTTCCTCCCTTCCTTGCTGACCTGAAGCCAGGTAGGTCAGCTGTTTCTTTTTGAAGCTGCATTTCTTGTTGGTTGAACGGACTCGCATTGCATCTGGCCGACAACTGTGCTGCGAGTGGCAAAAGTAGCTTTCTGTTTGTCTCTTCTATATTGTTTCCATTTTCCCTGTCTTTTCTTCTTTCAGCAACCATGATGATGTCCCTTTTTTCTTAATCTTTTTTTTTTTTTTTTCCTTCCCCTCCACCCTGTCTTCGTCCACCTAATCTCACTTATTTTGCTTAATTTAAATCCATCCTCTGCCTCAATCATCTCCACAGCAAGGTAAGGAGAAGTCTGTTGCTACTGCAGTTTGAAGGCAAGTGTCATGTTCTGCTTTCGGCCATCCCTGGGCTATGTATTTTTTGCTCTGTAATACTACACATCAATAAATAACTAGACGGAGACGATTTTGTTAACACAACTTGTGCTCAGGTGAGCAGTGAGGCTGCCCTGCACATCCGACCTGCCGGAGCTGGTGATGCTCCCCAGCATCTCCAATGCACAGCACTGTTCCAGGACGTGAAGTGTGAGACTTGAATGAGGTTTTAAACTGCCAGAGGGCTGGGCCGCATGTGAGCTAACGGGGGGCAGGAAGGCTTTATACCATCGCTACACGCGGGGACTCGGAGGGTGGATGAAGCAAGTTACATGCTGCAGTCTCTTAACTTTGTGTGGCATCCTGGTAATGTGTTTAACTCCCCAGGAGGTCTCCGGGAGCTATCTACTCCTCTTCCGGCTGCCGCCCGCCTGCGCGCTCTGCCCAGCAGATGGAGCATCCTCATCGCTTTTCACCCGCGGCCAGCGCCGCTGGCTCGGCCCCAAGCCCCGCAGCCCTCGGAAATCTTGATCATCACCTCCCAATTCTTACTGTCACGACAAACGGCTGGGTTCCTGGGAGGCAGGAGGACGTACCCCGCTCCCAATGAGGCTTCTGGGGATGGGATCCGTCGGACATTGCTGGCTGACCAGCTAGCGAAGCAGCCTCAGCCCCTCCTCCCAGTAGATGAAACCGCTCCAGGTTTCTCTGCGGAAAGCCCGGTCTCCGGCAGCTACCACCCTCGCCCCCAGCCACCCCCGACAGGGAAGGCAGCGAGGCGTCGTCTGGAAAGCGGCACCTCCGCGCCATGTGGCGGGGCTCACTCCACGGCGCAGGCGGCAGGCGCTGCAGGCGGCAGGCGCTAGAGGCGGCAGGCGCTGCAGGCGGCAGGCGCTAGAGGCGGCAGGCGCTGGAGGCGGCAGGCGCTGCAGGCGGCAGGCGCTGCAGGCGGCAGGCGGTAGAGGCGGCAGACGCTGCAGGCGGCAGGCGCTGCAGGCGGCAGGCGCTACAGGCTGCCTCCGCACCCTCCTGCCCTCTTCCCTACCCAGCGGCGCCAGCGGCTGCCCGGCCGCTTTCCCGCCTCGCTGCAGTGAGGTGATTGGGTCGTGGCTGGCGGTGAGGGAGAGGGACGAGGCGGTGATCATCACCCCGAGGAGCCTGTAGGTGTGGAAATCTCCTCCCGGGGTAGCCTGGGGGCGGCTCTGTGTTGCTCCCGTTCCTGTCCGGGATGAAGCTAAGGGAGAGGGGCGATGGCCATGCTCTGGGCCCTTGTGCTTGACGGCCTCGTGTGAGGCCGTTGGCGGCTGTCATGACCCTCTTTGCCCATACACTTCTGTTAGCATCTCAGGCGATGAGGAACCGTCAAGCTCTGGTCACTTTCTCAGGGCTGAAGGCCTCTAAGGATCTAAAGGGACCAACTGACCTCTCAGGATCTAAAGGGACCAACTGGCCTCCCAGGCCCTGCCGCCCTTATCCGCAGGAAGGGCCTCATGCCTTTTTTTTGTTGCCGCCATTTTATGGCCCTCATCTGCAGCCCTCTGGTATCTCACAGGATGAGTTTTCTCCCTACAATTTTTTACCAAGAAAATCTGTTTAGTTTTTAAATTCCAGGAATTTAGGGAATAATTTGCAACAATTTCCATTTATTTAGAATGTGCCAATCCGGTAGATGTTTGCGTTTCTGAGGGCTTCACAGATGTGCCAGTAGCTAGTCACAGAATCTTAGAATCATAGCATGGTCTGGGTCGGAACGAACCTCAAAGATCATCCAGTTTCAACACCCCACCATAGGCAGTGACACCTCCCACAAGAACAGGTCACCCAAGGCCTCATCCAACCCAGCCTTGAACACCTCCAGGGAGGGAGCATCCACAACCTCCCTGGACAACCCGTTCCAGTATCTCACCACCCTTACTGTAAAATAACTTTGTCCTAACATCCTGTTTAAATCTCCTCTCTGCCAGTTTAAACCCATTACCCCTTCTCCTGTCATTACAAGGTCTTGTAAATAGTCCTCCCCAGTCCTAGTCATGAAGGCAGGGTACAAAATGCACAGTGGTAATGTGCTTTAAAACAAAATAAAACAAAACAAAACAAACTTCAAAAATATACATGTGAGAAACAGGGACTTCATAAATGAAGAGTCCTACAGTTTTGTTAACTCGGATGTAGTAACTACAGCTGTCACCGGCCAGGAAAGTGGTTTGATGGTGTTAGAAACAGTGAAAACAAAAGCGATTTCCAAAAAAGATGATGTACTTGCCTTCAAGGCAGCATTCCAGTATTCCCTCAGGGTTCCTAAAATTGGTGCAGAGGAATGGTAGGGGAACATAAACCAGCGTGATGAAAGGTACTTCTTTTTTTTCCACTTTGTTTTTGAACAGAGGAAAAAAAGTTCTTCTAGAAATACTAGCTCTGATAAATTTCAAGAAGAATCATATGACTAGTCACTTAAGAGAGTCTTAAAACAGTAAGGAACAACACAAGAGAAATACAGCTTGCACTCAAAAGAGCCCTGCTGAAAATAAAATTATTTGTAGGATTTATATAAGTCAGCAGATATTAACACTGTTGCACAGCTGACAGTGAGTAGGACTGAGGAAGAATTTTACCTTATAGAGGTATTTTTCACCTTTTCATGAAGAACCTAGAAATGGTGATTGGCAGATGACATATGAAGCTATTGCTGTAACTCTGCTATGAGAAGTGGCATTAACGTAATTGTTAGGATAATGGTTAGAGACTCCATCAGACAGTTTTTCTGTGGTTTACACACTCAGTGCAGTCTTGTGATGCTTTATTTTCACAATTGAATTCTATATAATTACATTACTGTACAAAAATGCAAGACGCTTAATAATTTTTCTCTCGTGGCAGCATTCTGTGTCCTGGGCTGCATTAAGAGAAGCATTACCAGCAGGGCAAGGGAGGGGATTCTCCCTCTTTACTCTGCTCTCCTCAGACCCCACCTGGAGTACTGTGTGCAGTTCTGGAGCCCCCAGCACAGGAAGGACATGGAACTGCTGGAGAGAGTCCAGAGGAGGGCCACGAAGATGATCAGAGGGCTGGAGCACCTCTGCTATGAGGACAGGCTGAGAGAGTTGGGGCTTTTCAGCCTGGAAAAGAGAAGACTTCGAGGAGACCTTATAGTAACCTTCCAGTATCTGAAGGGGGCCTACAGGAAGTCTGGGGAGGGACTGTTCACAAGGTCTTGTAATGACAGGACGAGGGGGAATGGGTTTAAACTGGCAGAGGGAAGATTTGAATGGGATGTTAGGAAGAAATTCTTCACAGTAAGGGTGGCGAGACACTGGCACAGGTTTCCCAGGGAGGTTGTGTCTGCTCCCTCCCTGGATGTGTTCAAGGCCAGGCTCGATGAGGTCTTGAGTGTCCTGATCTAGTGGGAGGTGTCCCTGCCTATGGCAGGGGGTTGGAACTGGATGATCTTTGAGGTCACTTCCAACCTAAACCATTCTATGATTCTATGTTTCTATGATTCTGGATAGCATTAGAAGTAATATAGGAAATCTGAAGCTCTTTTACCTATTGCTACATGTTACGTATTTCTAACAAAAATAACAGCCCGTATGAGAACAAACTCTCAATTTATAATCTGGAGTTGGCTAATGGTGGCATGCTGCTTTTCTATCAATTAAGACCCAAGAATCAGTCTTTACTACAGTCATATCGTGGAAGTTATCAATTATCCAAAATGTAGTTGTCTTTTTGGTTCAGACTGGTGTTAACTACTGTTTTAAAATCTACAAACACCCTATGGATTGTATTTGTGCAATTGAATCCCTCAGCCATTTCTCCTAGTGACATGTAATTGTTGTAATTGACAACAATAGAATAGCATTTATCATTTGCAGTTATTTGCCCTTTACTTCGTTTGAACTATCCATAATAGCAGGTATTTTATATATGTAAGATTTTGGAAGTGTTGCCATTTTCTGCAGCTTTATCGTTTACATAAATTGTACTGCAAAACTGAACAAAAAACGCCAAACAACCCAACATTGACTTCAAGTCTGTTTCTCCTTTTTACAAAAGCATTCAAAAGATAAAATTAGTCATAACTTAGTCTCTCTCATCTTAGGCTTGATGATAGCATAGTTTGTATCTTAATACACAGCTCTACAGTTTGCTTGATTGCTAAAATTTGTGTTGTGATATGTAAGCTAATGAATAGAATGGTTTTTTTGCTGTTTAGTGTTTGTGCTTTTTATTTTGCATTCATAAGAGGGAATCTTATTTTGCCATCTAAGAGGGACAAGGATCTGTTGAAGAGCATCCAGTGGAGGGCTACAGGGATGATTAGGGGACTGGAACACTGCCTTATGAGGAGAGGCTGAGGGACCTGGGGCTTTTTAGTCTGGAGAAGAGAAGACTGAGAGAGGATTTAATAAATGTTTATAAATATCTGAGGCCTGGACGTCAGAGGGTGGTGGCGGGGGACGGGGATGGGAGGGGGACAGGCTCTGCTCACTTGCTCCCTGTGATGATTGGACAAGAAGCAATGGGTGTAAGTTGCAGCACAGGAGGTTCCGCCTCAACACAAGGGGGAACTTCTTGACTGCAAGGGTGATGGAGCACTGGAACAGGCTCCCCAGAGGGGTTGTGGAGTCTCCTTCTCTGGAGACTTTCAAAGCCTGTCTGGATGCTCTGTGACGTGAGCTAGATTGTATGGTCCTGCTCTGGCAGGGGAGTTGGACTTGATGACCTTTTTGGGTCCCTTCCAACTCCTGACATCCTGTGATCCTGTGCGGTCTGTGTACTACCCAATGTTTTGCAGTTTTTATGTGAGATATAGGGGAAATGACTAACAAACTCTCTAGAGAGCAGTTTTTTAATAAATGCTTCTGACTAATTCTTACATCCAAGGGAATTACTTAGGATCCCTTTCATACTGTGTAAAAGCAAAAATATTCTGCATTTACCTGTGGCTTGATGTAGTATTTTAAAGTATTTTTCTTAGTGTTTTCAGAATTTATTTTCGTTGCTGTCTTAAGTGTTTCAGGCATCAGCAACTAGGGTATCAAGCTTTAAATACATTTGGTAAAACTATTATCTTTCTCAATTTTTATCAGAGCCTATACTAATCCAGTTGTTTGGATTAGGTGTTCTGATGCTCACTTAACTACTTGGCAAATTCATTTCTGTCAAACATTCAGCATTTTAAATTCTTTCCCCACCCCCTCCCATTTCCAGTCTCAATGCTATATAGTATGTAGCCTTAATGCCACTTAAGTTAAATTCTGCAGTTGTTTTCTATTCCAGTTTATCCTGGATTAGTATCTCATCCTCATCAACAATTTGTTGTAGCTTTACTTTTTACACTGTACTACAGTTGTGAAGAAGCCATTGCGGAACAGGTGAGTGTCAGATAACTTTGTTTAACGTGAAGTATATCTGAGTAAACAACATTCTGATTGAATGTCTATTGCATCCTTTTTACTGGACTGTATGACTCTCAAACTGTTTAAAGGCCCATAACTAAATTTCTGCATATAGCGCCACCATCCAAAAAGACGAATGGATTTGTAATAATCTGCTTTCTGTTGTATGTGAGGTCTGTCTTTAATCTCACTTAGACATCTGCAGTCATGGAATCATCTAGGCTAGGAAAGATTTTAAGTGATCGAGTCCCACCATAATACATACTTTCTGATTTAAATGTGCATTGCAGTTACAAAGAAGGGAGTGTACAGAGTGAATAGCTTTTCCATTGCTAGCATCAATGTTGATAGGCTTAGTAAACCAGCTGGAGGAGAGGCTACACATTTTGTACACAACCATCTTTTCTTTTCTTCTTCATGCCTTCTGAAAACACAAAGGCTCTCAAAGAGAGCTTCAGGAGCAAATCTTTACCTAAATGATACATCTCATTTTTTCTAACTTTGATTAACACTTTCAGTGAATCCACTGCCACTTAAAAATGTGTACATTAATTCAAATGCCATTAAAACTTCCTCCTTTTTTCCTTTTATCTTAAAATATATGGTATTGTCTTGCAATTTTGACTTGTTTGTTGTATCAGTAAAGCTTCTGAGTGTGTAAATCCTTAAAGTGCATTTTTCTTTCATAGTTTACAGAATGAGTGACAGGCTTTTGAGCAACTTAGACAAACTTCTGCTTGAGCTTGGTAAGTAATTATATACAAAATAATTACTAACAGTATGTAGAGTGATGTTTTCTCCTTTAAACAGTTATATTAGCTTCAAATAAACACATGATGTTAAGGTTTGGTGTTAGCCTACATAATGTTTTGTTATCTGTGAGGTTATGGAGAGGGGTACTAATAGCTAATTAGTAGTGAAATTGCTATTTTGTTAAACTCTTTGTAATTGCTTGTGCAATTAATGCTGCCCAACAAACATTTGTTTCACAGCTCAAGTCATACATATACGTCTCTGTGTGTACAAAAAAGTGTTTGTTTTCTTCTTAGTTTTCCAGCTAGAGCAAACTTCTTATGCCAAGGAACATGTGACTCAACAGATAAATTGTGAGTAGTGATAGATTATCATTTTAGTAGACCTTGAACACACTGCTTTTGTTTCATTTGTCCTGGTACACACTCTGCGTTTCAGGGGCGGAAGCAAGCCTAATAATGGAAGCTGTCCTGTGTCCTGCTCTCACCCTACCTCATCTTTTGCCATCAATACTTGTTCATTCTCTTGAGTAGACTTTGCTTTTTCTTGCTACTTGCTTTTGCTTGCTACTTTTAGCCAATACTGCTCAGCTGTCTCGTGGACAGCCAGTTTCATGCTGCGCCATTTCCTGCTCTTACTCTGTAGCTCCTCACAGTCACTGGCAGTCCTTTGATTCAGCTGTGCTTGCTCAATGCATCTGCCACTTGCCTCTCTTTCTTTCTTCATGGTTTTTGTTCTTTCCAGATTTGGACCTTTGCCTCACTGCTTCTTCTCTTTTTCTGTTTTCTTAAAATAAAGAAGGTTCTCTCAGTTGCTACTACCTACTCAAGCCTGGTTCTTCTTCTTTTGCAGCTGGTGATTTTATTTGAAAGTAAAAATAGTAGACCCAATGAGAAAGTCTTGTTCCACATCAGATTCTTTCTCACCCTGCCAAGACTTACAGACAGCATAATACTATGGAATTAAGGCTGGACTTTAAAAAATAATGCTACTCTGGAATCACTCACAAGGGTGGTTGTGGTAGAGAGATTCTTTATACAGTCTGAGGACTCCTGTGCTCGTCACTGGTCCTTTGTAGGTAAATAGTGAAGTTTCAGGAAAAAGAAGAGAGAATTCTGGTTTGATTGGTGCTCCTTTTGATGGCAACATTTTAAATAATCTTGGCTGAGATGTCCAAGCTGGTACTTATTCATTAAGATTACCAATATCAAGTCTTAAACATGAAAATATCGGTAACACTAAATCTGTTACACCTAGAATTTATTTTAATTCTTCAGTCATAGAGTTGAACTAAGAGTTGGTTTTTTTGGTTAACATTTATGCAAGCTTATGGTAAATGAACATGCTTTCAGGGAAAATCCCAAGCCCGTGCAGTCATGTGTCCTAACCATTTGTCTGTTTGGCTCAAAGATTTCTAAATATGTGTGAACTCATTGCCAACATTCTGAACTTTAAAAGTTTTGTTTCTTTCAAAAATTTGCCCAGAAATGATTCCACTGATTTAATTTTGTCTCTGTCTATTACTTGGCAGAAGAACAGTTGTATCATTCAGCTCTGCATTCAGCCCTGGACTTTTAGTATGAGATTCATCAGTCTTTTTGGCTAGAGTCCCTTTTTATAATCAGTGGAGGGAAACAGGCACTTTGAGGGTGTGATTTGTATTATCCTGAGGAAAGAGTATAAAGTAGGTTAGATAAAGTAAGCTGTAAAAAATATCTGCTTGTCTGTGCTGAGTGTAGTTGTAGCCACAAGTGTCTAGTTCTGAAGCAGGTGCCTGCATTGTAAAGTTGGGTGAGACGGATCTCATCTGCAGGGTCCTTGAGAAAGCAAACGGTGAGTAGAAGAGCTCACACCTGTCACAGAAGTGCTCATTTATAGAAAGTACTAAGTCAAATGTTAAGGGTATAGCTTTGCTTAAGTAACAGATATTTTGCTAATACAGCTGTCTTATACCTTGCTAAATCTCAAACTTTCATCTGCAGTATCCTTCCAAATACACCTGCGCTTTTTTTTTTTTTAATTTATACAGAAAACAAAGCATATGCCTGTTGCCCAATAGTTAGGCTTCATGTTAAGTAAAAGCAAATTACTGACTTGAAAATATTAATATGCTGAAAATACTAATTGAAGATACTGTGACAACTGAAGCTATTAAAATACATTGAGAATATTTTGTTTTTCGTGGACTGGTATTTCTTTTAGAAGTGGGGTTTTTTTTTTTTTATAGATGCAGTTGGCATTTAAAAGTAATATATAGCAATTTCTGCAAAACCAGACCCAAACTTCAGGATGACCTGAAGTTCTAGAGTAGTAATTCAGATGACTCAAGACATCTTGCATAACTGAGATGCCCTTCCTGGTTCAGCAGATGAGGACAGCTTGTTGTCTGTGACTGACTTCTGTTTAGACGACAGGACAGCATTGACGGCAAGGAATGGTTTTGTGCTAATAGATCTGAAACCTTGTATGAAAAAAAATCAGAAATAAACAGCACAGAGAAAAAAAATACATACATAGCTGTGCTAAGGGCATTGCAATATGAGCCTACATGATTGCTTTCAGAGCTTTTACTTTTGAAAGAGAACACTGATCATGTTTAACAACATGGATGCTCCACTGATCACTCATTTGAAAAATGTTAGCAGCTGTCTGCTGTTAGAAAAAAGCAGAATTAAGTATCTGCCTTAAAAATCTCTGCAGTTATAGTGCCTAAGGATTTCTCCTTATATTATTAAATTATTTAACCTCTGTCTCCTATGTTAATTTATCATGCATTGCACATTCCCTCCTTAAGTAATTTCCTTTTTCTTTTAATTTCTCTATTTCTGTGTCTAGTAATAATTTGCTTATATGTCTCTAGTGATATTTTTGTTTCTCTTTTATTTGTAGTCAATATTTTGACTCAAAATACTTGTGTTTCTGGACTTCCATAAAAGAAACCAAACGTTTGAAATAGACTTTTATTTCAAGCAACTTTTGTACTGCAGTTTCGCCAGTTGTGAACAATGGGAATGTGGATTACACTATGTTTTCCCTGTATTCTAATTGTAGTGTCTGCAAACACTGTGGACTTTAAAATAAACAAACAAGCAAACAAGTTCAGCTTTAGCTATTGAGTGCTTTGCTATCTACCACCAAGAGTTAATTCAGTTTTATATAGACTGGGATGCAGAAACAGCACAAATAATCTTCCAAAGTCACTCTCACAATGATAAGTGATAATTACTATACAACATAGTTGAAACTCTAAATTTTCGACTCACTTTATTGTTGCTTTGCTTAGTTACAGGCTGTTCACTCATCTGGCACTCTCAAGATAAAATATTTTGGGTGAAATTTTTAATAATTCTGCATGTATACTTTTATTTCACAGATGTGTTGAAAATACATATTCTTTTGTATTTACTTTTAGTGCATACTGCAAAAATAATGGAAAAAAAGAATGAAATTGCTAGGTTGGAGGAAAATATAAATAACAGCAACGATGCAATTGCTGATCTGCACAAGCAAAATAAAAGTAGTAAGGAGAGCTGCAATGCGTAAGTATAACTTAGCCTGAACTTTCAGTTATGGATGGCATTAACAGTCAATGAGGAAGTTGAAATTATGTGTGTGTGTGCTCTGGTAGAAGTGATGTTAAAGAAAACTTTAGTGACTATTCTATTTTATTTCAAGCTTCAAATCATCAGGTACAAAAATAGCAGTATTACCTATCCCCTGGAAACATAAGTTACAGAAAACCAGGATACAATTAAGTTTGTTTTTTTTTTTTTTCTTTAATTAGGTGGCAAACACCACAGGTACTGTCTTTGCAGCATGCAATGTAGTAAGGTGATAGAAACATAACTTTAAAATATTTGGATTCATCTGAGTGCTGTCGAATTTGGACATTATTAAGAATACTGTTCAAAACCAGTATATTTTTATTAACTAAAATAAGTTAATAACTATAATGTACAATAAGTCTCCTTTATTCTCTTTGTTTAATTCAGATTTTGGCTTCCCTAAATGGAGGCATCTTTCTGTTCTTAGTTGACAATGTGTTTTGCACTACTTGTTGGTCTACAGATCTTCTTTCATAAGACTTTTTTGTTGTTATTCTATGGATACTCTCATGTCTCCATGTACAGATATAAGTGTGCTTCTAATAGCATATTTTGGTGCAATTTTTACTGCAGATTGCCAAATACTTTTAGTCATGCTGTTCTGTTGAAGGCAATGGGCTGTGGTTCACAGATTATAGTGTCAGATTATTAGTGCAAATTTCAAATGCAGATAATTTTTGGATCTCAGTAATTAGAAGTTTTGCAAGCAAAGATTTGTCTACAAGCAGTTTTTTCTTACTGACTAAAAAGGCAAATCTGTATTTGAGAACATAGTTTGGTTCAAATGATACAATCCTGCCCTTTCACTGTGTTGCAGTCTTCGTCTCTCCACAAACTGTCTAGCTCTTTGGCAGTTGAAGTGATGAATTGTTAGCAAATTTCTGTCTTCTGTTTTCTTTTAATTCTGTACCTAGGGGCAATGAATAATAAAATAAAAATTAATAAAAGTATCTGTAACATAAAATTGACTTTTAAAAAAATATGTGAACGGAGAGTGTGGGTTTTCTAAGAATAAAAAGAGAAGTAAAGATAGCACTGGGACCCTGTCTAGGTGCATTGTGAACCAGAAGAATGAATGGAATCATTAGTAATTTAAGTGGGTGTAGTGGCTGGCTGTTTGCATCAATTGCCATCCCATACTGATTTGTAACTTTAACATAAAAAGAATTAGGAAAACATTTGACCTTGACAAGAAAATCCCAATTTTCCTTTACATTAAGTTCTTGTCTCCATTGCAGTATAAAATGAATTTCTGTAAGTTTCTGAAACTTTTCACACTACTTCTTTAGATACCTTTCGAAGTTTCAAGTCTATTTGCAAATGACAAGCTGTTAAGTGATGCAAATAAATAAAAAATGAAGGGTAGAACTAAGGATCTGATCTAAATTTTAATCATTGAATTCAATGGGTTTGGCTCAGGTCCTACAAAGAATAATTAATGGCATTAGTGTAAAGAGTCTGAAAATGAGAAGTGACTCATTAATGAATACATGTATTCATAGAGGACAATGCTTGCAGAAGAGAAGAGTCTGTGTCTTAAATTATTGAAAATGTCATTTAACGACATACTGAAAACTGTGATAAACAAGCCCTAGCTATAAGAACAGACAATTAGAGCACTTAGGTACTAGAATCATCTAAAACTTCTAAAATTTATTGTAGTTGATACTTCACATATACTGGCCGTAATGTTGGTTTTGTAATTTCAAATATAATTTTTGGACTCACACTCACCCTCGTAGTTGACAAATTTGCAGTACTTCCCAATAGGTCTCTCAGGGAAGCAACTTTTCGTCTGGATCACTAGACATTGTAAGTATATTGAAGTATCTCTGAAGCCTTTGAACAAAATGAGGAGGTTTTATATTCAACAAGTCTACAGAACATATGATAGATGAGACAGGTGCAGTGGGATGCTACTGTGTTTTTGTCTATGCATTAAAGAACCAAAGGCACAACACAACAAAAAAAAAATTGTATTTTTAGATAAGTGATGACATTTTCCTAATATTTAGTTTCTCGAATGATTCAAACTAGAAATGTTGATCCTAGAACAATAAGAGGTGGTGAAATATCTCTGGTGGAACCTATTCTAATTGTATTGTTTCTCTTTTGTTTTAAAAATTTGGATTCAAGGGTGGTGAGATTCCTAGGAAATAAATAATTTTAAAAAAAAAAGTCAGATGAATTTGGAATGTTGCTAATTTGGAAAAGAAGTTGTGTTTCTGTCCTACTAGCTTTCAGAAAAGTGAGGATAATGAATTTTTTTTTAATAACCCAGCTAATGAAAGGTCAAAGAAATGTGATAGCTACAAAGAACGTCTACCAAACACTGATGCCTTTAGCAAACTTTTAGATGAACTACTTGAATCCTGTGTTTACAAAATAGCGTTTTCCTACTACCTATTTCTTTCACATCTGCAGAACAGATGTGAACACAAAATGCAACATACAACAGTTTGTACATTGCTTAAGAGAAGCTCTGTGACTCTGGCATTGCCTGACTTTTTTCTCCTCCAAAGAAAGGCACTGAGTTTTCTGAGTAGTAAAGTTTGTGTGTCAGTAGATTTTCATATGTTTCTACTTTTATGAACCCCGAGTCTTTAAAAATTCATATTTCTGCTGAATTTGCAGTAGATCTGGTGAAGCAGTGTTTTGTATTTAGATTTTTAATCACCAGTGGTGTCAAACAATTTGTGCCAACAGTGCTAAATTTCCCGAATGGATGCCACAATTTCTCATTCATCTTTTTTGCTGACCATTATTACTGCTGTTATAAATGTTGATTCTTTATTGTCTTGACTTAGCAACTGAAATACATTCTGTTTTGTTCAAGGTTTTTTGAGTTCAGTTTAGCAAGTTAATTGTAAAATCTTTGTTCTTTATTTATTTCCTTGATGGAATTACATTAAGTTAGCTAGTAGTGAAGTATCTATTTTATTCTACCTTTGAAGTGATTGTCTAAATGCATATTGATATTTTGTGTTATTGCATACTGTTCTGTTGAATCATAGGACATACATCTACATTTACCCTGCTCATGAACACACAGTGCAAAATAAGCCGTATACACCCTCAGTTGTTCTCACCTCTCCAGTGATGAATTAAGTGGTTTGCTCGATTGCAACCTTGTTCTGTATTGCCATTTCTCCCCTCCTTCTTGTTGGGTTAACTCTTTAAATGTATCTCTACTGTTTCACTTAGTCTCTTCAGTCCTTGTGGATTTTTCCTTCTTATATTTCTACAATGTTTAGCTTTAATAGTATCTACAGACACACTCCTAAAATTGGGCTTTTTGTGTGCATCTCCTAGGACAGATAGATCCACTCAGACAAACTTCATTGAGGGTGTATTGTATTCTGGACAAAAGCTGCATTTATTGATCACTTTAAACCCTGACTAGAGACAGGGTGCTATTTTTTTCCTATAGTAGGTTCCCTTAGAGGAAGCATGTGGGTTTTTTTAATTGGAAATAGGATCTCTATCCTACAGTAGCCCAGTCTGTCAGATGATTCAGCCATCATCTGAATCTCAATTCCCAGCACCTCAGAAGTTGCCTGCCGACAACCTGTCACTACAGAGGTTATTCCCTCTGAGTGAACAGAGTATTTGTCAGCAGCACATATGGCTGTTCAGCTCAGTAGACTTAAGTTATTTTTGTGTCCTTTCCCTCACTGCAAAGCATTTGGAATGTGTTAAATGTTATTGAGGTGCTCCTGTCTGCTTGGAAGCTCCAGGCACCAGAGGTTTCTGACTTTGTTTCTTACCATATTTAAGTGAGCAACATCCTGGCCATTTGTCAAATTACAACTTTCTGTGCAGAAGTCTTTGTTACCTTAGTTGAGAGTGTAGGAGATGTCCAGACCTGGATAGATCATGTTCCCTACATAATTTTCAGACAGAACGCTTTCTTTTAAAAGAGCCATTATATGCCTCTCCTAAAGATCACATCTGAGTCAGAAAGTTTATTTGCCTGATTCCTGGAGTTCTTACATCCAAGGAAGTGCTATCTCTAACACTTGGATGGTGAGAAAGTACTATTAGTTTACAAGTCATGTGCCCTTCATGTATTTCTTGACATTGCTGTACTTTCAGAACAATCTATGCCATCCTGCCATAAGAAAGTCACTTTGGTCGACTGCATCATAGCTCCTACATGATAGGAAACTTCTGAAATAAGAAGTAAAACCAGAAATGGATTAACCATATTTCAAGGCTTTTAGAGGTCACGCAAGAGTAGACCCAGGCTAACCATTACAGAATCTGGAACTGTGTTTGCACTAGAGAAATTTATTTATGACCTTGGACACTTAGCAACTTGTGTCTGGAGACACATTTCTGGAAGGGATACCTTTAGCTGTGTATACATCCTATGTAGCCATGAGGATGAGGTAGAAAATATATGTGGACATAGAGGTGGAAGAGTGTTGCTTGATAGCAACTAATTCAGCTTTCATGTGCCATTAATTTATTATTAACTATTCGCTGGCATGTTTTCCTATAGGGGCAGAATATAGATTCAGATCCAGTCAGTAGAGAAGTGGTAGGTATGTGGAGCTGTGACTCTACACTGCTAGGTCAGTTCTCCCAATGTCTGGACTGTTGTGCTGAATGACATTGTATCTTTCTGGCTATTTTTTGAGCAGGACTTGCTTAGCAAGTGGAGGAAGTTCTGAATCTGAGTTCTGATTCTGAGTTTTAAGTCACTGCTGCTTGCATTTTGGTATAAGATGGTGACAGTAATGAGAATGAAGTGGTGTGCATCTCTGTCAAGATTGTAAATATCTAAAGGATTTACTAATGGCACTGCTCCAAATACCTAACAGAAGTTTAGATACCTAATTCTTTAGCATAAGGATAAAAAAATTTGTGAAGCTCACTCTGTTTATTAATTTTAAAAGTGCTTTATAATTTATTAACTATATAGTCTTGAATTTGCACCTTTAAAATCTTAAGAAAATAAATATATGCATATAAAAGCTTTCTGTGCTAAACCCATTTAAGACTGACTTTCAAAACATCAAATAATGTATTTGTTATAGTAAACTAGCTGAAGTAATTTGATGTCTTAATTTCTAAATGGCTTTTGTTTGGGCAAAGACCACTTACATGCCTTCTTTTTCATACTTTCTCCACAGCTGGAAGCCTACCTATGTAATTCTTAGCAAACATGAAGAATATTTGAAAAATGAACTTGGATCTTTGCAAGAAGCTGTAGAAAAAGAGAGGTATCTGGAAGTAGTACTTGTTAACCTGTCTAAGCAGACCAGTCTGCATCAAAAAGTTGTAAACTTTTTAGGATGATATAACTGATATATCATGATATATATGACTGAGTTAACTAAAAGAACTGTCACTTTACATTAATATGAGGTAATACGTTATTTTCTAAGATAGGATAAAATCCAGCTTCTTCAAAATCAATTATATATTTTTTAGCATGTTGTTAACTTCCCTAGAATTTCACACACCAAAAAAAAACCCCAAACAAAAAAAACCCTAAACCCCAAAACCTCAAAACAACACTTCCCCAAAAAAAAAACCCCAAACAAAACACCCCAAACCCCCAATCGAACAGTTACTGTTTCAGCTTTGGCAAAATATGAAATATCAGAGAATATTTACCTGAACATACACAGGTTTTATCTATGAATGATTTTTTGGTCATTATTAGGAAATACCTTCATGTACACTGTGATTTCATGAGTTTCAGATCTGCAGGTGTGGGAAGACTTACAGTTTGTTTCTTTTTTGAGAAGGTCAATTCAATTGAATCTACATCTTTAAATTTATATATGGACTAAGTAAGAGAACAATTAGAAACATTCCTATAATTTTATAATTAATTTGTGAATATGGGTTGCTTATGATTATTAGAATATACACATCAGGTTATACTGCTATTTATTCTTCAGATTAATCACACAGCATGCAAACCCAATATTAGATTCTGAAAAATAGGTTGAATGGCTCAGGAAAGCCTGGTCCAAAACCAGTTTAAGACCAGTTGTGGGCAAGATTCTAGTCAGTATTAATTGCAAATTCATTTATCTTCAGTAAGTGTCACTTGTTTCACATTTATTAATTAGATTCTGCATTTTAAGGAAATAATTAGTTCTGCAGCATAGCTGCCTAAATTCAGTGGAATAAGGAACAGTGCATGGGGGTGTTCACTGATACAAAATTTTCTCAGGTAAAACAGATTTTCATTTTAGAGAGGTTGCTCACCTTCACTCATCTGCTTGTGAAGGGGAATAGGTTGGTCAGCCCTATGGTGAAAGAATCATGGCAGACCCATCCAGAAATCAAAAGACCAATGTAGAGGTGTAACTTGAGGTAATTTAAAATGTTGGCCTTGATTCTTTAGTAAGTGTTCTTTTTGCCAGTTGTCCAAGAGAGCAGAAATAGCATGCATGATAGTCTTTAATTAACTCAGTTAGTAGCTTATCTGTCTTCTTCCTGTTCAGGGCTCTGTATTTGGCAAAAAATCAGGCTAAATTGGCTTTCTATGAGTATATGATTAAGCCATTTTGGCTTTAACTAATTTGAGCTGACAAGCCAAAGAAGCATTACTTTTAAATTGCTTCTTTGGATAACTAGTTTTGATTCCAGCATAAAAGTGTTTGATCTGTTTTCCTGAGCTTAATTATAAAGCATCATGACTATAAATCAAAAAATAAATTTAATTCATGCATTTTACAAAAGTACTCTCTCAAATAGAGTCCTTCTGTACTGAAGCATCTGATGATGTATTCAAATTAGTGAGATGTGCATTCAGCAAATTCTAAATACTTAAATTAGGAAGAAAAATAACTGCATTTAGAACTTTATATGCTGAATGAGCTTTTTAGCGTGGCATCTGGGGGCACTGAGGCCATACTGCTTGAGATGGGAAGATGTTTTAAAAAGATGGGCAGATCAGTTTGCGTTTAATTAGGCACTTATTACAGAAAGTTTGAATTCCCTCCCTATTTTTTGTTATAATTGGTTTCAAGAACATAGAAGAAAGCTTATATGAACTGGAAGTTCACGATGAACATAAAGGATATGAAGAATGGAAGAGGAATAAACAATTGTCTATGTAACGTTCAGGGGATTTGTGGATGCTGTCCATTTCCCATTGTCATTAGATTAAAACTTTTTTCTAGTCTTGAGCTCTAAAGAGCCTCTGTTTAACTGTGTGAGCTAGAGGATGTGAATTACTTAGGAAAAATACTAAAAACAGTGAAAACTCCTCAAAACCACTATACTATATATGCCCATAAATATGAATCTCTGGAAAATACATTTTGGAAAAAAAGGATATAAATTCTGAGGGTTATTTTGAAAAGCTTGGAATGTAGCTGCACAACAAATAATTTTACTTATTTGTATTTTAAAAATGTATTTGTAACATGTTCTTAATTGTACATCAGCAAATGTACTTGTTGCTTAGTTATAATTCTGGCATCTATTATCTAAATCAAACAGAATTGAAGATTTTCCATCTCTCGTACTTGGGAAATTTTGTGCAGCATACACAAATATTCAGTGAAAAAAGAAACTTAAATTCTTAAGACCATTTATGTAGAAAAATAAATAAATTAATGTAATTTTTCTACATGAAATGTGGGCAAGTGTCAGTTCTTGGGTTTCAGAGTGTTGATCTACAGCTTCTTTCCTCTTGAAAGGTGTATTGAACTCCAGTTCATTTAACAGGAACTAATGTCTGGAGCATACCTTTATTTGAAAATCAAGAGGTTTTTCTTTTTTGTCCCCCCTGTGAGTTTTTGTTCTGTAAGAGCAGAAGTTTCTACTGTTGAATATAGACACAGTTTTTCCTTGCTTCCATTGCCTGGGGCAGCCTGTGGGCAGACAGGATTGCCTACCTTTCAGTCATGCTGTATGAAATGATTAATAGCAGTTTGAAATAAAAGTTATTCTTTAAATAGGAAGGCTATGTGCTTTGCAAGCAGTGAGCTACTCCTTGATGCAAGCTTGATTCATGGTGCAGGTAAACAGATGAATCTCTGGCTTTAGTTACTATAATGTTTCATAGTTAGTTTCACAGAATTTCTGGCTAATCTACATATCTAGTAATAACTTAGTGTTTTAAAATTTGCCTCTCTCTCCTGTTTGTATAACTGCTTTCTAGAGGATGACATTTTTCTCACATTCTGTTTTTTCATACTGGCATATTCTAATAAAAAGCAACTTTGTTTATATTTATCAATTGAAGGACTGTTCTATGTTATGGTGCATGCTGAGCATCTGTAGATGAAATTTCTCTTTACAAATATGTACCACCTGCATAAGCACCACCAGATTCTTGTTGTGTATTTTGCTTATGACTAAATTTGTCCTTTTATTTTTTTGTTCAAGAATAAGGGACACAGAATGTGGAAATTTGAAAAAACAGGACATTGGTTTATTAAGCACATATTAAGTGCTTTCAAATGCAGAGAGAAATGTAGTTATTTGGCTCTGGGTATTATTATTTGTAATTTAAAAAGCTATTAATAATTAACTCTTGCCTATGTGGAAAATGCAAACTTCTTTCAAGTCTATGCTTAGATTTCCTCTGTGTGATATTAAGATCCAGAACTAGTTCCCTGTTTACATTCTTAATTATTCAGCTTTCCCAAGTGGTACCACTTTTGTACCGGAAATTACTGGTAATAAAAATTATGCTCTACCATTATTATTGGTGTAATAAAAGAGTCATCCCAAGGAGTTAGTTGAACATTTGGTCTGTCATTAGCAATCTATCCTGTAGACTCCATGCTTGAATGAGAAAACCTGACTAAAAAAATAAAAGTCTTTCCCAGTTTAATCACTGTCATTGATTTAACATCAGAGGATAGCTGTTCTGTGGAACAGGACTTTTCTTTCTCTTCTTTCTAAACATAATATTGATCAGTTTTCGGCTTTATTGTTATGGCTTTTTTTTTTTTGTTTGTTTTTTTCATACAGTTGTTTCAAAAGCTGTTTAAAGTCTTAAAGAAGCCATGAACATTAATTGCTGCTGCTCACTTTAATAATTTGTAGCTGTGTGCTCACATGATGTCAGTGAAATGATATTAATAAACACTAATTTAAAGGGCAGTCCTACAAGCTGAGCATTCTGGCTCTTTGCCAACGAAACACTGAAGTGTTTGCTTAACCTTAAGCATGAATAATTTTAATGTGACTAGTATGTGTATTTAAGGCTTCTCTGAGTCAGATTACTCAGCATCTCCTTGGAGGCAGTTCTTAGTCCGGTGGTGCATCATCAGACTGCTCTAAATATGGGATGCTAGGCCAGATTCCTGCTTACTCTTAAGTATGATACAGCTCCAGTGAAACTAGTGGAATTGAGCCAATACATAAGAGAAGATAATTTGGCCTGCAGTGAGTTTCATGAGAATTACACAGGGAAAGAACACTTCTTTTCTGCAGGGCTGCCTTTAAACGTATTATTACATTTCTTAATGTAATTATTACATTTCTTAATGTAATTTCTGCCTTTAAACGTATTACATTTCTTTCAGAACAATGAGGTTTTCCTGTGTTCTACATCATGAGTGCATTCTTTGTTTTGTGTGGCATAGTCATCCTAGTTGGTAGATGAAGAGAGCCAAATAATAATATATTAATTCTAATCCATATTGTTCCAGTACAGCAACAAGTCTAAATGAGATGATTCCGTAAACTAATATTATTTTTCCTTATAAACTATGGCTTCATGTGGAAAAAAATAAATGTCTTGTATTTTTACAGGAAAATGTATCAGGACTACATAACTCAGTATAAAGAGGTTTTGAAGCAACACCGTGAAAAGTATGCAGAAACTGCTCTTGCACAAAAGTATTATAAAAAAAAGAAAGAGCTAGAAGAAATACAAAGCAGAATTTTGAAACAGTGTGAAAAATATAAATGGAAAGAAGATGCTTGTTTGGATATTCTGGGTACTACTTTTATCAATGGTTTTATTGTAGAGCCCACTTGCAGTGCACTGCATGTTAAAAGTGCCATGCAGAAAACGTCTATATAATTTTCCACAGTTTCTTTTATGCCAGTAAAAAGGTATTTGTTTTCTTACACCATTTTTGGGAAAACTGTCTGTAGCAAAAAAATCTCTGAAGAGGAATTTGGAGTATGCATATTAATATTCATTCCTCCAATCCATGAATATAATGGGAAGAGGTTTGCTGTTGGGCTTCTCAGGGTAAAATGTCCTAAAATTACTTTAGCACTAGCCTCTCAACATTTAAAATTAATTTATCACATTATTAGTGCTGTTTTTAATGGCATTACTCTCAGTTACACTGCTATT
This sequence comes from Psilopogon haemacephalus, assembly GCA_013396835.1. Taxonomy (NCBI): domain Eukaryota; kingdom Metazoa; phylum Chordata; class Aves; order Piciformes; family Megalaimidae; genus Psilopogon; species Psilopogon haemacephalus. The sequence continues at coordinate 272,085 of VWZI01013327.1, read as the reverse complement.
TCTGTTACATATGCTAAGTGCTCTTGATCTATTAATTTATCTTATATTTGTAATTAAAATTAGATTCCCGAATTAATGATCTGAAATTACATTTTATTTCTGCAGATCCTGTTCCTTTTAAATCCCTTAATGACTGGGCTTTACAGATGTATCCTTGATTTGCAGGGTTTGTACAGTTTGTAGGCAAGAAAGTATACATTTACATTTCACAGCTTTCTGTTGAAAAATAGAAGAATTACTTATATATTTGTGTTAAATATTAATTTAAATTTATGTGAGCATTTTGAGGAAAGAAAATAAAAAATCACTTTATGACATCTGTCAAAATGCTTCATGAAGGAAGTGAGATTTGAAGATCTGTTCAGGAAATGTAGATCTGCCAGAGCTTTCTATTACCACACATTTGAGCACATGGCAGAGTGGGGTGAAGGACCTAACAGTATCCTTTGATTGAAAAAGGGAATCTTGCAGTCTATATTCCATAATATGAAAGTGCTTCTTCGAGGCAAAAAACACAGGAAATGTTAAAGCTTGCTGCAGCTGCTACACAAGAATCCGTTGAACTAGAAAAAGAAGCAGAGGAATTAGAAATGAAAATTAAGTATCTAAAAAAGGTAACTGTATTTTAAATATATGCCACCATTATGCTTTCACAAACATGAAAAAAATGGTTATATTCAAGCACCCAGAGCAATAGGATGATTCCAGTGTTAGTAATTATGTTTCTATAGTATCACATATGTTTTCTTAGAGAAGAGGATCCATGAATGTAAACGCTCTTAAATCTTGTTTTCTCTTGACCTCAGTTTACACCACAATGTCCATCAAGGCACTGTGTCATTGTGCTAGCTCAAGAGGGCCAGAGAATACATTCCTTAGTGAGCTCCAGGGCTTCACTATACAGATTTCACAGGTCCTACTGGTTTTAATGGCTTTGTCAGGATGAATGTGTTTATCTAAATATGCTTTTCGTAAAAGAATGATGTAAATTTATTTCCCTGCACCCTCCCAAATAAGAGTCTAGAAGAAACACTGATTCAAAGGGATGATCTTTCAACAAAACAAAACCAGACTTTGTCAGGACAGCATTTTAACCCACATCTCTGCTGGGAAGTGAAAGGTCTCTCCTAGGTCTGAGTAGCCCAGTAGGCCAATCTTGTGAAGAGCTATAAATTTTTATAATATTGCATCAGGACAATTTTGTCTCTCTGAACCAGATGATTGGAAACTCCATTTAATGCTGTGTCAGCCATGCCCACTTCAGCCAGCCCCAAGCTCATAGAACTGTATCCTGCACAGGTGGTGTTTGCTATTGATATTTTGTGGTACAGTTTGATGCTCACATAATGTGGTATGTGCCATATTAACATGCAGTAAGAAAGGATGTGGTGAATTTCTTTGTAACTGTTGAAGGAGACCAAGTATGGAGCATCTTATTCTGAACAGATTGTTAGAGCTTGTGCTCAAAAACATCTGTATATTCAGTTGTTGCAGTTGGTCCAACAAAAATTATTGCATCTGTTTAACCCTGTTCTGCTTATTTCTTCAGACTGTTATGGACACAAAAACTCTTCTACTGTTCACTGATTGATCAGGTTGGGAAAACATTTGCAGTATAATTTTTCAATGAAAAAAAAATTTGTTGTTTATCTCTTAAGACATTTGAAGAGACTACAGAAGATCAAAATAATTCCAAAATGATTGAAAGAAAAAAGCAGAAAAGTCTAGAGAAGCCAAAGGAGTTTAAAGAAAGGTACACTTAAAAATAATTTCTTCCCTTGCTTTCATCAGCGGCACTATCTCAACATTTACTTAAATACTGCCATAAACCATAAATTCTTGTTAATTGATTCCTGGCAAGATTCTCTAACCCTGGTTGTGTCATTTACACATGTAATTTAATATCTTTCACATTTCTTGGGGTTAAGATGGTGACAAACTTAAATTCTTGGAAGCTAAATGTTTCTGGAAGCTTACTACTGAAAAGTATTTTGTAGAAATCTTTGTTTCTCACAGCCACTGCTGATATACCTGTGTGAATAGTTTTAAGTACAGCTAGTACAGTGATAGTGCAGCTAGAGGTAAAATACTCTACTGAAAATATGTTTGGGGAAAAGGAGTCAGGGTTCCATGTGCCATTTGTCTTCAGCTCTGAATTACTTAAGAAATTTAAATCTTAATTCTTAAAGCTAGGCATGAATGAACATTTCATACACAGGATTAATGACTTAGCAAATTAGTTGGTGATCGTTTACAAGTGGGACTCACTCTAATTTGAGCTCAAATTAGAGTGACTGAAAATCACCATCAGGGCTATCTTGCACTTATCTTGAGTTCTTGCAGATCTCGAAATAGAACCCTTGGAGCTGACACTTTTAGACCAAAATCCATCTTAAACTGAAAATATGTGCAAAAGACTTTGTCCAAGTGATTTTATATTACAGAATCATTAGAGCCACAGAAAGATGAAATTTGGAAAATATTTCCAAGATCATTTGGTCCAACAATTAATCCAACATTGCCAAGTCCACTCCTAAACCATGTACCCAAGCTACAGGTATACACATTTTTTTAATACTTCCAGGGCATCCTGTCCCAGTGCTTAAACCACTCTTTCAGCAAAGAAATTGTTCCCAATATCCAACCCAAGAAGCTGCTTTCTCTCTTCCCTTTCCTCATTAAGTTGGAGAAGAAACCAACCCCCACTTCACTACAACTTCCTTTAAGAGAGGTGAAGATAGAGATAAGGTCTCCTTTCAGCTTTCTTTTCTCCAGGCCAAACAACCTTGGTTCCCTCAGCCACTCCTCATAACAGCTGTACTCTAGATCCTTTACCGGATTTGCTGCCCTTCTTTGGATGTGCTCCAACAACTCAGTGTCATTTTTGTAGTGAATGACTTCTGGTGTGCTTGAAAAAGAAGGTTTTCAAGGCTTTAAATTGTTATTTAGTGGACTCTGTCTGTAGGAATGTCATTTTAATGATCCCTAAAGTGCTTCACACAAGGACATTTTAGGTCTTCAATATCCTCTTACAGGCCTGTTCTACTTACAGAACTATTCTACCTTCTTATGTAAGATTTTTGTAATTGGCAAGATCTCAGGAACAAGGCAGCAATAAATCCACTTAGTTTTAAGACTAACTGAAAAAAAAAAAAGGGAAACAGTTCCTTTGAGTTTTTGAAGAAACCCTTGCCTGTTAACTCTGTAGATAGAAAAATGTCAATTAAAGACATATTATAAAAGGCAGAGATCTGTGTTCTGTGCACAGGTGTGTAAGAAGCACTCAGTCAGGCTCCTCAGAATGCACTGCTGAACATGCCATTTGACTCCACGTCATTGAGTCTTCAGGTGCATGTACCTTCAGCTGNTGCATATAGATAGATTTTTTTTTTTTTTTTTTTTCTGCTCTTATTGAAGGAATAATTCCATGGCTTGCATCATAGTTAAAAGATGTTGTAAACATTTTACACCATCCTAACTCAAATTGCCTTTTGACCTCCATGTGTGCATTTATGTGATAGAGGATATGGTATCAGGCCATTACCAGATTATTAACTGATATGATTTTCCTAGAGTAAATTTTAAAGCTTATTTATGTCAAAGATATCCATTACGTAGAGGTTTGTAGAAAATGGCATAAAATTTTGTTTAAAAAAACCAAACCTGTTTAGCAGTAGTGTATTCAAATATAAGTTCTTCACTCAGAAGCATTAGAAACATCTGATTAATTCTGATGTTGAAAACAGGTGTATTATGAATCTGTGATTATTAACAGCAAACCTGCTGACGTAATGAGTCAGAGGAATGAAAACCTTTGCAGGCACAAGGCAGTGTATAAAAATCTAACAGCAGAATTTTCATACTAAAAGCAGTAGTTTCTTGTGAGCTGTTGGGTCACTACAAGGTTACTACTGAGCAAAGAGAGCCTGGTGAAGAAAAAGGAGATATCTTCATGTTGTGCCACAAAAGAAGGAGGAAACAAAAGAGTTATACTGTGGATCTCCATGAATTGATGCAGACCAGCATGAAGAGAAACCAGCAACAGCAAGAGAATGAGCTATCCAGAGCAATGAAAGCACTGAGCAGGACAACATAGAAATTAATAGCCATGAAATGCTTTAGAAGGCTGTAGGACAAGAAATCAACTTACAAGTTAATTAATAGCTGCTGATACAGATGTTACCCTTCGGGCGGGAGGATGGCAGTGGTAATGGTTCTTTTAAAAGGCTTAGAACATTTTATTTCAAATCCCTTATGGCTGGCCAGATAGTCATTGATAGGCTGACTGCAGAACAGATTCCTCTTCTCATACTGGCTGTTTTTTCTGATTAGTGTGCTTTCCTAGTTTACCAGTTACACAGACAAGTACAATAGTTTAAATTTCCAAGTCAAGAGCTCTCATCAGTGACCAGATAGGATTCAATTCTTTTGAAGCCCTGGTCTTGATTTCTCAATTAGAGATTATATTTATTCTATAGAAAAGCTGACATCTTCAACCATGCTGTAGCATGTATCATGTTCATTCTCTTTACTCCTGTAAAATACTCGAGATAACTTTGTTTCATTTATTCTGTAATTCTGAGTTGGTTATTTTTCAGTTTAATTATGTATTAATTCCACATGTGAATGCTAAAATATCTAATGTTCCAAGTGAGATTTTGGTCTCTTCTGCCAGACAACCAGTGACAGAACAAGAGAATGCAGCTTCAAGCTGCACCAGGGGAGGTTTAGGCTGGATGTTAGGAAGAAGTTCTTCACAGAAAGACTGATTGACTATTGGAATGGGCCGTCTGTGGAGGTAGTGGAGTCACCCTCACTGGAGGTGTTTAAAGAGGCTGGATGAGGCACTTAGTGACGTGGTTTAGTTAGTTAGAAGGTGTTATGTGATGGGTTGGACTCGATGATCTGGAAGTTCTTTTCCAACCTGATTAATTCTGTGATTCTGAGATTTTTTTTTTTTTTTGTTGCTGTTAAAACTGCTTGTAAAGAATAGAGCATGGTTGATTAGTGCTGTCCTTTCAGTATCTTTGCAGCAGAAGTGATGAGCTAGTTATTAAAAGTCCTGTTTGCAAGCTGACTTGCTGGCATGAGCGTGATTAGAGTACTGACTGCAGCTTCAATAGACAGTCCTGGTAAATTCCAAAGTGGCAAGTGTGATTCTTCATACATATAACCAAACACACTTGCTTCCTATAGTGGAGATACAGTCATACTAATCTTTGGACTTAATTTTTCTGCACAGAATAAACCAATGCTAAGGAAATGAGATTTATTTTGACTTAAGAATTTTTTTCTTTGCACTTTACAAAAGATAAAAAAAAGTTTTGTTTTTCACAGTATGAATCTAGATAATGATTTTTTAATCTGCTCAGATGTCTACTAACAATGAAGTAGAGAAAGAAGATAAATTACCTTTCCTATTATTGCAGTTTGGGCTATTTGCAGCTTCAGTATGCAGTTTGATTTTCTTTTCAATGGCTATAAATTATGCCAGAGAAGGTGCTTGTTGGGTTTTATCAGTGTTTCTGGGGAGGGAAGGGAGCAGTTGTGTTGCATATATGTAAAGTTAAACTGTGTGTTCTTTTGGAAAGTTTTGTTACTTAAAAAACACATTTATTAAGAGCTTTTGAGTTCTGGTTATAACTCTGTCATTAGTACACTTTTCTGGATAGACATGCTTTATTTCATGGAGAGTAAATTTTTAGAAATAAGAGGTGTCTACTAGGAACATGGAAACTGACTCCGAGAACTTTAAAACCCACAATTTGACATCCTAAGTTCTGAGGGAAAAAAAAGGAAAAAAAAAGGAAAAAAAAGTTTATAGCAGTCTAACTCAGGACCTTGGCAACAGCAATTAATTTTAAAATAACAGTTCTGGTAAATTGGTCAAATAAGCCTTTTAGGATAAAGCGAAGCAGCTCTAGCCAGCATTCTGTGCTTAGCTGTGGTTTTATTTCTCTTTGTTTTTGTGCTCTCTGTATCTGAATTTAAAGATACACCAGTGATATGCACATCTTATTTCCTCTCATACTCATTCTTCACACAGGTGATGTCTACAATTACTGTATCTGAAAGAATTTTTTTCTAATATTTTATTATTCTTGTTTATTTTTTTTAACTGATGCATTGTGGCATGTTTTATATAGTTTATTAAGTCTTAGTCCAACACAGCACTAAGTGTATATGGAACAGAACTATAGAATCATTTATGTTGGAAAGGATCTATAGCTGAAGACAGTGCTTTCATCACTTATTTGACTGAGGTGCATTCATAGTTTTGTGGGTTACTGTTGTGCATGTATGTTAGTTGAATCTGTTTTTAGCTTTCCAGTTTGACATTTTTTTAGTGGTGACAACAATTTTATTCCACACTACTTTGTAGACTGCATCCTACATTTGATCTTGTTTAAATTTATGGAAAATTTCCTGAAGAACAAAAAGACTGACTCAATTCTTCATTTGTTCTGAAGAGCATTGTTCAGTCAGCTCTAAACCAGATGTTGTAGCCAGAAGCACAGCGGTTCTAAGCAAGAATGCCAGAGAGAAAATAAAATAGAACTCATTATTTTAAGAAATGGTAAAGGTTCATGTGCCAAATAGCCACTTTAACCGTCATTGTTCTGCTAGCCTTTGTCAATTTCTACCTTGTAAAAAAGGCTATTTACCCCCCACACATAATTACCCCACAAATGAAAACACTTGATGCATTTTTGTCTTTTGTCTGTATAGTGTGAGTATTCCAGACAATGGCAGGCAGAGAAAAAGTGTTTCTAAATGTGAAAAGCTGCTTTCAGAACTGCAATAATGAAGTACTCTGATTAAAGCACAAAACTGCAAACTACTTGTACTTTTCTTTGGCACTGACAAAATCTGAGTCAGTAGTGCTCTTATGATTGCCTTATTATTACTTTGTGTCGTCTTCTTTTCGTGGTAGAAAATACCAATTTTTATCAGCTGCTGGAGCTAAAAGAGGTAGAACCTCCCTGGCGGCATGCATCTCCCTTGAAAAGCACACTTACTTGAAGCAGTTATGTTTTGCATTTTCGTTTCTCTTGCAATTGCTTTTTTTTTTTTTTCTTTCCTAGAGTATTTGAAGAGAGTAAACATCCATCTTTGCTAAATGAGAAACACCAACTGTGTAAGCCATCGCATGTCCCATGCGCTCCTCGGAAATTAGTCCAGTCCGTACAGAGCATTCGCTTCTCAATGCAACGCACCGAAGCAGGTATGGTGTGTTTAATGATTTTTCTGTGAGGATTGGTTTTGTATAAATGAATGGAAACTATGACAGATCTAGTGAACTGCTCCTGCTCTGATAGTTGAAGCCAGGCTTTCAGTCGATGTTGAGTTTTACCTGTCTTTATGTTCTGAAAAATCTCTGTCCAACTTCTCTCTTGTTTGTGCAGCGAGCACAGTAACATGACAGGTATATCAGATAAATAGTGTCAGAAAAATCTGAAGCATAATTTTATCACTGTTGACATGAATACAGTAAATATTGCTGAATATTAGCAGTAAACGGATACTTTCATATAAGGCAATTTTTTATTAGTTGTTAAAAGAAAAATTGTGTAAGCTTTGCTCCAAAGTTCTGTTTAACAATGCTGAGGTGTTTGGGGCCCCATCCCTGGAGATGTTCAAAGTGAGACTTGACAAGGCTCTAGGCAACCAATCCAGATGAGGATGCAGAGTGTGTTGGACTAGATGACCTTTGGAGTTCCCATCCAACCCAGACCATTCTACGATTCTATTACATGAAGTAATACTTGCTAATTTAGGGAAAGAAGAAAAAGAAAAACCCGTGGGACCTTCAGTGACCACTGGCAGTTCCTCAAGCCTTACAGAAGACTCACCACAGGTATGCAGCTCTCCCTCTGGTAAAAACATGTGGTAGTTTAAATTTCAAACACTTGAAATACACCTAGTTCTATTATATCTTACACAAAACTTGTTACATTGTAGCCAAGATGCTAATCTTGGTAATCTGCTGTTACTCGGTAATCAAAATAATTTTTTTTCTTTGGCATAATTTCTAATTCAACTGAAAACATATCTGTTCTTACAAAGTGCAACGGGTACTAAGCATTCTAATGTCAAACTTAAGGTGGATCATATATCAAGTTAATTTAGTGTAGATTTTGAAGTTTAGAATAACCTTTGTATATTCACTTGATTGTATGTAGTAGATTTTTTGAATTCTAAAGAAGGAACACAATCTTCTGTAACTGATTAACAGTAAGACATCTACTCCATAATGAGGGTTTTCACAGAATAACACAGAATTTCTGAATGCACTGGGTTGGAAGGGACTTTAAGAGATCATCTAATCCAACCCACGTGCAGTAAGCAGGGACATCCCCAGCTAGATCAGGTTGATTTCACAAAGGACTAAATGTGCACGGTGCTGTTCACAACTGCCTGCAGTTTACAGGACTGCCTGCAGTTAGCAGCTTAGTTCCAAGGTTTATCCAGGAACAAAAGTTTGGGTTGAGAGGAACAAAACCATGAGTAGTGTTTCATTGTACACTTGAGGAATCCACAACTACATTTTCCCATCTCTCACATATAAAGAAATAATTCCTGTGACAATATTTTTGAGGAGGTGAAGTATATTGAAGCTTAATGTCTTAAATATGCAAGCACAATAAATCAATCCAGAAACAAGCTGAAGGAACAGCTTGCACAGTTATGAAGACCAGTAATAAAATCTCAATAAGTGCAAGAACATTCACAGAACAAATAGATTGTTAAAGAACAAAATGAATATCCACATAAGATAAGGCCATAGGAAATAAATAGTTTGCAACTGTGTTTTCTGTGAAGAAGCTTGGAGAAGTTTCTATACTAAATACTTCCTTTATAGGGGACATCTCATTGGATTTATTTAAAACTAAATTCTAAAGGACAGCAAAAATAATCAAGTAGAATGTTAAGAGAATTGATTGTGGTTTTCTAAAGAATGTCAAAGGAACTGCAGAATGAAGTGAACAAATTGCTAAATAAAGTGGAGCATGTGGTAGAAGCAGCAGCAGCTTGCTTTAGATAAGACAACATGAAGGGAGTGACTAGACTGAGTAAAACAAGAACAGAAGAAATTTCAAGCAATTATGATTTGTGACTGGTTGAGGGAGTTGGACATGATGAAGATGATGGAAGGGCTGTTGTCAGAATAATTCAGATGTAAGGATGCGAATCTGTGATGTAGGATTGCACTTCAAGATTAGTGGGAAGCAGTAAATCAAGATTAAGGAAACTTTAAGAGAGTGATGGCAACAAGAAGAAAGAATGTTGCCATGCTTGAGAAAAGGTGTCCCGTGAACTACAGAACTCGAGTGGCACACAGCTTCTGCATGACTAGCACTATTGTCCCCCACCTCGAAACTGAATTCAGTTTGATACATTTTGCAAATTAAAACCAAGCTAAAACTAGCAGCTACCTGTGAAATAATGTGTTATCTGATGCTGAGACAGATTCCTAGTGTTACTGTGCCCTTAAGGCTCAAATAACATGCTACATGTCAGAGTTAGGGCTTCTGCTTTGATGATTATCTGTGAGGAGGGAGTATTTCCATGTTTTCTGCATTTTTTAAGTCCACCCAGGAGACATTTGCTTTGGCCTATGGAGACAGGTCAGGCTTCTGTGTTGTCAAGCAGGAGGAACCTGTCTGCAATAGTAGAAAACCTGGATAAAGTTTTAAAATTATGTAATGCTATTTGTGTAACAGAATAGTTAATTATTCACTTCTTGTTATCAATGTTGTGAATGTAACTTGATAGAAATGGGTTTGGTATCATGCTGTTAAAACACAGGTAAGCAAAGATAGTAAACAAGAGTTTGTTGACTGATTTCTAAAATTGGTAAAGATTAGCAGTCTAAGGAGAAATCAGAGTCATGTTGTTGAAGTGAATATTTAATATGCTGCCTCATTTGAAATTCTTGCTGTGTTTTAGATGGTTATTGAGACTGCAGGGAATAGCAATCCACAACTTTCCCAAGTTCCATCAATAGCAAGTTTACAAAACCAAATGCAATTCAGGTAACTTTTCTTCAACAGAGTAGTTTGTGTTCTTGTGATTGAGGATTATGGAAACAATATAGACAGTATTTTTTGTCTTTTAGGCTGCTACTTCCTCCAAAGCAGACAACTTCCAATCAGCAGCTTGAGATTGAAAATGCAGTTATAGGTAAAAGTGCCACTCTTATTTTTTTGACAGGTTGTGCTGTTACTACATGCTAGATCATATGATTATAACAAATTCTAGTGGCCAGATTCTCATTCTGGTACTAAGTGGGCCACCACTTGTGTTATGGTTATTTAGTTCAAACTTAGAATATAATGGACATGCACTGTCCTAATTTAATTGACTGAACTGCTCAGTAATGTGAAATTCATTCTGCACTGACCATCACTAATGAAAGGAACCTTTCAACAACTCTTGGAAATCCACACTCTAGTCTCAAATTACTTGGGTAAAATGAAATCCAGTCTGAAAATCTTTCCAGAAGGCAGGAGAAAATTAACAGAAAATAGGTATAAAAATCTCAGTAATTTTGGAGTCAGGTTAAGATTATTAAAAAATACAATCAACTTGAGAAATACATACAAAATACTTACAGAAACAAACCAGGAGTTATAAAGGCACCTATTGTTTTGAAATCACAAAATGCTGAGCTCCAGTTTAAATATATTTTTTTCTAATTATACTGCCAATTTAGAGTCATGCTAAAAATTATAGTCTATTTTTTTAATGAATAGGATACTAAGTACGTGTCCTGAAACATAGGATCTTCCCCTATGGTGCCTGAAATGTTTCATCATGTGAAGTTTTGAACCAACAGCCTGATACCATACTTCTCATGATTCATTCTGGCTTTTGCTCAGTTCTTTAATATATGCTTTATTTGTATCACATGGGTGGGCTTTTTCAGGTTGTTTCCACCTAGTTTCTGTTAACTGGTGTTAGCACTCTCAGAAGGCAATGCCCAGATTAGACAAACACAGTAGCCAGGCTTGAAGAACACACCAAACCATATGGAGCAGTGTAAATACTGCTTTAAGGATAGTAAGTGGCAGAACAGGGAGAAACCACTATGGACATAGCCACAAAGTGGGTTATTATGAAAACTACAGTCAGAACACTTCCTTACCACTAGCAATGTCAAGTAAGTGAACCTTTTTCAAAGATTCTTTCTGACAATGTAGCTTAATTTATTTGTTTAAAATGCTGTTCTAATACAGGCAGTGCTGTCTTTTTTTTTATAGCAAATCGAGAGGCCAAATGTGTTGCTAAAGAAGCAGAAGATGAACCAAAAGATTCTTCATATATACCTCAAGTAAGGAAATAATTTCTTATAAATAATTATTTTATTTAGAAGAGTTACAGTATCTTGATGTTTTTGGATCTATTGGCAAGAGGTAAGTCTCAGAAACTGGCAAAGTGACTCATGATAAGGCACCCAAGAGGTGAGAAACAAATCAATGCCTTCTGATTATTAATATAGTGGTTATTGCTCTTGCTCATGTCAGTGCTCTGAAGGTTTTAATGCTACCTTAACAACAGGCTGTTTAGCAGGACGGTCCTGTGGGCAGCATGTTTTTTTTTGGTGTACGTTGGTGTGGGATGGGGAAGAGAATCAGAAGGGTAAAGATGCAAAAACTTGTGGGTTGAGATGAAGACAGTAGAAGCTGTGCACACAAGAGAAACAAAATAAGGAATTTATTCATTACATCCCATCTATAAGCAGTTGTTTTGCCATTTTCAGGAGTGTGGGACTACACCACATATAGTGATTACTTGGGAAGATAAATATCATAACTCAAATCATCTCATCCTCCCTCCTTCACTGCAGCTTTTATTGCTGAACATGATGTTATATGGTGTGGAACACCCTTTAGGTCATCTGGGGTCAACTGTCCCAGCTGTGTCACCTCCCAACTTCTTGTGCACCACCAACTTAGTCACCGATAGGGCAGCATGAGAAGTAGAAAATGCTTAGACACTTTATGAGTGCCCTTCAGCAACATCTAGAGCAACCCTGTGAACTATGAACTCCCAGCCAAAACCAGTGTACATAAAAGCTTCTGGCATACTCTTCATCTTCTGGTTGGCTCACCACAGGCTGATGCCAGCAGAGAAGTAGTACTGATCCTGGTGGAAATCAACAGAATCCAAGAGTACATTGTCATTTATAATTTTCTGAGGGGGAGGAAATACCTTAGTCTTTTAATTTTATTAAAATTTTTAAGTACAGTTTTAGTCACAAGAAGTTCATTTAAAATTAGGTAAGTTTACAGTTTGAAAATACATCACTGTAAGCATTTTGTTAAAAGCTTTTTTATTTTTCATGAGAATTAAAAATAACTAATCCTAAACCAGACGTGGAATGTATTTATAGATAAATGGACTAATAATACCTTGGGAAATGTTATTTGCCATAAACATGATTTTCAATTTCTTTTCACTAGGACATAGACACTTGTTTTAAGTCAAATGAAGATAATTCTGACACAGCAGAAGAAAATGTGGAACATTTCTTAAGACCACCTAAAACGCCTGAATCAAAGGGGAAGGAACCTCAGTTTTCTAAAACACCTCCATTTGACTTGTATGATTTCAGCTTTGATTTTAAGCAAAGTCATATTGATTGTTATTGTATAAGCATTTCCACTGGTTTTAAAAGATACTATAGAAAAAAATCTCTAGAAAGCTATTCAGAAGATAGTATTTATTTTTTCTCCCTCACTTAACACTAGGTAATTTGTAAGAATATTTTTTAATGCGTTATTTCTACTTGAAGGTCTTTTGAAAGAGAGACTTCTTAGAAACATGAAACTCAGGGTCTTTGTAGCTCTTTACCTACAATTGTTGTCTTTTCCTGCAGTAACATTTCTATCTTTAAAGAGTCTTTTTGGTAAAAGGGTAAGGAATTGGTAGGAATACGACCTCATTTTCCTTTGATTACTTGTGTTAGCAGCTTTATGCTGGAAAAAAAAATTTGACAGAAACTATGGGAATCTAGAAAAGTAACAAAAATAACAAAGGAAGTAATAGAACAAAATATCCATCTATGCTACCTTTTAAAAAACTTAATGTAGTTTCTTCCTTTCTGTCTTTACAGCATTCACAATTTAGGTTGTGAAGAAGGAACATCAAAATCTCCTGCCTTCTTTTCTCTCATGAACTTCTCCCAGAAATCACCTGGCTTTAATTTGTTTGATTCCTCTGTGTTTGGGGCAGAAAATTCATCTGATGAGGTAAAAATGAACACTTGAGGATATTAAATTTCCAAAAAGCAAAATGTGCTTAGAAAACAGCATTGACAATGGGCGAGGTTTCCCAGCTTGATTATCTTCATGGCAGATTTTTTTTTTTTTTTTTACTAGCTTGGTTAATTTTACATTTGACATCCTTTGCAAATGCTTATCTCCTCTCCTGGCAGTCCCACTGTGATGATTTTTGACCAAGTATGACAGTTTCCAATAAGGGCAAGATTGCATCTTGTGCAAATATGTAGGTGACCAGATTCACAAAAAGGCTTCTGATTCAGCATTGCAACCCAGAACTTTAGGTACCCTGACAGAATTCAGAACTCATTGTGTGCTTTTGTATTGCTCAAGTGGAGATCAGATACTTAAAGTACTTTCCCCCCTCCTTTCACAAAATGCAGAACACTGAGAAAAGTAAGAAAGGATTTTCCTTTGCAGGTTCTTCAGCTACAGTGCTCTAGAGTAATTTTTACTGGGCTAGGTAGTTGGGTTCTGAGAATGTGTATCAGTATGTAGTACAGTGGTTAGGTGCCACTGCTAGCAATACAGATTCAAACCTCATTATGCAATAAGGGATTTGAAACCAGGTGTCTCTTATTTTAGTGGCTGTGCTCAGTCTTGAGTTTGCCAGATAAAAACTGAAAGAAAGAACAGGGAAAACACCATTTTATTTTGTTTAAGCAAGATTATGTCATTGGTAGCTCCTAGCATCTGCTGTGTACAGGCAAGAATTGTTTAGGAATGAGGTAGGTATCAAGTCAGCCAGTGCTGTGAGAGCCCACGGTGCCTTAAATATACCAGCCTGTAGCAGTCATGTGAGATTCTCTGAAATGAGACAGGAGTTTTGAAGGACTTAAACATCTATTATAAATCTATCCTAAGAACTTTTCTCAAGATTGCTGAGGGCTTATTCTGCTACTCTTTCTGAATGACTCAATAGGCAGTAAATGTGTTCTTGTTTAGAGGTTTTCTAAAATATCACAAAATAATATAACGTTGAAACTTTTCAGTTTAAAAACTAGCAGAAAAAAAGGACCAGATTTTGATCTATTCTTGAGCTGATGGTTTTTCTGGGAGAATGGAAGGAGTGGGTTTGCAAACATATGCAAATATACCTGTGTTATTGAAGTGTTTACCTTGCAACTTCAAGGACTGATGTATACATTTAAATGCAGACTTTGTGATGACTACTGACACTAGAGCAGTGCCTTTTTCACCAAAAGTGGAGGAACTTATTACATATCAGCATTAGAGCTTATCTTTTGTCTTCCTTATTTTGTTAAACAAAATGTCTGTTTTAAATTTCAGACAGAAGAAGGTTATCCTGTGGGAAATTTGAACCCTCTGTCTCCACAGAAAGATATTGGTAAGTCTTAAACTCACATGTACCTGGTGTATCAACTGTCTTGTGCTTGTGTGATTGACAAACTTGTGATCCTGCTTAACAAGGCACCTTTGATTGTCTAAAAGGATGTTCACCTGTGGTACTGTAGTTCAGTGGTTTATTGAGTTCATCTGTGTTTTGACTAGCTAAAATCTTACCTGGCACGTTTGACTTAAAATATATGAGATGCCTTGAAATAAGAGGTATGGGAATGAAGAAACAATGGGATAGGGTTAGGTGGGCTTGAAGCAGACCAGGAGGAGAAAAATGAAGTGTCAGTTTTTTTTCACTGGTGAGAAGAACAGGATTTATTAGTGTAAAAAACTGTAATACTTGGTAAATATGACTTTTTTTACTTAAGGCTATCAGCTTGGTGTTGGAAAGAGTACATGTGTTTTCCCTCCTTCAGTTAAAATGAAGAGAGTTATGTTCCTCTTAGAGCACAAATGTGAGAGAGGAGAATCAGACTTAAACAGGATCTTCCACTCATGATGAGTAAGACACACACATACACGTTCTGTGTGATGAAAGGCTAATTTTTCCTGTATCATTTGGATCAATACTTATTCTTGCTCACACACCTTTCTGAAAGGAATTGCAATCTACCATTTTTGTGGAGGTGCTGCAAGTGCATAGCTACTTTTTTGAAGTGTATGAATATAGGGTTGTATGCAAATATCTAACTATTGCATGGAGGAAAAGAGGGTGAATTATGTGTTACTAAATACAAAACTTGGGTGTTTTTCTGTCTGTACCTTTGCTTCTCAAAGAATTTCAGTGTGTGATTGCATTGTTTTCTAGAGAAGAAAGAATCTGCAAATATCTGTTTACAAACACCTATATTGCTTGGTATTCAAAATATTTTACCCAGTACCTTATGCAGGAGTGTTTTGTTTTTCCAAGTCCTTCAAGAACTTCACACTTCATTCTATGTGGATTCTAGTAATGCTCTCCTGGAAGTACAATTTCTAGTGCAGAAAACAGCACATGACAGAGGATGACATTCAGTGAGAGTGCAACATTATTAAAGAAGCACATTATGCTATATGTAGTATTCATTCAGGAAGATTTAATTTAACTATTAATATGTATTCCATATAGGAAGCTTGTTTGGGAAATCAGAAAGTGAGGATGCATTTGCCTTTCCCTTCTCCTCGGAATCAACTTCTCATGCATTTGGAGATGGAAAAGATGACTTTAGTTTTCCATTTGCATTTGGACAGGATCAGAGATCATCACAATCTCCTTCTGTGAAAGGTTTTCATTCTTCCTTACAAAATACGAAACCATTTACATTCTTTTGAATACCTTTGACTTCCTTTTAAATTCTTTTCCTGCTTAGCCTTGACAAATGTTTTCTATTTCTGAAGTTAAAGTAAAAGCATTTCATCTTCTTTCATTTCTCGTAAGAATATGTTATTGCAATTGCTTTAAGAGCATGAGTATGTTCATCAGGCACATGTGCTTTGAGGTGCACCTTTCATTTTTCTTACTAGCTTTCTAAATATGGTGTTTTTATAAAATGTTGCAATACACTTGTTAAATTGGCACTTGTGAAAATGTTACGGTAGTGTGTTGAATTAAATATTGGTGAGAGCTTCTAAATGGCTTCTTGATACAAGCTAAACTTGTGTTAGTAAGAGTGACTTTTTATTATAGGAATTAAAGCTGAATTTGAGTTAATTACAATGTTCTTAAATCAGCTGTTATACACAAGATATTTTAAAAATGTTTGAAATAAACATTTTTGTTAATTTTATGTAACATTTTGTAGGTATTAATATCTGAAGTGAAACAATATTGCAGTTGTAATACTTAACATTTCTATTTCCAGTCCTTCCCATTGATCTGGTATCTATCAGAAAAAGACACAAATGCAGGCAGTTCCCAGAAACTAACTGAAATTGGTGCAAGTATATACACAGGTTCTCCACAAATAGATTTCCTTATAGAATGGTTGGCTGTGAAGAGAGTCTCGGGGCTACTCATTAAGGAATACTCTTCAGAGCCACCACAGCATTGTGCGCTGTGAATTTTTCCAAACCAGCTTTCTAGAACCAGCAGTTTCACATTCATGGCTTTTGAAGGAAATACCAGATCACTTTTGATTTTATTTTTCTGTTACATGCGAAACACAGATTAATGATTTTTTAAAAGTCCTTATGAATATATAAGGGAAATTGAGTTTCTTAGGTACTATGAAGTAAAAAAACCTACCTGAGAGCAAGCAAGATACTGAAATGGAAACAAAGCAAATAACGACAAGACCACATTATTCAGCAGACTTCAGAGAAGGTATTGCAAATGCACAATCTAGTCAGAAGGGCACATGGACTAAGTGAACAAGTTGACAAAAAAGCATCCTACCAGTATAGTCCTCACAGTCTGCCAATAAAGTGTTGGCAGAGTCCAAAGAAGAGTAGAGTCCTTTTCCCTCTGAATTACAAATCCCTCATTAACCAAAAGTTTGGTTAGTTATGCCACCATTTATTTTTGGCCAAACTGCTGAATGTCTTAGGACTACTTTTGTGCAATTCAGCTTCTCCTTAAGTACTTGTGCCTGGAGATTGTGAAAGTATTTTTTTGCTGGAGATGGATTGAGGAAGTTTTACTGCAGTGCTGCTGACATCCTGATCATAGGAAGTAAGACATACATATTTTGTGTACTTTATACTCCCTAAATACATGTTTCCTTGTTAGTCTATTTAAATCAGATTTTCTAATCTACTGCATAACTGACAGTCTGAAAAACATAACCTAATAGGTGAGTTTGAGAAAATTTCTATGCTATTTTGGGTAACATTTAAGGGTACACTACTGACAGATATTCTGATATCATTTAGAAAGCTGAAAGTACAATTTTGCTAGCTCTGTTGCTCCACAACTGAAGCTTGCTTTCCTGTCTTGCGATGAATTCTGCCATCTATGGCTCTGACCTTACATTCTGGCAGTCAAGGCTGCTGGCTGAAGTGGGAAAAACCATTTTTCTAGGTCTTGCTGGATGTTTACATACACAAATTGGATAGGCTGATTATAACAAAGGAGAAAGCTACTCCAGAGGAGGCATCTATTTAGTATTTGGGATACTTTTCTGAGATATAACTGATTATAAACACACACTGAGATTTTTCATTAGCATCTCAAATTCTGCTTAAAAATGATTCCTTGATGTTATGCCTATAAAAGCAGCATCAGTTATGCTGCTGGATTGCTGACTCTAGTTCTTTGTTCCTCAACTCAGAGTCAGTAAGGTTAATTTTTGTCACTGTTAAGGGTATGGAAAGCTAACTTAAGCTGACCGTGGTCTCCAATAGACCAGGAACAGGTATTTAGCATGTGATTCAAAGTTAACTAAAGACCAGTAAGGTCCAGCATCAGGATAGTGATGGCAGCTGGGAGCAGTAATCCCCTAAAAACAGTGCAGCTGTCTGTGGAGTAGTAATATGGTTGTATTCTGTGCTTCTACTGTGAACCCTCGGAGTTGGGGGTTGTCTTTTTGGTCTGTTCACAGGATGTTAGGTGTTGGATGGGGCCCACGGAGATCATCAAGTCTAACCCCCCTGCCAGAGCAGGACCATACAATTTAGCACAGATCACAGAGGAACACATCCAGACAGGCCTTGAAAGTCTCCAGAGACGGAGACTCCACAACCTCTCTGGAGAGCCTGTGCCACTGCTCTGTGACCCTTACAGTAAAGAAGTTCCCCCTTATGTTGAGTTGGAACCTCTTGTGCTTCAGCTTACACCCATTGCTCCTTGTCCTATCACAGGGAGCAAGTGAGAAGAGCATGTGTCCCCTCTCCTGACCAGCCCTCAGATATGTATAAATATTAATTAAATCCCCTCTCAGTCTTCTCTTCTATAGACTAAAAAGTCTCAGGTCTCTCAGCCTCTCCTCATCAGGCAATGCTTCAGTCCCCTAATCATTCTTGTAGCCCTCTGCTGGACCCTCTCCAGCAGATCTCTGTCCCTCTTAAACTGGGGAGCCCAAAACTGAATTCACTATTCAAGATGGGGGTCTCACCAGGGCAGAGTAGAAGGGGAGAAAAACCTCCCTTGATCTGCTGGACACACTCTTCTTAAAACATCCAGGATTCCTTTGGCCTTCTTGGCCATAGGAGCTCATTTCTGTCCCATGATTAACTTGTTATCCACCAGGACTCCCAGTCCCTCTCCACAGGGCTGCTCTCCAGTAGATCACCTCCCAGCCTGTACTGGTGGAGTTTATTATTCCTTCCCAGTTGTACGCCTCTGCACTTGTCCTGGTTGAACCTCATTTGGTTCCTCTGTGCCCAGCTCTCCACTCTGTCCAGGTCTCACTGGATGGCTGCACAGACTTCAGCTGTATCAGTGAAGCCTCCCAGTTTGGTGTCATCAGCAAACTTGCTGAGCAGATACTCTGTCTTCTGTTCTTGTGTTCTACTTAGTAAAATAGAGTTCAGGTTCACAACTGAGCTCAGCCCTAAGGTAGTAATTATTGAAAACCTCTCTTCAACAAGTGGAGCAGGGATTTGACTTTGAATCTTGTGAGTATCCTAACCAGGAAGCAAAAGATTATTTCAGGCCCTGATACATTTGCTGTTCCATTAAAATTTTAAATTAAATTCTGGACAGAAAACCCTTTCATTTGAAAATTCCTTGCTAAAGCTAGTGTATCATTTAGCATTAGGTCTGTGCTGGTTAAATACACTGTGGAAACAAAATGGTTGGAAGTATCTTCACATTTGAATGAGTCAATATTTGAATTTATTGAGTACATTTTTTGGAACACTGAAGAATTTTTTTTTTGCTCTTACCTGCTGCTAGCAGGAGGAAGATGATGATGTGTCTGTTTTGTTTTTCTCAGAGGAAAAATAACCGCATGGGATGTCATTTTTCTGATCAGAAAAAGCACAAAAAGCATTTCTCCACATTTGACTTGCCATGAAAAGTGGTCTTCCAGTAAAAAAAAGAATTCTTGCAATTTGTAAGGTGATGTAGGATTTTTAACTGGAGTTGTATCTACTATGTTGCCATAAATTTTACTGATTCATAAATGCAAAGCATGATGAGAAGCTAACTGTGTCCTGAGCTGCATCAAGAGAAGCGTTGCCAGCAGGGCAAGGGAGGTGATTCTCCCTCTTTACTCTGCTCTTGTCAGACCCCACCTGGAGTACTGTGTGCAGTTCTGGAGCCCCCAGCACAAGAAGGACATAGAACTGTTGGGGAGAGTCCAGAGGAGGGCCACGAAAATCATCAAAGGGCTGGAGCACCTCTGCTATGAGGACAGGCTGAGAGAGTTGGAGCTTTTCAGCCTGGAGAAGAGAAGGCTTCCAGGAGACCTTATAGCAGCCTACCAGTATCTGAGGGGGGCCTACAGGAAGGCTGCGGAGGGCCTATTCACAAGGTCTTGTAATGACAGGATGAGGGGGAATGGGATCAAACTGGCAGAGGGGAGATTTAGGTGAGATGTTAGGAGGAAGTTCTTCACAGTGAGGGTGGTGAGACACTGGAACAGGTTTCCCAGGGAGGTTGTGTCTGCTCCCTCCCTGGATGTGTTGAAGGCCAGGCTGCATGAGGTCTTGAGCGACCTGATCTAGTGGGAGGTGTCCCTGCCTATGGCAGGGGTTGGAACTGGATGATGTTTGTGGTCTCTTCCGACCTAAACCATTCTATGATTCTATGATTATAAAGAGTTGGGAATATCTGGTTAACAAATAAGCAGCAACTGGGTGAGTCCAATGCTAAAAAAAATAATTCAGAAATGAGGAGGTAAAGACTCATGGAATGACTTCCAGTAGCTGCAGGATGTGGCGTTTGTTTTAAGATAATGCTGTTGTATGGCTTAGCATATCAGCTTTGGTAGAAAATGAGACATTCATCAAACTGTTCCCACCCAAATATCAGGTTTCCAGTTAGAAACAGTTTATTAATTTTCTCTAACTTCAATCTAAGTCCATTAATGTAAAGTATATGCTTATGGCATAATATTCTTTAGGAAATGTTCCGTTGTGCTATTATGTGTAATGCTTGAAGTAATAAACCCACAAGAGTGCCTTAGTTTGATGTCAGAAAAACTGTTCAGTGTTCAAGTATGAAAGTGGCATACGAGAATTTCTAAGACTAATTCTTTACCATAGTAAACTTTTAATAATTGTATGAATACTTTGGGGGGATGGGGGCAGAATAGTATATCACATTACACTATGGATTCATGCCACTGGTCACTCATCATATGTGTAATATAGATGAGCTCAACTAGAATTCCATGCTGGAAAAATTGCAATTATCAAAGTCGATATAACCATGCCACAATGCTGATTAGAGCACATGAAATACAAATAATAGTGGCTCTCTTTCTAGCTACCTGTTAAAATGAATAGTGGAGTGCAAAAAAATATCACTGAGATATTGAATTAATGAAAACCTTGGTTTCAGTTGCAGCTGTTTACAGTCAGAATTGCAGGTTTTCCACACAATTCAATAAAATCACTGCACTGAGCCCCACATATTCTTATGTGGTTGCGTGCCCACTTTTGACCCTAAACAAAGGAAAAACTACTTATTTCCTCTTTCATTTCATGACTATGAACATAACTAAAACTCGATCTTGGAAGTACAGGGGCATCAGTGCATATATGTGAGTAACTGTAAACTTTAGGGGCAAGGCCAGGAAAATCATTGCATCGTAAGAAAACAATCTTGCACTATAGCCTTAATGCGCTTAAGCATTTCAAGGAAATAAGCTTTAAGTGCTACTTATTGTAACAGATTGGAATGTGTAGACTTACAGCATTAGATGGCAGTAATCTCCCCAGTGCAGGGCTGATTGCATGGGTAGCAAGACTTGGCTAATCCTTTTCGGCCAATGGCATAAAACAAGGATTAGTTTTTCATTTACTGCAACTGAGTGGGTCATTAGGATCCAAAGACACTAATGAGCCTGAACAGGCAATTGGATTCTGGTTTCAAAGTTATGGGCTAGTTTAAAAGGAGATGATTGTGTCTTTTAATGATTTAAAATATGATGTTTCAGTGACCTTCTTTCTGGGGAAAAAAAAAAAAAAAAGTGAATGAAGGATGTCACCATGGAATACAAACCTGGAATGTTGACTTTTTCTCTTGGAACGTGAGTTGTTGCCAGATTCATTGCCTTAGAGGCTGAATGGCTCATTTAGAAATATCTCTGTTGCCTTGCTTTTATGTTCTGCTCTTGATGTCTCCAGAGTTGACACAAGTCACATGCAATCAAGTCTATATTCCTGGTGGACAGGCCCTGTCCTAATATTCTCTGACTCACACCCAGGTTGTATGCAGCTCAGCAGTTCTGCTTCCAGACACATCACTTTGTGTTCTGATGCTAACATCTTGCTGAGAAATTGCCTTTTGGCACGTTGTTTCCTGAGTTCTGTACTTTGTTTGATTTGATGTGACGATGATGCTCTTTTTAGCACTTGCAACACATTACCTTTGGAAAGGTAATTTTCCCCCCCTTACTGCATACATTCCAAATGCTCATATTTTTCAGTAGAATCGCTTGAATTCAGCAATAATAGGTAGCTTGTATTGAAATCATAAAATACTGCCAAAAAGGTATAAAAGAAAGCATCAAAAGGTAGACATTTCCGTGTTAATGGAATGTTAAAACATACACAAAGGGCAAATACTTTGACTGTTATGATTCCCCAGGAGAAAAAGTGTTAAATGCTTTAATAATGTGAACTTGATTTTCTGGACTGTACCACAATCCACAAAGCAGCCACAAAATTATTTCATACAGCACAGAACTTGCTCCATAATCTTTTGAGACCTGGTTTGGAGAAAATCAGGGAAGGAAATACAAGGCTAAGTATAAAATGTTCTTGCTAGTGGGGAACCAGCTGTTCTGACTGGTGGGAAGCTTGGTAGCTGACAGTCCATGAAGCTTGGTAGTTGACAGTCCATACTGAAACTCAGTTTGGAGCTTGCAGTTCTTGTCTGCTCCCTTCTGCTGGAGCAGGACTGCCTTGAGCTATGCATGATCTCTTGCTGCTTTTTTCTTTTTCTTGAGGCACATGTTTGGCTAATTTTACTATTTCCACAAAATGCATGATGCTGTGATTGGTGATGTCACTCACTGCCATGGATGCAAAGGGCTCATGTCCAGAAGCTATAGGTATCAGAAGTGATTAAAAACTGTTTCTTAACAATTATCTGCAAAATCCTCCATTGCATTTCAGGGCTGTGCCAAGGCTTTGAAGCACTGTAGCAGTTACCCAATCGGGTCTGGTGTGCACCACAACTTCAAATCCTGCTGCACAGGTTGATGAATGTTACTGGATAAAATGCATACTTAAAGGTGATTTTTTGCCTTGGAAATCTCATCTGAAACACTTTTCCAGTCATGTCTCTCACTACTACATTTGTTGGAGGAGCTGTTGTGTGCAGCTGACTGTATCTTTCTCCCTCACAATTCGAAAAGACTCAGAAATACGCCAGTAATTACCAATGCAATCTTAGGAGTGAAGTTCTACGCTAAGCCACTGGCCACCTTTACTCATTGCAGACCCATTGCTTGACACTGCTGTTGTTTCATTGTAAGAAGAGTGATGCAGAAGTTGGCTTCTTAGATTATATTTTTTCTCCCATCTTGAACTAATACTAGTGCCTTCTCATCAGAGGATAAAGGGACCTAGAGTTTTCATAACAAAAGATGCAAATCACAAATTCTGTGGAAACCAGCACTGAACTTCACAGGTGCTTTTAAACTCATGTTGGTCACTCATCCAGAGCACTTCAAAAAACTTAGTACCTTGAAGTAGATACTGAGTTCATGTAAACTTCCACGTTACCTTGGATTCTGCTTTTACCAGGCTTAAANAAAAGAAAAAAAAAGACAGCTTTATTGTTAGTGCAGGGGAAACATTCTGATCACCAGACTAGTACAGAAATGGTTGGATAGATTCTTCTGCTTTAGCCTCACTTCATAGACCTGAGAGCCATGAGAGCAGTTCTACACAGTGAGGTTTTGTATGAGTTGAGGTTTTTGCTGCATAAACTTGTAATTCTAGTTTGTCGGTTACAATCATAGAATACATCTGGTTGGAAGAGACCTGAAAGATCGTCTAGTCTAATCCTCAATGCAACACTCAACTGTGTCCCTAGTATAGTAATGACTAAGCACTTGAATCAGCTGAGTGTGTGGTGCCACATAGTGAAAGAACTTAGTGTTATCACTTGTAGACAGAATTGTATCCAAATTAGCAGTTGTCGTGGTGATTCTTAAAAGAATTGTTAATGAAGACAATAATTTGATGGACAGAAGAGACTAACTGTCCAGATCATTGTTCTACATAGTTCTCGGGTAAAGGTGCTTATCAGTAGGACACTCAAATTCTTGGATTACTCATCTTGTGTGGCATTAGAACTAAAGATCTGCCTTAGGTGATCATATTGACATATTATTACAGTCACTGGGCATCTCACAATGTCCAGTAACATCATGAGGGATTGATACTGGAGTCAGATTGTTGAGGAACATTGGAAAGCTGCAGTCTTCCCACAGGTTCACAGGCAGGGCCACAAGCAAGCGTATCAGCTCAGGTCTTCTGGAACTTTTGCTACTGCCTGAACCACTGGACCATCTGTGGATATGTAAAGGACATTTGCCTCTGTTGCTGTCAAGAGTAATATTTCTAGCAGCTACACATCCACATATAAGAATTAAAAATATTAATGGTAGGTAAGAGATGTTTGTGCTAGTATCAAGGGACTACAAAAGTTTGTTTTTCTGAGAAATCAGAAATACTGCATCAGAATGGCGAGATACAGATGTGTAAAGAATCCATTGGGTTGGCCTAAAGTCTACCTGCTTCTTGTGTAGTTATGATATCCAGGGTTTGCTGGGGTATAGAAGATCCACCCATACCATCTGCTCTTGTCCTCCTGCTTGAGTGGAGGAGGAGGAAGGCACAGATGATCTAAACCAGAAGAATTCTTCTGCTGCCAAAAGTGCTTTAGGCTCTGTGATCCACAGCAAAAGAAAAGGGGTGAGGCTTAAGTTTCTCAGTACAGAGACATGATGTTCACAGCAGCATAAGGCTGCAGTGAACCTGCACGCAGCAGTGTGACCTGCTTTGCTTCTGTATTGCAAATGCCAATGTTTTAAAACAGAACATTTTACATAACAAATAGGGAAAAAAAATGAGATTCTCCAGCAGATACTGTGTGTATTTCAATTCCCTTTCTGGAGTTTTATCTGAGCTGACAGTGCTGGAATAAAGTAGATTGTCAGAGGCTAGACAGAGTGCTTTCATCATCTGCAAGTATTGGCATAAAGTAAAACAATGATTGGAATTTCTGCTTTCTGTCTTTCATGGGTTACATTGTCAGTTATAGTGATGCTTTTGACAAGGGAGTGCTGCTGGCTTAGTGATTTCTTCCAGAGCTTCAGAAATAGTTAAGTTATCTGTTATTATCATCATATCAGGACTGACAGTTGATATATTGTCTTTGTAAATTAAAAAATGAAGTTAGGAGCAGCAAATGCATCTCTCCACTTTCATAAGGATTATTTCTCACTCATGTTCAGACTTGGTATAATTCTTGGTACTTGTTAAACTGTGCAGCACAACTCCAAAGAACAGGAAAACAAAAGTCCAATGTTAAGCATGTCTTTTGAAAACTGGTAGTATTTTAGAAATGTTTAGACATCTGCAAGTTTCTTAGTGGAAGGTTTAATCAGAGCAAACGTTTCCCTATTAGCTGGTTCTCTCATGTATTACAGGATAGTGACTCTAATGCTGTTGTAGCTCTGTAACTTAATGATCTGCACAGGTAGCATTCACTATGTGTTACATTTCCCCAGCTCAATCTACAAACTTATAATTTGCAAAGTTCTGATATTGAGGATTGTAATATAGAATCATAGAATGGTTTAGGTTGGAAGGGACCTTAAAGATAATCTAGTTCAAACACCCTGCCATAGGCAGGGACACCTCCCACTAGAACAGGTTGCTCAAGGCCTCATCCAACCTGGCCTTGAACACCTCCAGGCAGAGAGCAGCCACAACCTCCCTGGGCAACCTGTGCCAGTGTCTCACCACCCTCCCTGTAAAGAACTTCCTCCTATCCTCCAGTTTAAATCTGCCCTCTGCCAGTTTAAACCCATTACCCCTCATCCTGTCATAAGAAGACCTTGTGAATAGTCCCTCCCCAGCCTTCCTGTAGGCCCCCTTCAGATACTGGAAGCTACTATAAGGTCTCAAAGTCTTCTCCAGACTGAAGAGCCCCAAGTCTCTCAGCCTGTCCCCATAGCAGAGCTGCTCCAGCCCTCTGATCATCTTTGTGGCCCTCTTCTAGATTCACTTCAACAGTTCTATGTCCTTCTTGTGTTGGGGGCTCCAAAAACTGTACACAGTACTCCAGGTGGGGTCTGAGGAGAGCAAAGTAAAGGGGGAGAATCACCTCCCTTGCCCTGCTGGCCACACTTCTCTTGATGCAGCCCATGACACTGTTGGTTGTCTGGGCTGTGCACACACTACTGGCTCATATTGAGCTTTTAATCAGTCAAGACTCCCAGGTCCTTATCCTCAGGGCTGCTCTCAGCCATTTGCCACCCAGCCTGGAACACTGCTTGGGATTTCACCTAACTCTCCAGCCTGTCCACATCCCTCTGGCTGGCATCCCTGCCTTCTAACAAGTCGACTGTGCCACACATCTTGGTGTCATCTGCAAACTTGCTGAGGGTGCACTTGATTCCTCTGTCCATGTCACTGACAATATCAATTCAGTTTAATTAATGTACCAGGATATTTTTTCAAAAAAGAAAAGATAACATCAAAATTAAATATTGAAGTACAAATTAACTTTTCAGTCATAGGACTAAATGATAAGTAAGTATCAAGACACATAGCTGTGTTGTAGTGTAATTGCAGTGTAGATGTATGGAGTTACAAAGTATAACCAGTGTGACTGTGGAACTGGCAAAACAATAATCACTGCTAAATATTTTTTATAAGTATGCCTGAGTGTTCAGGAGCTGTGTAATAGGTGAACTTATAAAACTGACCTTTATGTAAGTAGTTACTCCTAAATGAAAAATTTTCTTACTCAGTTTATGTGAGAATTAGATAAACTGTGTAAATGTTCCTAGTTGGGAAAATTTGCTGCTGTTAGAACTCCAAAGACTGATTTAGGAGCAACCCTTCTTATCCTCTGCCCATTATTGAAAGCAAGCATGTGTCTAAATTACTTTGTAGTTACATCTGGGAGACTTACCTAGCCATTACCATTCGTTTAACAGGAGTGCCCACAGGGTACAGCTTCATTTAGGGCCACATTACTTTAGTGAGAGACAGTCCAAGCCTTCAGTGTTTGACATTTTAAAAAGACTGGGCAGAAAATGATGGGTGGCATGATAAAGCACCAAGTGCTTCCCACAAGTATTGAGCACCTTTGGTTTCCAGGGAAGTTAAAGGGAGTTAAGGCTGCTTAGCTCTTCTCGGTACCAATCAGCCTGCTCCCTCCAGCACACAGGACACATTAAGAAGAAAACATCAACTGAGATAATAAAAAATAAACAATTCTCTCTAGTTTCATAGCATTTCAGAGGGGAAAAAAAAATTAAATACTAGGCTTTTGGAAAATGTGATAGTTGGAAATAAAACAGAATTCCTTTCACTGTCTAGGTTATCTTAGCATGACTTGAGAAGGTGTCATGCATCAGACTGAAACTGGGCCATTTCCACTAGATCAATGTTACTGACAAGCTGTGCTCTGAGCAGAGTTGTCATCAAGAACTTAAGCTGGGAGATACTCATAAAATCTGAAAAATAGCAGCTTTCCGAGTGTTGAATGTCCTTTCAAGTCAGCCTAGAAAGAGCAAATCTCACAGGGGAAAGCGAGGCAAATAACAAGGAGAAAGTCATGGGGAAGATAAGTCAGGCTGGCAACTAGTGCCAGAGATGCAACATATTTATTCCTTCTTACCCCTAAATTGTGGTGAGACTGTAGCTAAAATGTCTGCATGCTCCAGTGCTGTCAGAGCTGCATTCAAGCAGAGTGATGTAGATCTGCAGCTCAGGCACGCACAGCCCAGCACTTACCTTGTTTCACTACATCACAGCAATGCAGTGTCAGGTCAGTGTAAAGATCCCACACTCCATAGCCAGGGAAGTGGCCTGGGAAGCTGGCCTTATTTTTCCTACAAGAAATACTGTCTCTTCATTGCCATTACTACAGTCAGCATTACAGCTTCTGGCAGCTGTTGCGGGAGGCGAAATGAAGGGTATCCATATGGCGCTGTGCATCGCATCAAAGGTGTCTTGTGTTCAGGAAGACTCTTACAAATGTCACTGGTGGGTCACTTAAGGCCTGATTTTGTTACAGCAAAGTCAGTGAGGATTTAGACATTTATTAGTAGGAGCAGAAACAAAACCTTAATCCCTGGCAATTGTTTTGGTATTACATTATACACAGAGTGTCACAGATGTGCACAGCATACTGTGGAAAACACAGGGTCATATGCTGCTGTCACCTGCTGTCCTGGAACCATGGGACTGAAGCCAGAGCAGACCTGCTTCCAGGCAGGCTTAGGCCACTGTTTCAGGCTGCTGATTTAGTTTTTTTCTATCCCTTGTGAGAGAAAATAAATTTTGGGGAAGTGGATATGATTCATTAAACTCACTTATCCCACTTTCAGTCTGAGGGCTGGTGAAATCTCAAGATGCTCAGTATCACTTGGCCAGCTGCAGTGTTAGTTACTGTGTATGTGGCATAGGGTCTGGAGCAGAATGTCAGACTCTTACAAAGTGAAAGGGAGGGCATTCAAACAGAGTTTGAAGCAGGGAAGGACAAGCAGAAAACCAGAAAATAAGCGAGAAGCAGGATATCGGAAAAAGAACAGGATCATGAAGCGTGAAGAAGGAACACTAGCTGGGACAAGATCTCAAAATGGGTCCTGTTAATTCTGGCTGAGTTGCTTTTCTTTGACCCAAATGCTTTATCTCCTCAGTGTCTCCTCCCTGCTGTGCATTGGCTCCAGTGAGCGCTGGGCACTGCTCTGAGGACGTGGCCAGCTACAGCTAGGCAGGGACCTCTGCTTCTCACTGCTTCTATAGTTTTTTGTCAGACACTAAATAGGTGATTACATCAGCTTAGATGGGCAGTGATCTGAGGAGAGGCTGAAGCAAAGACATGGCTAGTAAAACCATCACTGAGACAGGCAGAAACAAAGAAATGTGAAAATTCTGATGCAGAAATGCCTCAGCCTCTATGTGCTCTCACTTATGTAACTCCCCTGCTGTACAAAGCACCAGTGCTGGCACTCAGTGCTACCACACTGGCCTAGTTTGACCATGGCATAAAATATCTTTTCATATGGTGTTTGCTTACAACGTGCCTCCTTGTTTTGCACTGCTGACCTGAGCATGCCAGAAAGGTCACTCTTCCTTTGTGAAGTGGGCTGCACTTAACCCAGGCACTGCTCCATCCTGACAGCCTCTGCTAAAATTGATTTCTGCATCTGAGCTGCTTGTGTGCTGAAGAACATGACTTGTGTCTGGTCAGCTTCTTGCATCACTGGGGTCAGATTTTTGTGATGGAGAGTCAATCCCCTAAACTCAGAACTCACTTCCCTGTCTCCTTGAGATAGCTAGAGCTACCAGCTGATTTCCACAAATCAATTTGTTGGCAGTTATCCAAAAGTGGCAATAGTTATCATATGATAGAGCTGTTTAATCTGATGAGTTTGTTTAGTGAGAAGCCAAGTGCTAGCTGAGTCTGAGTTCTCTGGAGTTTGCTGATACTTTCTCTGAGTTTTGGAGAACAGAGCAAGGCCAAACACGTGCTGCTTTTCAGCTTCATTCCTCTTGCCAGTACTTACAGCATGGTATAAGTACCACTCACACTCCATGGCTGGTAGATCTGACTGTCCACATGTTCACAATCAGCAAGAGCATTGTCTCCATAAACTGAGTATGTGCAAGCAGAGATGTGTGCACCTCAACCAACAGCAGCATGGTTCCTGTTCCACACAAACGTTCATTGTCAGCTTCTTGCTTGCCAAAGCATGTGTGGATAGAGGCAGGTGTGGTGCTAGTGCAGGGTCTAAATAAACTGCTGAGTGAATGGGAAGTCACTGACAGCCTGTGTGTTAGTGCCATTAAATACATTTCTAATGGGAACAACTATAAATGCTGTGTCACCATTTCTGGGGCCAGTCCTGTTTTATTAAGATCAATGGCCAAGATCCAAATTTATTTGTTGCATTTAGCCTTTGGAAAGCTGGGTCTGTCACTGGGCCAGTCACTAATCTTGTATCTCTGTTCACAATGGGTAAAAATTAACATGTTAATACTGGCTTTATAATAATCATTATTATTATCTATGTGCTTCAAGGTCTGCAAGAAGATAAAATATCTTTTATTAGAGTTTAAAAAGTGGTTAATTTGTCTTTGCTTCAGTCATGCTGGTGTCTCTTTTGTTTAGACTGCATGTTGGACAGGTCATGCTGAATCTCTTACTGGGAGTGAGCTGAGTGCCTCTTACACAAAGCTTTTTTTTCTCTGAATGTGTAGTCATAGTTCCAATAAAGCTGAATTATGATCTTAGTAATACATAAGCATGACTCATCCCAGGAGTCCCAGTGAAAACAGACCCATACACCACTGCCATGCTTTTACACTGATGCATCCAGCCTGTCTCTTTGACTTTACCTCTTGCTGTTCCTGGTCCCTCTTTTCATACACTGTCAGCTTCTCACACTCCTTCACAAGGCTGAACGTGTAGTTTGCAAAATTGATTCCTGTGTCTAGAATCAGGGGGTGATTTTGTGAATGCCTCTGCATGTTTCTTTTGAAGGTCTCATCTGAAAACAACTTCTCTCCCCATAAGTAATACTGACCAAGCTTCAGTGCTGTCTACAAAGATTGTTCAAACTGACTTTAAGATGAAGAACGCTGGAGAGGAACACCCAGGGCACTGACTCTGTAGCTGCCACCTAAACCTGTGATTAAAGCTGGGGAGGAGATGGAGGGCTTTGTGACAGGTTTCGACATTGTGAAATGTTACCTGGCTTTTGTGTTGCAGGAGAGGAGTAGTTTTCCACAAGAAAAATGTTTTTTTGGATGTCTAGGGTCAGCTAAAACATTTTTATTTCAAATAGATAAAGGTTAGATTTTTTTACAATGTACAAAATAGAAAAGCTGAAAAGACAATCTGAAAACTAAGTTTTATGACTCTGGCCAGATCTGATAAACCTTTCAGGAAAAGGGGTAATGGTTTTAAACTGGCAAAGGGGAGATTTAAACGGGATGTTAGGAGGAAGTTCTTTACAGTGAGGGTAGTGAGACACTGGAACGGATTGCCCAGGGAGGTCGTGGCTGCTCCCTCCATGGAGGTGTTCTAGTGGGAGGTGTCCCTGCCTATGGCGGGGGGTTGGAACTGGATGATCTCTGAGGTCCCTTCCAACCTAAACCATTTTATGATTCGATGATTCAGTGATGATGGAAAACACAATATTCCAGCTAATGCTGACTCTTTCATATCTTGCTGACCAGCTTTTCCTGAAAAGTGTTGTGAGAAATATTTAGGTTTCTTATCAGAATCAAGATTTGTCAGAAGTATCTGTACCCTTAGACCAGCATGAATCTTGCTGTGAGCTGTCTGCTCTGGGTGCTGCTCCCATTTGCTCTTGAGGAGAGGAACAATGTCCTCTGACCATGGCTGAATATTTGCTGCAGGGGTATCAGAGGAAGTATTCTTGCAGACGTATTGATTTTTGGCTGGGGAAATGCAGATCCCTGTCAGCATAGGACATTTTGAATGTACTTATGACAACAAATCCTTCTTATTGCCAGTATTGAGGTGCTATGCCTAGGATGTGTAACCACCTTGTTGCAGAACTGAAAATAATTTTTTCCCTACCTGAAACATCACAGACATTCATAGGACATTTGTTGGGAATAAATGCAGCAAAACTGTGCTGAGCTTTTAGCTCCAAGAACTTCAGGTGGAAACCTTCTGAAAGCAGTATTTGGGGCTTTTTTATTCACTGGAGACTTAGTCTTTCTCTCTCAGGGAAAGGCATGGTCCTTCTAGAACCATTGTCAGGAAAAGCCAACACTGTTTGCTTGGATGTTTAACCAGAGGTGTAAGTTTATGCTGGAGGCTTAACCTTCCTGAGGATAGCTGTTATGTCTCCTGTGCTGTGGGAATGGTGGGCATTGTGGACATGATCTTGGTCATGTCAGCCTTTCTCTTCAGTGCCAAGGGTCTTCTCTTTTCCTTACAAAGGTAAATAATCTCTCTTATATAGAATATAGTAAAGAGGGTACATGTGTTGTCAGATTGTACCTGCGTCTTTATTTGCTGCTTTACTTGACCAAAGAAGGTATTTCACCAGCACTAGGGGCATGCCTTTTTGCTCTTTCCAACTACCTGGAAGGAATCATAGAATCATAGAATGTCAGAGGCTGGAAAAGACCTCGAAAGATCATCTAGTCCAACCCCTCTGCCAGAGCAGAAAGTTGTCGTGAGGTGGGAGTTGGTCTGTTCTCCCTAGTAACAAGTGATAGGATGAGATGAAATAGCCTCAGGTTGCACCAGCGGAGGTTTAGGCTGGGTATTAGAAGAAATTTCACTGAAAGGGTTCCCAAACACTTGAACAGGGTCCTCTGGAAGGTGGTTGTCTCACCATCCCTAGAGGTGTTTAAACAACTCATAGATGTGGTGCTGAGGGATATAGTTTAGGACCAGACTTGGTAGAGTTACATAATATTTGGACTTGATGATCTTAAAAGTCCTTTTGAGCCAAAATGGTTCTATGATTCTATTTGAAAGACTCACCAGCAGAAAGGCTGATCACTCAGCATTCAAGCCTCAACTAGAGGAAGCAGAAAAAAATGATCTGCCAGCACTTCCACCAATTAAGATACAGGATTTATTGACTGTTTCCTCCTATATGACAACAGTCTTCCCTTCTGCCAGAGCATCTCTGAGACAGACCTTTTCTTAGACTGTATAGATCAACCCACTAACATGGCTCCCAAGATCAGATCTCCTCACAGTTGTGCAAAATTTACCAGATTTTGATCTACATTCATCATGTTTTCTGAGGGTACACATGACATAGTTTAAATGAGCTTATCCTACTCAGAAGGAAGAAAACATTCCTATTGCCGTTTAGGTAAACCAAGCAATTATTCTGTTACTAAGTGCAATTAATGCCTAATGATTTGCTGTGACTAATAGGACAATCAGCATCTGCTCCTAGAAACAGGGATTAGTAACCCAAGCCATCTCCTAATGCTAGAAGGAAGGGGGTTCTTTTGTACTGGAATCTTTTTTTCCCCATGCTTATCTCAAAGCATAAAAGAAAAGCCCTGTGCTGTGTTCTAAAGCAAATTGAAGAGAAGGGAGTTTATTCTAGGAGGAACATAGAGAAAAACTTGTCTCCATGAAATCGTGGTTTTGAGGGAAATCCATGCATCTCCGTCCTTTAAGAAAGAAATTAGTTTGATCAAATTCTCTGACTGTTTTAACAGACGAAGTTATAGCCAAAGCATTTAAGATTTTGCATCTTCTGGGCAGCCAAGGCATCTCCTGGAGCAGCATGTTGAACTGACTAAGCATCTGTGTTTGATATCTGTGTGGCTGATTACTGCTAAATATTCCTTCACTTCGGGAAACAATGGAATGGTGTTTTTTAAAGAGATAATAGTAATTTTTCTAAGCCTCCTGATTGGTTTCTCTGTTTGTTTGTTGTTGGTTTTATTTTGTTGATGGCTAATCATTCTTTATTATCTTCTATTGATCCTAAAGACAGAGTTGGAGTGCAGTTAGATGCAAGCGCTAATCCAGTCGTGTAACAGACATCTCCATATGGTTAGTTACTGGCTTTGCCATAAGCCAATTAATAATCACTTTGATGAAGAAAATTACATTTGGATTTTTTTTTTGTCGTTGAAAGATTCATTGGGCTCTGAGTGCTGCATCTACCAGGGGGTATTCAGGTGTTACAAACCTCTGTGTCAATTCACCACCCGTTCACAAAAATGGTGCTTGCAATTGGATGGTAGCTCACCAAGGAAAGGGTCCTTATTACTGGGATTGCTACAGAGCCAAGGACAGAATTAACCTGAGCCACACATTTTGCTCCTAAGAAACCAAACACCTTGTAAATGTGTTGGGATTTCATTGTAATATAAACAAAAAATGTCCCTGAAGAAACAATTTCAGTGCAAGCCATTGAACACAGGAGGTGTGTCATACAGGCTTTTATTCTCCAGTTTGTGGTTGAACATTACAGGAATGGAGAGCAAGTCCTTAGTAGGCACCTGGTAAGCACTTGGTTTAGGCAGTTCATGGATGCTTTCACAGGAACATTCATCTACTGTGATAAGTGCAGTGCTGAATACACCATGAATGCTGCAGTGCCATGTGGCTCTACTTTAGCCTCTCTCTGGGTTTGTCTGGT
This sequence comes from Psilopogon haemacephalus, assembly GCA_013396835.1. Classification (NCBI taxonomy): domain Eukaryota; kingdom Metazoa; phylum Chordata; class Aves; order Piciformes; family Megalaimidae; genus Psilopogon; species Psilopogon haemacephalus. The sequence goes on along the minus strand of VWZI01013327.1, from coordinate 237,998 downwards.
TGAGGGCTGCCTCCTGTGGTTGGTACCCTCAGTACCTGGTTCCTTTGTGGCCAGAGACTGTTCCAATTCTTATGTATAGGAATTCAGGCTGCAGTTGCAGAGGCACTTTGGCAGGTCAGGACTGATGATGAAGGATGATGACCGACAGTTAAACATTCATCATGTGTTCAGTTTAACCCAGTGAATAATTCTGTAATACCAAATACTCAATCTTCACAATGAGCTGCCTTTAGCTAGACAGAAAAAACCTCACATTGCTATGAAGTTAAACCATGACATCAACTACCTGAACCCATGAAGGTAATAAAACATGCTACTATGTGCCACAATTATCACATATTAATTAAATACATTGTTGTATTGCTGAGTGGTGGGATTCCAAGCAGAAACACAGAAAAGGCTCTCTATCAGAATTTTCTAAGATGCCCTACCTCTGCTGAACACCAAAAGAGTCCTCTGCAAAAGCATCAAGAGTGTTTTAACTTTGCTTAAACCCAAATCCCAACCTTCACATAACACATTGGTCCTTTGGGTCGTGCCCATGACGCAGTTTATGTATTGCCATTTGGCGAGGTTAGAACAAAGGATACAGACACCAAGTTGAAGAATTAAACTCAGGTTTTACTTATGTATAGAGCAGTAAAAAACCCAGGCAAATTAATAATGATACAGTGAGGGTAAAATACACAAGGTAATGCACCTAAGCATGACTACCTAAGGTTAGCAATAGTGACTAATAAAGATACATCACCAATTGCCTCAATGCTGTACCACCATCCAGATCCACATCACTGGAAGCCCTGGTTACAGCAAGCATTTGGAGAATATTTCCCAGCAATTGGGAAGTCCTGCAGATCATGTTCACCCATAGATGAGGCTTTCAAAATTGCTGCAAGAAGGCCCAGTATTTCTATTGCTGAATAAACAAGCTCACATAAGTGCAAATGCAGCAACACCTGGCTGCATTCTCCTGTTAGATGCCTCCCATAGTCTGGCCAGGGATCAGAATGGAGCTAAGGGAGTGTGTCTACTCATTTGATTTTGACCACATCTTTCTCAACAAGGCCAAACACCTGGCTACATAGCCTTGACGGTTTCTCAAATATGGTCTTGATGGTCTACCAAGCAGTGCCAAACACCTGACTGCCTGCAGGGCCTTGATGATTTACCAAATAAACCCAGACATCTGCTTACATGGCCTCAATACTCTACTAAATAAAGTTAAATGCATTATTGGGGATATAGTTTAAGGATGAACTTTGTAGAGTAGGGATAACTGTTGGACTTGATGATCCTGGGGGTCTTTTCCAACAGGAAAGCTTCTGTGATTCTGTGACATTCCAACCCTACTCATGATTGTATTTTGCTAAGCCACAATGTTCACTAACAAGCAAACTTATTTGGCTAATGGTTATGTAATAGGATTATATACGGATTCCATTAATGACCAGTTATTAATAGTCGTAGAATCATAGAATGGTTTAGATTGGAAGAGACCTCGAAGATCACCCAGTTCCAACCCTCCACCACCATAGGCAGGGACACCTCCCACTAGAATAGGTTGCTCAAGGTCTCATCCAACCTGGCCTTGAACATCTCCAGAGAGGGAGCAGCTACAACCTCCCTGGGCAATCTGTGCCAGAGTCTCACCACCCTCACTGGAAAGAACTTCCTCCTAACATCCAGTTTAAATCTCTCCTTTGACAGTTTAAACCCATTATCCCTCAACCTGTCATTGTAAAACCTTGTGAATAGTCCCTCCCCAGCCTTCCTGTAGGCCCCCTTCAGATACTGGAAGGTTACTACAAGGTCTCCTCAAAGTCTTCTCCAGGCTGAAGAGCCCCAACTCTCTCAGCCTGTTCTGATAGCAGAGCTACTCCAGCCCTCTGATCATCTTCATGGCCCTCCTCTGGATTCACTCCGACAGTTCCATGTCCTTCTTGTGCTGGAGGCTCCAGAACTGCACACAGTACTGCAGGTAGGGTCTATTGAGAGCAGAGTAAAGGGGGAAAATCACCACCCTTTCCCTGCTGGTCACATTTCTCTTGCTGCAGTCCATGACACAGTTGCTGTCTGGGCTGTGCATGCACATTGCAGGCTCTTGTTCAGCTTTTCATCACCCCAGACCCTCAGGTCCTTTTCCTCAGGGCTGCTCTCCACCCATAATAATAACTAACACTTGGCTGGGATGATCATACAGATGTCAGCTTTGGTTTGGGGTCTATTGCTCAGGCCACGGCACTGCAATTGTATACTGAAAATTATTTCTTCTCTTGTCTTCTGTATATACCCAGATGGACCATCCTGTTTCATAAACCTGCATCAGTTACAAGATTAGGGTTTCCATTTACCTTCACATCCTTTTCTTTTTTCCTCCTATATCATGTGGCTTTACCTTGGCTTTCAGATGTTGCTTCTCATAGTCCTGGGATTCAGGTGTTTATTTCAGCACCTCGATGGAATTTACCGGTGAAAGTCGTTTGTAAACCAATATATGTACTGCATGCAAAGTAGGAACCCAGCGAAAATAACCTGCTCAAAATCAAGCTTCTGGACAAAATCTTTCCCAATGTGCATTATATGGATTCTCTAGATGGAAGGTATAGCTGGAAGGAAGACCTTTTTGGCATACATTCTCCAACAGGCCCCTGAATTCCTCATTGGACTGCAGTGTATCCTTTTACTTTGGCTTTGGCTTTTTGATTGGTCTTGACAACAGTTTGATGTGGGTTTTTTTGTTTGTTTGGGTTGGGGTTTTTTTTGTTTTTTTTCTTTTTTCTTTTTGTTCAGAAATGTCTCCAGGAAGCATGCTAATAGAGAAATGCCAAAAGTATTAAAGGCTACGGAGTTCCACATGGCAATGGAGGCATAGTCTTGTGTATATTCCAGTGCAGTCTTTGCAACATAAAATCAGAGACAAAACATCTCCTGTGCTTCTTCCCTTCCTTGAATTCCATCTTACACCACCCTACTCCCTTTGCAGATTGTTGTGCTAAATATATGCATAATAGTGAAAACCACTACATAATACACTGCATTGAAAAAGAGTCCTGCCAGGCTTCTAGGTCAAGGGAAGAAATATCTCTTTCTTTCCTAATTAGCTTATCTTCCTATTTGTCTCTTTTTTTTCCTTTATGAAAGAGTTGATGGGGAAGGTCTCCAGCTGAAGGAGCTATTCAGAAAAAGACCTGGCATTTTGAATCAAAAATCAGGCTGCCTCCAAACACCACACCCCCACTGCTATTAAACAACAATCAAAGTATAGTGAAATTCATATTTACTTGGAAAAAAACCCCTGCATACAGGTATTTTATATAAGAAAAGCCAGATAAATGCCTTCAAAAAAAATCTGTGGCAAATGGGTGTGGGGTGAATAATTTAGATAAAAGGAATGCTTTAATCTATGAGAGGAAGAGACAAATGCCAACAGCAGGTAGAAGCACAGATGTTTGCATTCTTATTCTACAGAGAAATGCATAGATATATGGAGACAAGGGCTTGGAAATAGACCCTCATTTCACCAAGGTCCACTCCTGGCAACACTTTGATGGTAGATATCTCACAGAGCACACATGCCAGTCCCTGTGTGCCATGGTTTCTGGCCTCTGAGTCACACAGCACATAGATATCAACAGCAAATGTAACACCATTGGTGTGTGAAATCAGCATATTTAGCACCTCTATCATGTGTCAGTGACACTGGGGAGAAGATTTTACCCCCCAGTATGGGTAAAAACAAAAGAATTGTAGTCCTAATCCAACCGTGCTTGTCCGCCTGGTTTATGGCACAAATTTCTTCTTGACCCCAAGCCTGTCATCAGTTCAACCCGTAATTTGTGATAAACCACCCACTACTTGAGAAGTTTCTCAGGATCAGCAGAACCACCAGCTTCACCAACATGAAAACCTATTCTCAAAAGAGACTGAAGAAGAGCAAATCGATCCCCCAAATTTGGCATTAAGGCTGAAAAAAATCCTCTCAGCCTTGGAGATGGTTGGAACTAGTCTCAAAGAGCATCCGAAACAGAAAAGTACTTAGGTGTTTGGATGAGAGTATTAAATTGTTGGAGATCTGACATGGAAGCATGCTGCTACCTACTGCAGGAGGACCCTTGCCTATCTCAAGCTCCAGGGAGATGTACAAAGCAGGTCAAGAAGAGTTAACATTTGGACAATTGGGTTAAAAGTCTCTGCTTGTGGCTTTTAGAGCTGAGATGTAGTGGTTTTGTCTGACTTGCTGATTTCATCAACCCTTTCAGCTGTCCCATAGTCCTGGTGTGGACTCTGCTCCCATGAAGACTATCACAGCCCAAGTTCTGTCCTCCAACCTTGTGGACAGAACATCTGAGCAACAGCTCTTTCTGGGTGACTGTTCTGTCACTGTTTCCTAAAGCTGGTCTTTGTAAGATGATTCCTGAGCTGTAAATTGACCCCATTGCAGCAGCCAGGTAGGAATTACTGGTGTATGCTCAGGATTCCCTGGCAACCCTGTCAGGATGTGGCCCTGCTTATCCTGTCAGTCATGGTGTGTAACCACAGAGGACAATGAAAGAGCATAAAACAAAGCAGGTGAAAAAGGTCTTTGTACATACTCTTTGTCACCATCTAATCTGCTAGTGAAGAGACAGCCAGGCTGCAGGCAGCAGGAGCTCTAATGCAACGAGCTGGAACAAAAGTCTAATGAAGAGCAGCTGAGGGAATTGAGGCTGTTTAGCCTGGAGAAAAGGATGCTCAAAGGAGAACCTCTCACTCTACAACTACCTGAAAGGAGGTTGTAGCAAGGTGGGGGTCAGTCTGTTTTCTCAAGTAGCAAGTGACAGGACAAGAAGAAATGGTCTCAGTTTGCAGCAGGGGAGATATACGTTGGACATGAGGAAAATTATTTTCACCAAAATAATAGAATCATAAAATGGTTTAGGTTGGAAGGGACCTCAAAGATCATCCAGTTCCAACCCCCCGCCATAGGCAGGGACACCTCCCACTAGAACAAGTTGTTCAAGGCCTCATCCAGCCTGGCCCTGAACACCTCCAGAGAGGTAAGTATCAAACAGTGAAGCAGGCTGCCCAGGAAAGTGGTGGAGTCACCATCCCTGGAGGAACTTACATGTATTTGTGGTGCTCAGGGACATGGATAGGTGGTGGACTTGGCAATTTTGGGTAAGTAATTGAACTTGATTACCTTAAAGTTTTTTTCATCCTAACCAATTTCATGAATCTATGATTCTATCTCCAAGTAGAGGAATTCAGCAATGGTGACAGCAACCCGGACGGTACATCTGTGAGATGCTTCCTGGCCCCACTACCTGACAATATTAGTAAGACTTTTGAGCACTGCAGCAGAGTTTGGAGGGTTACTTAAAATTGAATTATTGCCATGTATATGAGACCTTCTTCCTGCTGATCCTGAGCTCTGCTGAGACAGGTGAGTCCCAGTTCAGTGGCAGCTTGTATGTGACCAGAGTAGATTCTGCAGAAATGATCTACCAAATTTCTACTGTTAAAATCCTCATGTAAGAGTTTTGCTAAGTAGCCCACTCTAAGGATTGTGTTTTGCTCTCAGGGATACATACACACAGCTCCATCAGTACACATTCTTGCTGAATGAGTCTGCCTGTTGCCTGACACCAGGACATCCCAAGGTGAGAGATCACTGCTGGAAGGTTGACGTTCTTCAGGAGCTGGATAAGATATGTTACTGAGCTAAAGAAACATCAGCATTAGAACTATCTGCTGTGCTTCATGACAGTGCTGACACCATCAGTTCTTGCTCTGCCCTGCCTTCCCTGACTCCCAGGTTTAAAAGCCCCTAGTAATAAACACATCTTCAAATCTTCCAGGGGCTAAACTTCCCTCTGCAGCCTTCATCGCATCTCTTAGTCTCATATGCATGAACACAGAATTCATTTTATAATTCACACCCACTCAGCACAAAGATCATTCTTGACACCAGAGGAAAAGTTAATGTATGAAGAAATAAAAGAATATGTAATTGAGATTTCCCCAGAGCAGAAAGGAGTGGAGGAATCTGCCACGGCGTATCATGCATCTCACTAACAGATACATATTCATTTTGCTTAAATGCATTCTGGTAGTTCTTATGCATTCCTTGTAGTTCCTAAGAGTTATAGCTGATCTCTTTGTTAGGGACAGAAANGATACATATTCATTTTGCTTAAATGCATTCTGGTAGTTCTTATGCAAGGAATGCATACATTTTCTGTCCCTAACAAAGAGATCAGCTAGCTGATGTAGGCTTAATAAGATGTCAACAGACAAGGGGTATAAAGTAATTGCCCATTATGTTATAGATGTGTTATAATTATTTGCCAAAGGCGAAAAAAGTCTAATTGAATGAAAACTCCTGATGGTTTCATTATGCTTCTATTAGGAGGCAGTCTGCTCCCCCCGCCCCGATCCAAGTACAAGGATGGATGCTTCTTGCATTTACATCCGTAGGAAATCTAAGGCTACTGTAACACTACCAAAGGATTTGCAGCAATGCAGAGATGGGGTAAGAGAGATCAGTGTGTCCTGAGCATTTCTAAGCCAGGATGAAACAAAAACATTTATCATGTGCACGGCTGAGGAAGAAAAAAATCAGTAAAAATAAAAGCAAAACTGAATAAAATGCCAGAGGTCTTCCCAGCAGTGACAGGAATCAGATGAAATCTGTGTGCATGTGGAAAAGGCAAAGTAAAGGGCTAAATTCTGCTTTTCCAGTGGCACTGATAAAAATCCAGGCTAATTATCTGTTTATTAGTTATTAAAGAAAACTTCCTTTTCTCTTTCGCCTCTGCAGTACACAGCTGTTGAAATCCTTTTGTCTTTGCCAAGATCAGCCCAGCCTTTTTCAATCACTCACTAACTCCCCCTTTCTCTACTGCATCTTGTTTAAACTCCTTGTCCTTGCCTTTGTGCCCTGCATAATTCCAGCTCTTCCCCACTTCACGTGCTACCCCCCTTGCATCCTCTGTGCCCTATGTACCAACTTCAGCATCCTCTACCTCTGCTTCTCTATCAATCTCCTGGCATTTTCCCCTCATAGCCTTCCTGAGGTTCTTCACAGAGTCATCCCCCTCACTCACTTGCAATACTTTCTGAAGAACCTTGTCTTCCATGACCTTAAATAAACACAAGTCCCAGTGGTTTCATCTGCTTACCACATGACAACAAGGACTGTCACTCCTCCTTTGCATCAGCCTCTCTGAATATGCAGCTCCAGTACTGGTGCATTTGCCCATGCTTCTTCAACCTGTCCATCTTGGTGGCTGCTATGAAGCAGTTTCTGAGCACTGTGGGACAGGAACTGTGAGTTGCTGTGGGATCTGAGCTGTAGATTTGAGTGCATTCAGAGAATGCCTCTGACTAGCAGTGGCTCTTGCAGCAGGGGTATGATGTGTGAGAGATGTTGGGTTCTCAGGCTAGCCTGGGACAGCTGCTGGTTCCCTGCCCACTGCAGGAAGTCCATGATACCTCATCAACTCCACCTGACTACAGATCTTCATGGGACAGGGTGTGTGCCTCTTGGGTCCTGTTGAGAAGAGGATTTGGGGATGTGACTTGTAAGGTCAGAGAGAATGGATGCTCCTAAGCTGCGCTGACTCAGGAAAAACTCTTTTCAGCTTGTTTTATTTGATAAATGTATTTTTGCAGCACCAATAGAACATGTCTTTTAAAGGCTGGCTTTTCTTAGTTGCCTTCCATGGGTCTCTCACACACAACCCCTTGAGGATCTGCACAGCACAGATGGGAAAGCATCACTGATTTCCTCTGATCAGACAAATTAATCTACCTGATCAGACAAATTAAGCAGAAGTATTTGTGCTGGCTGAGGGCCTCTCTCAGCTTCAAGTATACACTCTGGAGGTAACAAAGAGCTCCTGCAGGGGGACTTTAAAGAGTTTATGAAACCAGACAGCTGCTTCTTATACTCACATGTATGCAAGATACTGTGTGAGTATATGGACAATAAATATACTGTGCAGATGATGTTCTGACTGGGGTCATCACTCGAAACAGAGGGAAAGTAAATGACTGTCTATGTAGCAGTAGCTGCTTCTGGCCCCAAGCCCTGGCTTACCTACATCTGGTCAGGAAACACCAGGGCAGAGCCAAGGTCTTGCCAGAGAGAGGAAGGCAGCTGGGGCAAAGAGCACAAACTCACAGCAACTGAGGTGTCGTGACTTCATGCCCAGTGTTACCTAATGGGTACAAGCTACTTCTGGGGCCATCCCAGTCAGAAGCAAGGGGAAAGTTTTTCACAATAAGGACAATCAATCGTTGGAGTAATCTCCCCAGAAAAGTGGTGGAGTTCCCAACACTTTTAAGATTCAGCTGGGCAGGGTGCTGGGCCATCTTGTTTAGGCCATGCTTTTGCCAAGAAAAGTAGAGTCAGGTGGTCCTTAGGTCCCTTCCAACCTGGTTGTTTCTATAATGCTATTTCTTCATTACTCTGCATTACAATTTTATCTTCATTTAATTTGCCTGTGCATTTACATGAACAAGTCACTGTATAATTCTTGAATCATGAACATTTCAGTTAATTTTCTGCCTCTTTTTGGCTGAGGCAAAGATCCCTATTTGTCTTGCATCCTTGGAGAGCATTATTGTTGAACTTTCTCTGCTAGATCTGGGGAAACCTTAAAGGGGGCTTATAAGAAAGATAGGGACAATATTTCTAGTAGGGCCCATTATGATGGGACAAGGGGTGGGGGTTTGAAACTAGAAATGTGGAGATTTAGACTAGATAGAAGGAAGACATGTTTCACACTGATAATGGTGACATGCTGGCACAGGTTACCATGAGAGGTGGTAAAAGCCCTGTCCCTGGAAATAGAATAGAATAGAATAGAATAGAATAGAATAGAATAGAATAGAATAGAATAGAATAGAATAGAATAGAATAGAATAGAATAGAATAGAATAGAATAGAATAGAATAGAATAGAATAGAATAGAATAAGACAGGTTGGAAGAGACCTCCAAGACCATCCAGTCCAACCTATCACCCAGCCATATCCAATGGCACTAAGTGCTCCATCCAGTATTTTCTTGATCACCTCCAAGGATGGCAACTCCACCACCTCCCTGGGAATATTCCAGGTCAAATTGTTTGATGCTCTCAGGAACCTGGTCTGGTTGAAGATGCCCCTGCTTGCTGGAGGAGGTTGGACTAGATGGCCTTTAAAGGTGCCTTCTGACCCAAACCATTCTGTGATTCTATGATTCTGGCAGGCTCAATGACTCTCTGTTTGGAAAGCCACTTGCATATGGTTGCTGGTGCAAAGGTGTCTTGTACCAGTTGTAGAGGTTTACTTCCATTGACACTGATCTCCTGAGCTCATAATGAGAAGCTGTTTTGAAATATTTGCTTTCAAAATATTTATTGAGAAGCAGCCCTTTCATCTCACATCACTGCTGAGAGTCCTACTTCTGTGCTCCTTGACTTCAGGAGCGAATGGCTTTGTCATGCATCAGATTTGAACTCTGAAAGGAAAATTGCTGGTGAAGCTGTATCTGCAAGTGGAAACCCTTCACACAGAGCCTGATCCAGAACTACCTGGAATTAATGGCAATTCCCACCCCCCCCGACTAAGGTGTCTGAATCTTGTGGTATAAGTCTGTGGTGAGGGAGTTTATAGAGGAAGCTTCTCTATTTTTAGCCTGCATTTCCATGAGCAGAGGATAATATTGATAATACATTACAGTTGCTTGCACATAACAGTGGGATTATTCCTCTCTTTGCTGTTTCATATAAATGTAGACACTGGCTGTTCAGAAAAGCCCAGTGGAAGAAATATAGCTAAAATGCTGAATTGTGTGCAGAACTGTGAGCAGCCCAATGTGCTGACAGACACTGAGCTGCTTTATTTTGGGCTGTGTGGCTAAAAATCTAATAGAACAAGATGGCAAACAAAAACTGCTGTAAAAGGTGAACAAGGATCACCAAACCCCTCTTGTTTAAAGGTTCTCCCTAGCATTACAAACCCGAGTCCTTTCCAAAATGCTACCGTTCTTTTAGCACTTTTGGTCTGCATCTAAACCTCAGTAGTTTTCACATTTTCTTCTGCTGTAACACAGCCGTGGCACGAGATATAAAGGTCTTGGTGTAAATTAGGAGTAACTATGGTGAAATCTTGAGAAAAGATGTTCAGCATGGACTTGGCAAAAAAGGGAATCTTTTATATCTACATATATAAAAATAATACCGTTTTTATATATATTAATTATATTATATATATGAAGTATACTTTATATACATTAAGTATACTATATATAAAGTATACTTTATATATATTAAGTATACTATATATATATAGAATAGAATAGAATAGAATAGAATAGAATAGAATAGAATAGAATAGAATAGAATAGAATAGAATAGAATAGAATAGAATAGAATAGAATAGAATAGAATAGAATAGAATAGAATAGAATAGAATAGAA
>VWZI01013327.1:195844-216802 GCA_013396835.1 Psilopogon haemacephalus | reverse complement strand
TTTAACTCTCTCTCAGCCAATAGTTTAATTTCTCACTCAAATTCTCCAATTAGCTCAAACCAACACAACACCACTGTGAGGAAATCAGGGCAGGCTGAACCTGGCTCTGACAAAACCATGTTATTACAGTGCCCTGTACCTGGCAGCCTGCCCTTCAGACCATGCAGCCCACCTCAGCCTGCCCCAGATTTCTATGCCTGTCCCAGCACACTTGAAGCTTGTATAAAAAAGCTGAAGGGTCTCAGAGCAGTCAGAAGAGAGTGAGGCAAAGCTGCTTTCCTGAGCACTGGTGCTGGCTTCCTTGAGCACAATAAAGGATGAAGTTGCCGCAGTCCAATTTGGTATTTTGCCTTACATGATAATGTCTTCATCTCCTTTCTCTGGCTCACAAGAAGGCAATATGTATCAGTAGAGTTGTACACTGTTTGGGCTGGAAATCCTCCACTGAACAGGTCGATAATTTATGGATGCTTCTTGATCAGCCCCTGCAGGTTTTCTCATACGCCACATTTCACGGCAGGATACCAACAGAACCCCATGCTGGTGTCTTCTCACTGCTTGCCCTCTCCTGGCCTTTCTGATTACTGCGTGTGCTGCTCCTCCAAACGGAAAGTTTTTCCTTTCCTTCTCCAGTGCGAAAGGCGGGTTTCTCCGGAGAGGATCTTGCCCTTGGCTAAAGAGAAGGAGACATTTCGTTGGTTGCGGGTGAAAGTTCCTGCACTCACATTCCCTAGAAGCTGGAGATGGTGGACACTAAAAAAGTGGTGCTCATTATGCTACGTGCTTCTGGTGACCAGCTCTGCCCTCAGTGGACCTGTTTCACAGAAGCTGATAGAGAGGTATACATTTTACAGCTCTCAGTGCCATTCAAACGTTTTGCACTGGTGAGGAAAGAGTTCCAGCTTAGAATTTCCTAATTTTGTTTTCCCCTTCCCCTTTAAATTCCCCAAGTTCAGCACTCTACTGAAGAAAACAGAGGCTGGTTCCCCAGAAGCAATTGCAGCCACCTATTTTCAGCAGGACCACATCTCACATTTCCTTGGCTGCTAAATTGATGTCTAATTCCCCGTATAAAGAGCATCCAGGGCACACACTTTCCATGACTGCAGCTTTATTATAAACCTGCAAGGGGAAAAAAAAAAAAAAGAAAAAAGAAAAAAAAAGAAGAGCTTTCGTGGTTGTTTTAATTGCTTTGAATTTCTGAATTCAGTTTCTCCAAAACACATGCACATACAATTGCAGGGTGGGGGAAAAAAAAAGCGCTGAAGAGGATGCAGAATAAAGGTCGAGATATATTTTGGTGTCATTTTCTAATTAAAAAAAAAAACAAAAAAACCAAACCCAAACCGACAAAACCGTAACAAGCAAAGAATCACATTCCTGCAATTAGGACAAATTCACTAAATACCATGTATTTTGGGTCAGCTGCTGGAATAAAAGCCGAAATTAAAACAAGCACGGTTCTGAAGCGCTTGATGGGTGTAAGCCAGGAATGTGACTTCTGAAGGCAGAACTGCCCTCAGAGCTTCACAACCGAGGGCAGGAAAAAATAAGAGTAAAAATCAGCAGGGTAAACGCTGCTGTTTAACTGACTTCTGCCACCACAAATCCAGGCCAGAGGCAGCCCTGGATTTCCAGTCAGTGAAGAAAGTGCCTCACACAAAGAAAATCTATTTCGCAAAATGCACAAGCGGAAGAGCCTGGAAGGTCACCAAACCTAAACGGTTAAAAGCAATCGCGTTTCAGTTAAGTTGAACTGAAACAAACAGGCTTTAGAAAGAATGGCAAACAGAGAAATGTTTCACTGAGCATTAAGATGAGCAAAGAGCATACATATCTTTGGAGATGCCTTTTAAGACCATCTCATCCCAGGGCGGCCATGAGACATTGCGCTGCTTGAAACTCCCAACTTCTCCCCGCCAAACGAAGCACAAAAATTAAATAGTTTTGGGGTTTTTGTGTTTTGTGGGGTTTTTTTTTTTTCTTTTTTCTGCTCAAGATTAAATAATGGCAGCAGAGCCATCTGAAGCAAAAGGGAAAGAAATGGCTGCATGGTATTAAGAGAGTTAATTATAGATGCAGATTAAAAGGCAAGACCGAGTGGTGGAAGAAAAGGGAAGAGTAACCTCCGGCACAGAGATACGGACATGCAGCAGTTGTCAGTCACCTAGCAACAAGTTTCCTATCCCTGCTGTGCTCTTTAATTCAGCAAATCTGCTCAGGATGTTGGGCTGTTCTCCTGACAAAACACATTATGTAGTAGACTAAAGGATACAAAAATCCACTGTACACAACACTCTGCTCCCTATTGACCACTGATCCTTTCTCTCAACCCACAAAAGAGGCTTGCATAATGCTCTGAAAAGAGAAAAGTCTCAACAGAGAAAACATTTGCTTGTAATTGAGATTGACTACATAATGAAAATGATGTTCTTTTTTAAATTCAGCTTGTTGAGGCCATGCTTTTTGTCTCCTGGCTCTCAAAACCCATCCCTGCTGGGAAAAGGGGCAAACATTGTACAAACTCAAACCTGTGGGTTTTTTCCCTTCTTTTCACTGGAAGCACACACACACGCACGCACACACATGCATTTTGTGGCTAAATGGACAAGACCAGCTCCTAAAGACTTAAACAAGTTCAAAAATAAAAAAGAAAAGACAAATAAGAAAAGCATGGTGTGTTCTGCTTTGGAGGGAAGCTGCCTTCCTTCTGGGCTGTGGAGGGCAGGATATATTTTGTGGCTAACTAAGAAGCGTCACTGTCTGAGAAGCAGCATTCTTTTATTACTGGATCCACACAATGCTATAAGCAAGCCCACATATTACCAGGGTACCTACATCTCTGGCTCTTCATTGAAGTCAGAACTGTACTTTGAGATAGAGATTGCCCAAATATAATAAATAAGCAAGCTCGTGAGTTTAAAAGACCTGCCTTGGCACAGTGGGCTCTGCTGTGGTCCCTAGCTTGGGTAGTGCTTCTCACAGAGCAGTGTCATCACTGCCACCACCAGCATTGCTGAGAGTGCTGGAGCAGGAGTGCTGAGCATCTTCATAAGACTTTGAATCATAGAAACACAGGCTCGTTTCTGTTGGAAAAGAGCTCTAAGGTCATCAGTTCCAGCTGTTGACCCAACACTGCTGTGGCCATTATTACTTATTAGGATGTCTCATCATCCTGAGTTCAGAAGTTGGTAGAAGAAAACAAGGTGATGGAAGAGAAACTTCAGCCCAAATGGATGCTCACAGCAAACTCAGCAGAAGAAAACAAGTCCTCTGTAAAGGATTTTGAACCCGATTGACACACTCAGCTCTTTGAGATGGAAGCAGTTTGTTTTTCTGGTTGTGGAGCACCTAAAGCAGTGAAGGATCCTGGGAGGTCCACAAGTGCAGGTGATGTCAATGACAGGATTCTCCACCTATATCAACTAGTTGTCTGCAACTGTGCAACTCCAGTTAAAGCAGTGGTAATGCACAAAATTATCTGGATTTCCTTGTGGAATAAGACCAGCCAGGCACATCAGTGTGAAGCACATCCTTACATCCAAAGCTGAGACTGTAGAGAGAGGGGACGGATTCTCAGTGAGCACAGGAAAGGAATGTCATGAAACCCCAAAACACAAAATAACAAAGCTGGCTGCCCACTGCACTGGCAAAAGACCCATAGCTTCACTATCTAAAGCATGACAGGGTGGGGCAGGTAGAACAACATTTTCCTCCCTGGACATCAGAAGTGCCTTCTCTTTGTGCTCCACAGTGTAAAAATCCAGTTGTGTGCCTACACACAAGGCAATGCAGCAGTGAGGGTTCCTCCAGTAGCTACACAAAGGTCTGAAAAAACCACCTTGGTGTCCCTCCAAAGAGAAGATGGGAGAGGTGAGAGTTTCATTTACAATCTGATGCTCAAGGTATGGTGTTGCTCAAAGGCTGTAACAGAGCAGAACAAGGTTAATGGGTCCAATATTTCATCCTATCAAAACAGACCCACTTGAGTTTTGTTTAGCTGCTTCCACCCTCTGCTCCCCTAGAGAGTGAATGGCTGAAAAGCCCAGTGGGTGTTTCCAGAGGTGGCAATACACATTACCCACTTTTACCTATACCTCCTGGATACCCACTCCTGCCCAAACACCTCCTTCCCTCTGCAGGGGCTGAGCACCACCAGGCACACACTGGACATGTTGCCACCACTGTTGCTTGTGAAAGGTGAGAGATTTGGCCACAACTCTCTGGTTCTCACCTTTCTCAGGAGTTCAAACAGTGCACAGATGTGACATTTGAGAACATGGTCATGGAGGTGTTGGGTAGAAGATTGGACTTGATGATCTTAGAGGACCTTTCCAACCTTTATGATTTTATGATTCTGCAATTTCCTTGCCCAGCAGACCATCTGTGCCCCTGCTGACTTCATCTGTAAAGCCCAGGTTGTTGTACAGCTCTGCTCTGAGCCCTAGGAGATGGGGTTAAAAATTGCCAATAAACATATCTCAGCTGACAACTTACATCCAGATCTTAGGATTTTATGCTTGGCACAGCAGAGCTGGGACAATTGGTGTGGGCTTTCCCTTGGAATCATATCACAGAATAAGGATAATGGTGGAATAATGCTTTGCTAATAAGATATGGGTAGTGCTGGGTTTGTTCTCTGGCTTATTGAAACATGCTTAACAATTTCTCTTCCATATCAATGCTTTTGCCAGTCTTGTTTTGTGTATCAAATAACAAGCTGGGTTCTTTCTCTGCTTTATTTTAATACTAGTAGGTCTGAAGATGAGGAGGGTTGACGTAAGCAGTATTCACTCCAATGTGAATATAACTCAGCCTGTTTAAAAAAAAAAAAAAAAAAAGATTTGGAAGGACTGCCATGAATCTGTTGTGCATCCACAACCAAGAAAAAAAACAAACCCACAAATTTTCATTATTTAATGATTTTTTTTCTTAGGAGGGATCATTCCTTTGAAAACAACCAGGTCATTTTCAAAATTTTCCTTCCCAAAACCCTACTTCCAATTGGAAAACAGAAGTTGTACCAAAACAGTGAGGATTATTTCAGCTGATAAATAAGGACCTAAGGGAGAGCTTCACAAATCTGGGCATGATTGGAAGGTAATTTGCAAGCACAGAAAACTGGGTTATGTGAACCCTCCAAAGAGATGCTAAAACACTAAAATAATAGAAGGTTTAGAGGAATGTAATGGTAGGGGGAAAAAATACAAATTAATATATGTGTCTGAAGATGAGGAGGGTTGATGTAAGCAGTATTCACTCCAATGTGAATATAACTCAGACTGTTTAAAAAAAAAAAAGGATTTGGAAGGACTGCCATGAATCTGTTGTGCATCCACAACCAAGGGAAAAAAAAAAAAACAACCCACCAAAGTTTTATTATTTAATGATTTCTTTCTTAAAAGGGATTGTTCCTTTGAAAACAACCAGGTCATTTTCAAAACTTTCCTTCCCCATTATAAACAAGCCCAAAACCTACTTCCAGTTGGAAAACAAGAAGTTGTACCAAAACTGTGAAGATTATTTCAGCTGATAAATAAGGACCTATGGGAGAGCTTCACAAATCTGGAAAAGGACTGCCATGAATCTGTTGTGCATCCACAACCAAGAAAAAAAAAAAATCCACAAAGTTTTGTTATTTTTGTTATTTTGTTATTTAATTTTGTTATTTAATTTATTCTTAGGAGGAATTGTTGCTTTAAAAACAACCAGGTCATTTTCAAAATTTTCCCTTCCCCGTTATAACAAAGCCCAAAACCTACTTCCAGTTGGAAAACAGAAGCTGTACCAAAACTATGAGGATTATTTCAGCTGATAAATAAGGACCTAAGGGAGAGCTTCATAAATCTGGGCATGATTGGAAGGTAATTTGCAAGCGTAGAAAACTGGATTATGTGAACCCTCCAAAGAGATGCTAAAAACCTGAAATAGTAGAAGGTTTAGAGGAAGGTAATGATAGAGGGGAAAAAATACAAATTAATGTGTCTGAAGATGAGGAGGGTTGATGTAAGCAACATTGATTCCAATATGAATATAACTCAGCCTGTTTAAAAAAAAAAAAAAAAAAAGATTTGGAAGGACTGCCATGAATCTGTTGTGCATTCACAACCAAGAAAAAAAAAAACCACAAAGTTTTGTTATTGAATGATTTCTTTCTTAGGAGGGATTGTTCCTTTGAAAACAACCAGGTCATTTTCAAAGTTTCCCCTTCCCTGTTATAACAAAGCCCAGAACCTACTTCCAGTTGGAAAACAGAAGTTGTACCAAAACTCTGAAGATTATTTCAGCTGATAAATAAGGACCTAAGGGAGAGCTTCACAAATCTGGGCATGACTGGAAGATAAATTGCAAGCGTAGAAAACTGGATTATGCGAACCCTCCAAAGAGATGCTAAAAACCTGAAATAGTAGAAGGTTTAGAGGAACGTAATGGTGGGGGGTGGGAAAATACAAATGAATATATGTGTATAATTGTGGTGCTGTCTCCAGAAACAGTGTAGTGTTGTTTACTATAGGACTGGAGACTCTCTGGCACTCAGAGAGTGCTGACAGATTTCATAGGAGTTACAGAGATGTTCTCTGCGAGGGAGTTGGAGCGGTCATAGAAAATATGCAAGGGTCCAAATTGCTGACGTACAAAAAAAACCCCAAGAAGCCAAGCCACAATTCCTGATGTTCTTAAATTGCAAGAATGCATTAGAGTATTTGCACTCCTTTTTCTTTTTTTTTTAGCTTGTAAATATGGTCAGCAGGAACATTTATTTAACTCTACCTACAACAGCCTATGTAAACCCTGCTACAGCTTAACACTGCGCAGCTCCTCTCCTGCTGAGCCGGGGCGCAGCAGCAGCTGCAGAAGGAGCCTTGGATGCTTAAAGCAGGATTTCTGTGAAGGAGGACACTCATTTTCAGATACAGTTTTAAGAAAAAGTTTTATGTCTGAAAAGATAAAATTACAGTAGAAAATATGCAAGGGTCCAAATTGCTGACGTACAAAAAAAAACCCAAGAAGCCAAGCAGGAACTCCTGATGTTCTTAAATTACAAGAATGCATTAGAGTATTTACACTCCTTTTTTTTTTAGCTTGTAAATATGGTCAGCAGGAACATTTATTTAACTCTACCTACAACAGCCTATGTAAACCCTGCTACAGCTTAACACTGCGCAGCTCCTCTCCTGCTGAGCCGGGGCGCAGCAGCAGCTGCAGAAGGGGCCTTGGATGCTTAAAGCAGGATTTCTCTGAAGGAGGACACTCATTTTCAGGTACAGTTTTTAGAAAAAGTTTTATGTCTGAAAAGATAAAATTACAGTGGACACTGGGGTCAAGGTGGAAGAGCTGGATCACCTCCCACCAAAAGTAGGAATCGCGAGGTGGATTCTCCTCCTGCTATTTTAAACTTTTGTTCATGCAAGTTTTAATCAATTAAAATGCATTATCTACCCTCTTAACTTTCTCGGAGAGGATTATCTGACATTTACTATTCACCAGTTTTGCTGAAAAGGTTAATAGTTCACAGGCTGAAGTTAGAGGTAAACAGAATTGATCATTCCTAATGCTTGGGCTGCAATGGAGGGGCTTTGTGTTGACAGGCTCGGAGATGTAATGAGCCTCTAGTACATTCTTAAGGCTTGTTTCATTTGCCCTGTGAATGGGGAAAGTAAAATTATAGTCTATAGGTGTTTTCCATGGTTCTTTCATAAGCAGGCCTCCTGACACCAATTAAAGAGATTATGTCATCAACTGAAAAGAAAGCTATAACCTTGTATGTTAATGCCATGATTACTTAAGACAGGGTCACTGGACCCAATAGAACAGTGAATGACCTTGGTGAAATTAACTTTGGAGCTCAATTCCTAATTAACTGTTTTCAATGAAAGAATGTGTGATTTCAGGCTATATGGTCAAAATATTCACTTTTTTTTTCTGTACAAGGACTTTGCCACCAGAAGTTAGTCTTCAGCAGCATTTAAAAAAAAAAAACCACAAAACAACCAGGAATAAGATTAGGAAGTGGCAAACAGCATGTCCAGAGCTTTATGAAAGCAGATATCCTGGAGGTGTTTAAGACAAGGCTGGATGAGGCTTTGTCCAGCCTAATCTAGGGTAGGGTGTCCCTGCCCATGGCAGGGGGGTTGGAACTAGATGATCCTTGTGGTCCCTTCCAACCCTGACTGATTCTATGATTCTGTGATTATGCCCTGGATATTTTGACTGAAAAAAACAAAAACCCACAACTTATTCTTTTGAGGTTCCCTTGCCAGCAGTGCAAAAATTACAATTCTTGAGAGAGGACACGACACATTAAAAAATGTATCAGGGCAGATGAAACTGGGAGAAATGACACCAAAATACAAGCAAGTATCTACATATCAAATACAAGCACATATTTCTAAATATAAACACGTTAGCATTTTTAAATTGAATTGCAGCATATACAAAAAAATTGATCAGGAAACTGTTCTCTAACATTGGAAGAATGTGAAAAGAAGACAGGGAAGCATTTTTAAGCAGCTGACTGTGTTCTGTTCCAGGTACGGCTACTGATGCTCTAAAAGGAGGGTGGACTACCGGATTATCCCTTGCCTTTGTCATGTATCATGGGCTGTTCTCTCAGAGATGACTCTCAGTCCTACTGCTGTAATATCAACAGGAGTTGTGCAGTGTGCTGCTCTGCTGTGAAGCTGTTGCTCAGCACTGAACCTGTCTTGGATCTCTGACCTGCTATGCTGAACTCACACTTGTGCATGCTCCACTTTACCAGGAAGAAGCACCCATCTGAAAATATTCTCACTGCTAACAGCCATCTGGTCTGGGAGTGCAAGTCCTGAGGATGTTGCTAACCCAATACTCCAGAAAACAGTAAACCCTCCTTCAAAATTCTTACAAAGTTAATGGCAACTTGCTCCACATGTACAAAGACTTTGGACCTGAGCTACTCCTAGGAGGGTCTTCTTCCATGGGGCTGAATTACAGGGTCAAACATTATGCTTATGCCAGCTCTGAGTATGGCAGAGCTTTATTCCTCTGAAGGCTATGAGCAAGGCAAACATGGGGGCTATCCAGGGCATTATACTGTCCCCAACCCAGAACAAGCCATGGGATTCTGGGTCTGCTTCTGCGGCTTAATTGTGAGATGGAGCTGATTCCCCTTCGTTGCTGCAGGGATGTGATGAATATCCAAGTAGGCCAAGAAGGGGAAGCAGGAACCTCTCCCATGCACCCACATCTGATTCTACAAGAAGTGACTAAACAAAAAGTCCCTAAGAAAACCCAGAGTACCTGGTGCTCTGAGACAGTGGAGGTATCTATGTGCCATGGGCAAAACCTCAAAGGGAGCCTGTAGCAAAGCCAAGGAGTGAGACAGCTTCCTGGAACTCCGCCTCTGTTCACAAACCACATCTGTGCCAACCATACAACGTCCCTGGTTGACCACCAGGCCAGCTGCTCCTCTCCTCACGTAGAACGAAAATCTGCCTGGGCTTGGACACAGACATTCACTGTTCATGGGAACACTCTCAAATGTCACAGTGCAAAGAAGTCTTTTCCCACGGCCACCAGGTTATAAGGCAGCCTGCTTAAATGGGGAACCTGCCCTAGGGGACAGTTAAAGAGATGCTTGGGAAATTAATCTGGTGTGATCTGGATAGCATCACTGATACCTGCCTGGAGATATGGCATGTGGACGGGAAGGCATTAATTAAACATAAAGATCTGTGAAACCCCTGACCATTTAATATAGGTGACACAAAATGTGCAGTTCACTTCAAATCTGACCAAATGCAGGCAGCTGCTTTCATGAAGAATCAAGAGAATGAAATCTCATGTAGCGTCCTGGTTTTCTTTTCATTGTAAGGTGACCATATACCTCTTAGACTGGGCTTAAAGGTGGCCAGAGAAGACCCACTGTTGGAAATTGTCAAACACAGAGCGAGCTCATCCTTCCAAGAGCACGCTTCACATAACCACCCTTCACACTGTGGCACCTGGCTAATAAATGGCAAAGGAGCAGAGGGAAAATTTGCTGAAAGGTGCAATTAAAAGCAATAGAGACACTCTGCCCACTGAAAGCCATGTATTCTTTCTACTCTTCTGGGGGGAGGGGGGGGGAGAAAAAAGAAAAGGAGAGGAAAAGATTTCTCCCATCACTGTAGACCACCCATGAAACTTTTTGTCTCCTAATTCTGCCACCAGAAAGAAAAGAGATGCTTGTTGCTTGCAGTAATGCCTCAAGCTCCTCTGTGCATTTCTCCCCATACAGTAGGGCTTTGGGGAGCGAATTGCATTAATGCTGTGCCCGAGTCCAAGCAGGTGCTGCAACACCTGCATTGTCTGAAGTTGAGCTTCGTTAAGAATCTGTGCTTTCAGAGGGTCAGAGCATGTGGCTTACACAGAGGTGATAGTTGAGGGACTGGAGCTGCTCATAAGCACTAAATTGGAATGGTTACTGCGGGTGCCATGAAAACCTGCAAATTATTGACAACCAGAGTTAAACTCTGGGCAGTGTTGAGCCCTCTGCAGGAATTCAGAATGGGAGTGATTCACAGGAGTGCCAGTGGAGTCAGTTTGTGTGATTAATCTTCTAGCCCATGTTTTGGCCTTTGCCTGGACCGCATGTCAGTGTTCAGCACTTTACAGGATGCAACTGCTCAAATAAGGACTCTGAGCCTGTCAAACTGAAGCTAGCAGGCTCTTTGCACCAACTCATTCAAAAGCTAGGTCAGGGTGAAAGAGGTAGCTTTTAGTGAATAAATATTATGGTTGTAAAGAACATAGCAGCAACAACACTAAGGTTGAAAAGCCTCCCAGCACTGAGGATTTTCTGGGAACAGGGTGCAGCTTACAGGCTAGAAGGACTGAAGCGGAAGATCTGCTTACTCACATGAGTAACAGCTACTAGCAGTAGGATGGATTGCAAGATTAAGCTCCTAAGGGATGAAGTGGTTCTGCAGTTATGTACACAGTTGAGTATGTGGCCTGTGACACAGCATGTTCAGCCACACAAACTTCATGTGCATGTCCATGCCACAATACCAGCAACTTGCTAAGTGGACGTAATCCCTCCCATCAGAGATAAGAGAGTTACCTCCTTGTAAAAAGCACATTAAAGTCCTGAGAAAAATACACTGTCTTGTGTACACTCAGCAAGACTTTAAATCAGTAAAGCCTTTAAGTCATCAGAATGCAATTCTCAGCTTTGCTGAGGTCCAGCTATGAGTCCTTTTGAGTATCATGGCTGTATTTCGTGTGGTGCTTTGAATTAAGAATTAATACTTAATTCTATTAACTGGTATTAGTCTCATTGCTATTAGGCTTATTGTTACTATTAGTAGCCTCATTACTCTCATACAGCCTGATCATACTGCCACGGTCCATGCTTAAAGTACTGCATGGTTTCATTCCAGTTCACTATAGCTTTCAGTCCACTGAAAGCTTTTGTTGAAACCTGTCAGCTACCAATGACTGCAGAGAGAAGTGTGGGGACTTTTTGCCTCCATCCCTCCTGGGTGCAGCCAGTTTCCTGTCTAGAGTGCAGTACTCCCGTGGGATGCCTCTTACTTTGGACACTGAATCAAGAAACCCATTATAAGGGAAATAGTTTAGCTACTAGTATCAATTAAATTGTTTAGTTCAAATGCTTTATAATGCAATAAAGCAGTGGCAGGGTCTGAATGTCCTCTGTGGAAAGCAGATTTGCCTTGTAATGATGCTGCCATTGAATTTTCCAAAGTGGAAATGAGAGATGAGCAGCAGGAATGACCAACATCCATTTCCTTCCTTCTGTTGTGGGCTATTTTCAGACATGACTGACAACTCGTTCCTCTGGAGTCAACTTATTTTCTAGCAAATATGCAGTTCCTTCTTCTTTTTTTCACTATCAGCAAGTGCACAGGCTCTGAGAGCAGCTTATGAAGAAGGAAGCTATGAAGTGGAGCTATCACTGGAGCAGCTTTCCTGAAGTAGCCTGAGAAAAAGGATACTGCCCTACAGAGTCTGCTGGGGTAGGCTCCAGCATGGTCAGCTATTCCCAGAAGATTCTCCAGAAGCAATTTCATAGAAGCATAGAATCATAGAATGGTTTAGATTGGAAGAGACCTCAAAGATCATCCAGTTCCAACCCCCTGCCACAGGCAGGGACACCTCCCACCAGAACAGGTCGCTCAAGGCCTCAATTTCCATGTAAGCTAACAATACTGCTCTTATATCACATTATTGTCACCAGCAGATCTCATAGCACCACTGTCTTCTTTTCACAGGCAGCAATGATCAGTCATTTAGGAAGTCATCATACAACCAAGGACAGAAGAAAAGGCAGTTAAGTTCCCCAGCCCTGGCTCCAGCCCTTGGACCACACTACTACTTCTCTCCAACTCCACATCTACTCTCCCATCTCCATATCCTGATGGAAAATCAAGCCTGTATTGTAGCAACCTTGATACTCAGATTTAGGATGCCTCTTATTTAAGTTCTTTGTTTTCTTCTCCACCTTAGTGCAATTCAGCCTATGAAAGCAGTTCTTGTGGCAAAAAAAAAAGAGGAGGTGGTGGGTATGCAGCTTCAGGATGGCTTGAGGAAAACACTCTGGCAGCACAACCTCTTCAGACACTCTTCCCTCAGATCACAGAAGATGCTGTGTCTTCCTAAGCTGAGAGCCTGGCTCCAGGGAGCCTCCAAGCCACTCGCTCTCCTGCCCACAAACAAGAGTTAATGGCAGCTCACAACTCTGATCTGCCTGGTTCAGAGCTGGTGTCTGAGAACAAGATGAAGGTTGAGTCAGGTTGCAGATTGCCAGAGCTGGAGCAGTCAGGGTGAACGTCTCTTGACCTGTCCCTAATCTGTCGGTGTTTGAGTACAGAACCTCAGGCTGTCGTGCACCAGACGTTTTCATTCATTTCCGCGCATCCATTCATGCTGAGATTATTCCAGGTTTTTCCGTTTCCCATCCCCTGGGGAACAGCGAGGCAGGCACAGACAAGACATTCTCCGCCGGCAGCTCTGCACTGCTCTTTGTCACCGAGCTCCAGCACTACGGCACGGGGAAACTGCTCCTCTCCGCTTTGCTGTGCTCTTTTCCTCAGCTGTGATTTCGTTTCCTGACAAATGGAGCTGGAGCCCTCTAGTGTCGAGTTTGGGAGCCTGCAAGAACCCCCTCCAGGTAAAGCCATCCCTGTTTGACTGGGATGCTGTGGTTGAGCTGCTTGCTGGCAACAGGAACCCATCTGCGCTGCTTCTCTGTGCTTTAGTAGCGACATTACACACCCTTGATACGCCAAAATAGATTTCAGCTTCCAAAGCCAAGCGCTTAATTATAAAAACATACATAAAAAAACCCAAACCTTACGATATGAAACCAGCTCTGAGATGGCAGCTCCCAGCTCTACAGTCTCAGCTATTGAAAGGGTGGCTACCTAATCATTGGTGTTTAATTAATATATGCCAGCTACGTGGGAAGCATATCTTAGAAGGAGCACTGATCACAGAATCCTAGAAGGGGTTGGGTTGGAAGGGACCTTAAAGATCATCTCTTTCTAACCCACTCTGCCATGGCCAGGGACACCTTCCACTAGATCAGGTTGCTCAAGCCCCCATTCAGCCTGGAATTGATCATCTTCAGGGAGGTGCCCTTCTGGGTCACCCATTCCAGTGTCTCACCACCCCCACATCAGCAGGAACAGGAGGGATGGGAAGGGACATTTTACAAGGGCTCATCGTAGTAGGACACCAGGGAATGGATTGAAGCTTGAGTAGGGTAGACTTAGACTGGATATTAGAAAGAAATTCTTTACAGTAAGGATGGTGAGACACTGGAACAGGTTCCCTGGGGAGGCTATGTGTGCCCCACCCCTGGAAACATTCAAGGCCAGGTTGGATGAGGACTTGAGCAACCTGATCTAGTGGAAGGTGGCCCTGCACCTGGCAGGAGAGCTAGAACTAGATGATCTTTAAGGTCTCTTCCAACCCAAATCGTTCTACAATTCTAAGATAATAGCTAATACAAATTTCCCCTCTTTCAGTTGAAAGCCACTACCCCTTGTCCTGTCACTACATGCCCTTGTAGAAAATTGCTCCTCATCATTCCTGTAGGCCCCCTTTAAGTACTGGAAAGCTGCTGTATGGTGTTTCTGGAGCTTCAATCCACAGCCCATCACTCCCCAGAGTGATGAAAACTGGATTTTCAATTTCACTTGAGCTTCAAAACTGTGTTCACACCTGCTGCACAGCTGTGCAAAATGACTGATTTACACCGAGAGGAAACTTGGAGTTTCCCTAAACCAGAGGTCTTTCAATGTATGGCTATGGCAGAACAGCACAAACACTTTAAAAGAGGCAGCATCTTAATTGCTGGGATTATTTGAGTCTGATGCAAATTTTATGTTGTTTTTCATTCAATTAACTTAATTAACTGCCTTTTTTCTGCCTCTTTGAGGGACATCTGCTTGACACTGAAAGCTTTAAGTGCAAGCAGCAGTAGTTTAATTTGAGAATCTATTATTTATGCAACGCAGTGATGTCACCTTTTAACAGTTGGGGGAAAATTTAGGATCATATTTGCCTTAGATGTGTGCATGGGGAGAGATTTTTTATTTGTTGTGATCCTCTTCTGGTAAAACTTGTCATAAAACAAACTATTCAACTTGACTAAAAATTGTTCCTACTCTTTTTGTTTCAGGCTCATTTAAGACACCCCCCCCCCAAAAAAAATGTTCTCTGTGCTCTTCAGTCCTGCATACAGGCTCCCAATAGCTTCTCAGCAGGGATCTTAATTCTATATTGTACCCCTTAGGGCCATTTTTTTTTGCAAGTTATTAGTACTATTACTGTTGTTGTTGTTGTTGACGTGGTATTTCACAGACTTGTGAGATGAGCTCACTCTTTAGCTCTGAGACACATGATCTCTGGAAAAACATCACATTGAACGTGGCCTTCTAGAGACACGCTCCCTGCAAAAGTCAGCCTTAAAAAGCACCACAAAGGAAGCAGGTTCTAAAGAGGGTTCTTAAGGCGAGGGAAAAGAATGCCATGTTATCATCATGAGTTGAGCTACATGTGGAAGCCTGAAGCCCAAGATTAGATGTTATTGTCATGCCTTCCACTGCTTTCATTGCGTGCTGCCACCTCCCCTGTCTCTATATGCAACCCAAGACCATGTATTACCCATGACTATGAGTTTCCTACATGAAATGGGATGTTAGGAGGAAGTTCTTTACAGTGAGGGTGGTGAGATACTGGAACTGGTTGCCCAGGGAGGTTGTGGCTGCTCCCTCCCTGGAGGTGTTCAAGGCCAGGTTGGATGATGCCCTGAGTGACCTGTTCTAGTGGGAGGTGTCCCTGCCTATGACAGGGGGTTGCAACTGGATGATCTTTGAGGTCCCTTCCAACCTAAACCATTCTATGAAAGAGAGAAGCTAAGCTGCAGGCCAAGATTCTCTGCAGAATCTAGATCTTTCCAAGCTCCTAGCTTTGTAAGACAATAGAGGAAAATGGTTTTGTATGAACTACTGAGAACCTGTCTCAAAATTCAAGATTTTTAAAAGATGCTTCCAGTTCTTGTCAGGAAAAAAAAAAAAAAGGAGCAAAGCTTAAAAACATTAATTATACTAAAAAAAAAAACAAAACTGTCTACATTTGGTTGGCAATATCAAGAATATGTCCAGCAGATCAAGGGAGGATCTCCTCCCCCTCTACTCTGCCCTAGTGGGACCCCATCTCAAATACTGTGTTCAGTTTTGGGCTCCCCAGTTTAAGAGGGACAGGGATCTGCTGGAGAGGGTCCAGTGGATGATCAAGGGTGATTAGGGGACTGGAGGACATGAGTCATGAAGAGAGGCTGAGGGATCTGGGACTTTTTAGACTGGAGATGAGAAGATCTGAGGGCTGGTCAGGAGAGGGGGAACATGCTCTTTTCACTTGCTCCCTGTAATAGGACAATGAGCAATGGGTGTAAGCTGCAGCATAGGAGGTTCCACCTCAACACAAGGGGGAACTTCTTTACTGTAAGGGTCACAGAGCACTGGAACAGGCTCTGTTTTGGAGTCTCCTTCTCTGGAGACTTTCAAGGCCTGTCTGGATGTGTTCCTCTGTGATCTGTGCTAGATTGTACGGTCCTGCTCTGGCACAAGGGATTGGACTCAATGATCTCCTTGGGTCCCTTCCAACCCCTAACATCCTATGAGCCTGTGATCAATATGCCTAGTACAGGTGAAGGGCACGTTTGATCTTTCTCCATTTTGCTGCCTGTGTCTCACCACATATTGAAGCAGACGATCACAATCTGACAGACAAGCGTCTCCAGCAAGTGCTGCATTTCCTCTGCTTGTGGTTAAGTGCAACACCTACAGACGAGATGACGTTTTGTGGTTCGAGACTGCAGTAACATCCAGTGGAAGAGAAGCCATACAGGTAGGTCAGCTCTCACTGTCTGGCTTGCAGAGCTCCTCAGAGACTGCACAACACCAGGCAGCTGCTGGCTCTCACCGCGGCGCAGCTGAGACGGAAATAATGGTTGCCGATAGTGCTGTTCACTTGAGAGAGAGCTCCTCATGCCTCATGCAAACAGCAGCCTCTGAAGGACACGGTGGGCTAACAAAGCAAGGGAGGAAGGCTCTGCCAGAAGACATTACGGTAATGCACTGCAAATGGGACTTGCTGATTGGAATAAAGGAGCGCCTTAAACACTCTGCAGCCTCTTTACTGCACGCCGTGGCCCTATTTACAATCCCTGTATGGAAGATATTTGCACTGGATGCGACCTGAGACAAGCCAACACACCCAGATTACAGCATTTTCCCATTTATTTGAATTTTTAAAAATTTATAAAGGCGTACATAGAAACTTCCTCCCATGGTGGGAACTTGACAGCTGCAAAGAAGCTTTGTGGCAACGCTCGCATCGTTTACCTCTTGGATGGATCTTTTGAAAGGAAGCATTTGCTCCGAGCCCAAGGTCAGCACAACGTCACGTGTCACTTGGCACAAAGTCACCTGTCACTTGCAGAAACACCACTGCTCTCAGAAAACAGCTAACACTTGTTTTTGTGGTCAGTAGAGCAATAGATGTTGTTTATTATCCACGCTGGCTGCAACAACCCCAGGGAGCGCTACAGGCTGGAGACAGAGTGGCTGGAGAGCAGCCAGGCAGAGAGGGACCTGGGGGTGCTGGTAGGTAGTAGGAAGAACATGAGGCAGCAGTGTGNCCTATGCGGAGAGGCTGAGGGAACTGGGATTGTCTAGCCTGGAGAAGAGGAGGCTCAGGGGTGGCCTCATTGCTGTCTACTACTACCTAAAGGGAGGTTGTAGCTAGGTGGGGGTTGGTCTCTTCTCCCAGGCAACCAGAAACAGGACGAGGGGACACAGTCTCAAGTTGTGCTGGGGGAGGTATAGGCTGGATGTTAGGAAGAAGTTCTTCCCAGAGAGAGTGATTGGCATTGGAATGGGCAGCCCAGGGAGATGGTGGAGTCACCATCCCTGGAGGTGTTCAAGAAAAGCCTGGATGGAGCACTTAGTGCCATTGGATAGTGCTGGGTGCTAAGTTGGACTGGATGATCTTGGAAGTCTCTTCCAACCTGGCTTATTCTATTATTCTATTCTATTCTATTCTATTCTATTCTATTCTATTCTATTCTATTCTATTCTATTCTATTCTATTCTATTCTAAAACACCAAGAAAACATAAAATCACCTATTAATAGCTGCAAAGCACCATAAGCCATATTGTATGCATGGCTTTGTGCTGCATCCCAGGCCCTGGCTGAACAAACATGTTCTACTCAACTGAGCCAGGCATAGTCTGTAATAAAAATGGATGATAGATGTGATGCATGCTAGCATGCACCACTAATGATTACAGTTTTCTATTGCCTTGTCCTTTGCAGCACTTTGTTCTTCAGTCATTTTCTACAATCCATACCTTACTTCTACTACATCCAGATTAGACTGTCCATTGCTCCTTCTGCTGCCTGCCTGCCCAGAATATCTCCCTCTACCTTTTCAACTATATGGAGTCACTTATGAGCCAGGTGCTGCAGATGGTTGCTTTGCAGGAAGCTGATGGGGCTGCTCCTGCTCAGCCCCACTGAGTCACTGGACTTAGAATAGAACAGTTATGTTCTAGCAAAACCAATAATTTCTTATGAAAATGGGCAAATGTATCAGTTTAATAAAATAGAATATAGAATAGAACAGAGTAGAATAGAATAGGCCAGGTTGGAAGAGACATCCAAGATCACCCAATCCAACCTAGCACCCAGCCCTGTCCAATCAACTAGATCATGGCACTAAGTGCTCCATCCAGTCTTTTCTTGAACACCTCCAGGGACAGTGACTCTACCACCTCCCTGGGCTGCCCATTCCAATGTCAATAACATTGGCATCCTAACATTCAGCCTATACCTCCCCTGGCACAACTTGAGACTCTGCCCCTTCATTCTGTTTCTGGTTGCCTGGCAGAAGAGACCAACCCCCACCTGGCTATAACCTCCCTTTAGGTGGTTGTAGACAGCCATGAGGTCACCTCTGAGCTTCCTCTTCTCCAGGCTAGAAAACCCCAGCTCCCTCATCCTCTCCTCACAGGGCTGTGCTCCAGGCCAGGAGAAAATTAGACCCTAAGCATCCAACCCTGCATCCCCATCCACTGCATCTGCTGAGATTACAACTTTCCTTTACATAAAGAATAACGGTTACTTTTAGCTGTTTTCTTCCGAACTCCTTGACATGATTTCTCTTAAAATACAGAAAACTTAAAATGAAAATTTCTCACAGAAGTGAAATGTTTGATTTTGTTACGAATGACTCAACTAAATCTATGCGATTCGCATCTTTCTGAAACAGCTGGGGGCCAATGATTATTTGTTTATTTAGTTAGTTGATATTTGTCTTGGCTGAGAGATTTTGCAGCTAAATCTTTCTCCCTCTTTTACCTAGGGACCCTGCTGATCTCTGGGGATCAGAGCGTGTGTGTATTGCCTCGTTCCTAAAGCTTCTGTTGTATTGTGTCCCTGTTTCTCAGACACTGATTTGCCTGTGAAGGCAGCATCTGCTCCACAATCATTTGTCTTTGTTTGGCCTGGTGCTCTCCATTTGTCAGATCAGGAGCTCCAGAGAGCTGCTGCTTGAGGAGCATTTCTGTAGACACACTGAACATCTTCCCTACAGGTCCCACGATTCCCTATAATCCTCTAGTGAAGGTGTGGATTTGGTTGGTCTGCAGGAATTTGATGGCTGAGGGTTGTCTCTGGTGCCTGTAAGCTGGGAATTCCTGGCTTCAGAAAATGGTGCTGAAGAATGCGATGCTGAAACTTACTGACCACAGCTAAGAGGAAATTTGTATGTAATTTTGCTGCCCCTTTTTAGGGGTGGAGGTAATGGTGAGCCACTGCCATCCATCACAGCATACTGCACCTCTGCTATGAGGACAGGCTATGAGAGTTGGGGCTTTTCAGCCTGGAGAAGAGAAGGCTTCAAGGAGACCTTATAGTAGCCTTACAACATCTGAAAGGAGCTTACAGGAGGGCTGGGGGGTACTATTCACAAGGTCTTGTAATGACAAGATGAGGAGCAACGGGTTTAAACTGGCATAGGGGAGATTTAAATGGGATGTTAGGATGAAGTTCTTTACAGTCAGAGTGGTGCGACACTGTAAGAAGTTGCCCAGGGAGGTTGTGTCTGCTCCCTCCCTGGAGGTGTTGAAGGCCAGGTTGGATGAGGTTTTGAGCAACCTGTTCTAGTGGGAGGTGTCCCTGCCTATGGGAGAGGGTTGGAACTGGCTGATCTTTGATGTCCCTTCCAACCTAAACCATTCTATGATTCTATGCTAGGAAGCTGAAGAGGAGGGCTAACAGCTTGGCATGCCCTGTGCAGGCAAGAGTTGGGCAGAACCCCACACGAACCTGTGGTGTGGCAGTCCTCAGCTGCTCGTAGCTTTTCTGCTGTGCAAGGAGCCTTCTGCAGTGTTCACCGTGGAACAGGATGGCCAGCAGCAGCTGGCATGGGGGTGGGGAAAGCTTTGAAGTCAGGAAGAACTGTGACACTACGCCGCAATGTCATGAGCTGCTACTGCTCACAGGGCTGTGGAGAGTACATGAGAACTGACAGTGAGGTCAGGGAGATAATATCAAGGAGATAAAGTGGTTGGAAACCTGGAGAGAAAATGACAAGTTCTTTTGCACTTTTTGAAGCTGAACCTTATTTACTTCTGGGGACAGATGATCTGAAGAACTGATACAAACTAGTGGGTAAGCTGGAAATCCTGAGGAAACCTAAAGGAAAACCTGTGGGTAATGAGTAGCAGAGGCAAGAGGAAGAAAGGATAATTTTGGATCTAAAATCAATCCTATTAGAATTTTTAATTTTATTTAAGGAAATACATGAAAGATAACTCACTGTTGAAAAAGAAACAACAATGGTGCAGGCAGATGTATTAATGCATGATTAGATCTGAAGAGCAATTCTCTCACTGGCACACTGCTCACCCTGGTGAGGCTTTTTTTTAGCGCATGTGCTGCACCCTCAGCTAGTTTGCAGGTGACACCAAGCTGTGTGGCACAGTTGACTTGCTGGAGGGCAGGGATCCATCCAAAGGGACCTGGACAGGCTGGAGAGGTGGGCCCAGGCCAACCTCATGAAATTCAACAAGGCCAAGTGTAAGGTCCTGCACCTGGGTTGGTGCAATCCCAAGCACAAATCCAGGCTGGGTAGTGAGTGGCTGAGAGCAGCCCTGAGGAAAAGGACCTGGGGGTCTGGGTGGATGAGAAGCTCAACATGAGCCTGCAGTGTGCACATGCAGCTCAGACAGCAACTGTGTGCTGGGCTGCAGTAAGAGAAGCATTACCAGCAGGGCAAGGGAGGTGATTCTCCCCCTTTACTCTGCTCTCGTCAGACCCCACCTGGAGTACTGTGTGCAGTTCTGGAGCCCCCAGCACAGGAAGGACATGGAAGTGTTGGAGAGAGTCCAGAGGAGGGCCAC
>VWZI01013327.1:180991-194530 GCA_013396835.1 Psilopogon haemacephalus | reverse complement strand
TAACAGATATTTACAGATATATACAGTGAAAAGGTAGTACAGACACCACACCCCTCCCAGAGACCAAAATCCCCGAGAGAGGGGCAACTAATCACCCCCTACCACCTTTCCCCCCTTCCCCAGTCTTATCTCATCACCTGTTGATGCTGCAGAGAAGCTGAAGTAGTTCGGCCAGGGGGGTTAGTAGTAGAAAGAAGTTGATAGTTTTACTGAGAATTAGCTACCAAGGCAAAGGGAAAGAAGACCATGCAAGAGAAGCAGCTGCAGCCCAGAGCAGTCAGAAGCTGTCTGATATCTATTGTTTTTGAAACAGGACTTTAAAAACTTTTTTTTTTTTTTTTCCTTTCTCAGTAAAACTCTGGTGAAGTGACACACTGTGTTTACCTCTCTCAGCCAATAGTCTAATTTCTCACTCAGGTTCTCCAATTAGTTCCAACCAGCACAGCCTACTAAACCCATCGTTTTTCATCTCAGCTGGCACCAAACAGCACACATAGTCTGCACGCTCCCAAGCTGTGGCAATGTTGCTATCTTGTGCTTACTCACTCCTCTGGTTTAGGCACCCATTTGTGTGTCTGTCCACTTACGTGCTAGGAGATAATCCAACAAGACTAATGGCCATTTCACTCCTTGGGTATGCCTTTGTCTATCAGCAGGATTACAGGACTTGGTTCCCTGTGGTGGAAAGTTTAGCTCGGCGACCCAAGAAATACTTTTCAATTGAAAAGCTCAACTGCCATTGCCCTGCTCCAAAAGGTAAGGGAGAGGAATTTTACAAGGCAGCCTGGAACTGAACCTGCTGTGGGACAATCCTGGGCCAGGGTGTTTGCCCAGGGCTGGGATAAGGCCAAGTGGATGAGCCAAAGACATTCAGTAGCTGTTAGTTTGAGTTTAGCTTCTCCCAAAGGCACTTAAGTGACAAAGAATGAAGGACTTGCGATGGAAATTTATTTCAGTTTCAGATTCAAAGGTTTTATTCAGGTGATTGCTGATCCAGCTTATTGCTGATAACTCCCAGTCATGCAATATTGCCTAATCAGGTGAAAAGACAAAAGCCATAAAAGTGTGCATAAAGACAAGTGCCATAACATACATTCCTTCAGTAGAGTCCTAAACATCCAGCATCTCGTATTTATACCAAAAGATGGGAAAATGGGAGAGAATTCTCCACTCCAGAGAACTCTGTTATAATATGGCTTTACTCCTTGAACAAAGATGATCCTTATTGTCTTTTGTCTCTTGATGGTCCTCTCATCCAAGCAAGAATCAAATAGCTGCAGTCCCTGATCTCTGCTGGAATTGCTGGAGGGCAATACCTTCCAGAAAGGAAGAATGGTTAAATTTTAATGGTTAATCTTCCTTTTTCACGTGGTTAACTTTCACACTCCAAGGTCGGCCAGCTCAGTCAGCCCTCAGAAGTGTAAGATTTGATGGAGGCCTTGGGAAGGTCAGAATTAGAGGAACTCTACAGACAAAACCCCCTTGGTTTGCATGCAGATGTCATACGTGTAGAGATGCTTCCAGTTGCTCTGCACTGCCTGCCTGGGATGGTGAAGAGAACTTGTAGAATCATAGAATGGTTTAGGTTGGAAGGGACCTCAAAGATCAGCCAGTTCCAACCCCTAGCCATAGGCAGGGACACCTCCCACTAGAACAGGTTGCTCAAGACCTCATCCAGCCTGGCCTTGAACACCTCCAGGGAGGGAGCAGACACAACCTCCCTGGGCAACCTCTTACAGTGTCTCACCACCCTCACTGTAAAGAACTTCGTCCTAACATCCCATTTAAATCTCCCCTATGCCAGTTTAAACCCATTACTGCTCATCTTGTCATTACAAGACCTTGTGAATAGTCCCTCCCCAGCCCTCCTGTAGGCCCCCTTCAGATACTGAAAGGCTACTCCAAGGTCTCCTGGAAGCCTTCTCTTCTCCAGGCTGAAAAGCCCCAAGTCTCTCAGCCTGTCCTCATAGCAGAGCTGCTGCAGCCCTCTCATCACTTTTGTGGCCTTCTCTGGACTGGCTCAAACAGTTCCATGTCCTTCTTGTGTTGGGGGCTCCAGAACTGTACACAGTATTCCGGTGGGTTCTGATGACAGCAGAGTAAAGGGGGAGAATCACCTCCCTTGCCCTTCTGAACACAATTCTCTTGCTGCAAGCCAGCACACACTTGCTGTTCAGTTTAGAGAAGAGGAGGCTCCAAGGTGGCCTTATTGTGGCCATTCAGTATCTGAAGGAGGCCTACAGAAAAGTTGGGGAGGGACTTTTTAGGCTATCAGAGAGTGACAGGACTAGGGGGAAGGGAGCAAAGATGGAGGTGGGGAGATTCAGACTGGATGTGAGGAGGAAGTTGTTGAGCATGAGAGTGGTGAGAGCCTGGAATGGGTTGCCCAGGGAGGTGGTTGGGGCCACTTCCCTGGAGGTGTTTAAGGCCAGGCTGGATGAGGCTCTGGCCAGCCTAAACTAGGGTAGGGTGTCCCTGGGCATGGCAGGGGGGTTGGAACTAGGTGATCCTTGTGGTCCCTTCCAACACTCACTGATTCTATGATTCTAAGCTGTCTGGGCTGCACTCACACTGCAGGCTCATGTTGAGCTTTTCATCACTCCAGACCCCCAGGTTCTTTTCCTCAGGGCTGCTCTCAGCCATTCACTACCCAGCCTGGAGCTGTGCTTGGAATTGCACTGACCCAGACGCAGGACCTTACACTTGGCCTTGTTGAATTCCATGAGGTTGGCCTGGGTCTACCTCTCCAGCCTGCCCAGGTCCCTCTGTCTGGCATCCCTTTAAACCCCCTTCTCTCCAGATTTGCAGAGATGTATTTATACTGGCCTAAAATAAATGTAACATAGAGGAAGGGAGAAGAGCTTGCTGCATATGCCACAATACAGAGCAAGTCAAGCGAAAAAGCCAGTGTTGGTGGCACATGAAAAATTAGCTCCCTGAAGCAAAGTAGGCAATGACTTATTTTTGCGGGCTGGAAAAAAAAAAATGCTTGTTCTGTACACTTCTTCTTTCTCCTACCTATTGCTCTTCCCAAGCACAGCTAACTAGCCTGGCGATTTTGCATCTCAGATCTTTTTATTGCACACAATAATGTCTCTAGCTGATGGCTAAAGTAATGTGTGAGATAAAGCACTTGGCAGAGAATCACTGGTTGACATGCAACACCATCCTCGTTCTGATAAAGGGAGGAAAAGCAGTGCTGAAATAATTGCATACCTAAGAAAGCAGTTGTAAGGTGGTGTCCTGATCCATATTTAGCAGTGGCAAATTGCAAAAGAAGACAATGAAGTTTTCTGCTTATATAGATTCAGCAGAAAACTGCAGAAAAGCATTTGCCCTAATGTCCAGCCTCAGGGAGGTGAGAAGTGTCGTATGGAAGAAGACAAAGAGCTCAGTTCTTAGATCTTTAGCATCACCAGGAGATGGCCCAGCAGTGAGTTGAGACATTAAAACAGCTGAACTGCTTCCAGCAAACAGTGAGGCTGGTAAGGACCCCTGCACTGCCCCTGCTTTGCCTTCTCTGTGTCTGTAGACTTCATCCAATATGCAGACGTATGTGTGACCCCTCCTCTGAATGATTCATGGCACCACAGTGCCCAAATCCTCCATCCAAAACCCAAGGGCTGTGCAGAGGCAGGTGTGGTCCTTGCTGTGAAGACCAGCTGGTTGGTCATCATCAAGTGACAGGAGTGTGAGGAAAGGGCAAGTGCTGTTAGATATGCAATCTCTGTGTCCCACTAAAGGAAAGCTATCTCAATCCTGCTAAAAATCACAGCTGGGAAAAAAAATCAACATCAGGCATTTTTACATGACCTCACCAAATGAGGGCCCTGTTCACCTTGCTGGCTGGAAGATCTCACTACCAACCAAAAAATGTCTTGAGCCGTTTCCGTTGCTAATGCGTATTAACTACTCTCAGCTTAGATAAGCCCCAAGGTAACAAAATAACATCCTTTCTACCTATTGTTTTAGTTTTTGATTCCCCGAAGACGAGGTCTTTTAAAGGTCATATCTTGACAGAACTCCTGGTTTACCCCCTTTCTTGTGCTAAAATAGCTCAGCATTATTGACCTTGACAACAACGCCTGAAAGGTTTAGTGACAATCTATTCTGTATCAATGAGCACATAAAACTGTTTCCCTGGGCTGGGGGGCTCTCTGTGCCTTTGATAGCAGGCAGATTGGCTTTTCTTGACAAGGCATTGAGGAAAAAGGTTTAATGTCCCCATCTCCACGTGAATTGGATCCTACCCTGCTGACATGAGATCCCCAGCCCCAGGGAGAGCTGTGCTCAGTGCTGTGTTGTTGCATTAGTCACTCGTAATGGCTACGCGAAGAAACAGAGCCTGACAAGAGCTAAATAACATTTTGAGTGGGGAAATGTCCAGGTTTCCCCAGCCTCTCTGTTTTCCCAAACTTCTAAAACATGAAAAAAAGCAATAAAACACTCTTAAAGGGGGTTTATTTGTCTTCTGAAACTGCTCTGGTTTGAAGCGTGCTTTGTGAAGGTAGACATTGCACAAGGAATAAGGCAGGCACAGATCCTGTTAAGGATCAAACAACTCTGCCTTGGCTCTTTCATGTGGCTTCAGATTTGGGGAGGTAAAGCAGCTGATCTGCCAACGTTTAACTGCTCTCCTGTGGTTGACTCCGGTTTCAAAGGGGCCAGTCCCCAGCCTGTGCTTTCTCCAACACCTGCTCTGGGGCAGTGGGTCCCTCTAAATTGAATATTTCTTCTTCTCTTAATTCTTTTCTTCGCTCCAAGAATCAGACACAGAAATAGAGTTTAAAGTCTGCATTTGGTGAGACTCCGGCCCAAATGAAGCTCATGCAAATGTGCCAGGGGTGTCAGTAGGGCAGGATTTCACTTGTATAGTTAGAAACTGGTTTTGCCAGAATCTTGACTCTTTCCCCTTGAGTTATGGTGATTACTGGGGGAGAGGGGAATGGGGAAGGGGGAGAGAAGGACTCTATTAGATAAATAGATTAATAAAAAAAAAAATCACACGGTGGGAAAAAGTACAATGGCCATTGTTGTTCTGGTGGTTTATACTAAAATTGCAATAGTAAGGCACATGAAGAGAAGACAAGATAGAAATTAAAAGCTTTGTGTGAGAATGTACATTTCTCTGGTTTAAGGGTTTATAAATAATCCTCCCTAAAGGGCTGAGTTACCTCCCGTCATTAACCTTATCTCCACAATGCCTGTTCTATCATGTTCTTCATTTCAGGGTCAAAAAATTCACCTGGAAAAGCAGCAACAGACAGCAGATTTTCCAGAATCTAAGCAGGGAGACATTAAACAGTCCTTTCACTACACCACTAGGAAGTCAACCACAGCTTTGTGTGCTTGGCTTCAGAGTGCAGTCCCCTGTATTACTGTGTCTAGAGGTGGCAGAGAAGCACCATGAAAGCTCTTCACGATCTCTTCTGGAGATTATTGTCCAAGGATTGACAGGTTCTGTAACAGCCCAAAGGCAACTGGTATAAATGAAAACAACATTTGGAACGAAAACATGTGGATTACTGCAGCACAGCCCCCAGGACAGGAGAAACACTGACTATGGGTACAGCTTTCTTCTCACCTGTGTGAGGAAGGGTACTGCTACCAGAATGGAGGTTGTAAAGAAGTGGAAGTTGGTCTCTGCTCTCAAGTAACAAGTGATAGGACAAGAGGAGATGACAGGAGATGTTTAAGTTGGATATTGGGGAAAACAATCTTTGCAGAAAGGGGTGACAAGCACCCAACTGCCCAGGTGGAATGAAGTTCCATCCAAGTGGTGGTGTCACCATCCCTGGAGGTATTTAAGAGATGTGTACATGTGGTACTTAGTTGTTTGGTAATGGACTTGGCAGTGTTCCATTAACAGTTAGACTCTTAAAGGTCTTTTCCAACCTAAATGATTCTCTGATTGTGTGGAACTGGACGGTTGCCTGTATGCACACACATCACTGAGCACCAGGCAGCCTCCAAAACCTCATCCTCTTTCCCTTCTCAAAAGAGAGCACAGTGTTACTGTACTGTTCAGCTCCCTGCTCCAATCGTTTAAAAGGTAACTTGCAGATCAAAAGGGTCTTGAAAAAAAAACAAAGGCCCAGGTTATTTGAAATACAATCTTGATTAGACTAAGCCACAGCGGGGTTCCTTTCCTAAGGCAGCCCCTGCCTCCAGGTGTTGCTTTGGGAATGAGAACAAAAGGGACAGATAGCAGAGGCTGAACGAAACTCCCCAAAAGTCAAGGAAAGAATGGGGAAGAAAAGTGAAAACTTTAATAATTTCCTCACCAGCAGATTCCTGAGCAGGGCATTTGTTTTTCCTGCATGAAAAGTCCTTCCTTTGCCATCCAAGACAATCACAGGGCACTTAGCTTGCCTTCAGCCCTTTCCCCCTGTTTCAAGCGTGTAATTATTTACACCAGGTGCGTTGCTTCAGCCCATCTCTTGTGACCACCCCATTCACAAGGAAAGGACTGAAAATTGCCAGCCCCTTTGTACAAGTCTCTGCCCTGGGTGTAACATTACGTTGACAAGCGCCTTGGCACAGTGGGAAGGGAAATAGAAATTTTCCAGTGAACAAAGGGTATTAGTGCTCCCTGCCTCTAACCCCAGGTGACTGGACAGACGACTGCAGGTTCTCTGGTGACAGGCAGCTTGAGTCATTGTCAAGGGTCCGGGCTGGGCTGGCCACTACAGGGATTACAGATGGTCTCTATTAATCCTTAACCTCTCCAAGGGGAAGAGAAAGGGAATAAAGGAGAGAGGTTGGAAAAGAAAATGAAAATGTCTTTAATGAAAATAATAACAGTAAACCAAAATAGATACTAATATATATCCAATTATCAACAGCTGATATTGAATGCAACTCTCCTGATGGCAATTATATTGCTGTAACCACTGATGCTATCAGGCATACACTAGACATGTCCCAGACTGGACTCAGAGACAGATGGGAAACAGATGTAGGAGCTGAGTTCAGGAACTCATGCAATGGGACGGATGGCAGAATGGACAGTCCTCCTCAGTCACCAGCCAGTGAAGAGGCTTGACCTTTGTGATCCCTCAGCCTTATACTGAATATGAGCTGTATGAGATGGAATCCCTTGCTGGTCAGTTTAGTTTATCTGTCCTGTCTGCTCCTCCCTGCAGGTGTGACCTTTGCCTCTGCATTCCCAGCATAGGACACAAGATTTAGCAGTAACTGTGATCAGCATAGGAACAAGTATAAACCTTTGTCCAGCCCAATCCTTGGAACTAACCATAAACGTCCAACACTATCGCTGCCGAAAGCAGACACTGCCTGCAAAAAACACAGCATTAACTTCAGAAAGTGTCATCACTGAGCAGAGACTGAACTGAAAAGTCAAATCACTGAGCAGAAGTAATTCTGTTAGACCTGTTGTGCCACTTATATGTGCACAAGTCTATGGGACTGGATGGTATCTACCCAAGGATACCTAAGGAGCTGGCAGATGTGCTCATCAAGCCACTCACCATTATTTGGCAACAGTCCTGGCTAACTTTGGAGGTCCCAGCTGACTGGAGGCTGGCAAATGTGACACCAATTTACAATTCTTGCTGGAAGGATGATCCAGGACACTACAGGCCTGTCAGTCTGCCCTTGGTGACAGGAAAGGTTATGGAGCAGGTCATCTTGGGTGCCACCTCACACCACTTACAAGACAAGCAGGCAATCAGGCCCAGTCAACACAGGTTTACAAAAGGCAGGTCCTGTCTCATTAGTCTGATCTCCTTCTACAATAAGGTGACCTGCCTAGTGGATGAAGGGGGTGTCTTCCACCTGGACTTTAGTAAAGACTTTGACACTGTGTCCCAGAATATTCTTCAGAAACTCAGGGCACGAGGCTTGGATAAGTGTCCTCTGCATTGGATTAAAAACCACCTGGATGGCCAGGCCAAAAGAGTGGTGGTGAATGGAGTTAATTCTGAATGGTGCCCTGTTACTAGTGGTGTCCCTCAGGGTTCAGTACTGAGGCCTGTCCTCTAATATCATTATCAGTGATGTGGATGAGGGGCTTGAGTGCATCCTCAGTAAATTTGCAGATCACAGCAAGCTGGGTGGCCTTGTTGATCTGCTAGGGGGTAGAGAGGCTTTGCATCAGGACCTGGACTGATTAGACTGATGGGCTAAGGCTAACTGTATGAACTTTAACAAAGCCAGGTGCCAGGTCTTCCACATGGGTCACAGCAACCCCATGATAAGCTACTGACCTGGGGATGTGTGGCTGGAAAGCTGCTACTTGATGAGGAACCTGGGGGTATTGGTTGACAGTCAATTAAATATGAATCAGCAGTGTGCCCAGGTGGCCAAGAAAGCCAGTGGCATCCTGGATTGTATTAGAAAAACTGTGGCCAACAGGAACAGGGAGGTGGTTATCCCCCTGTACTCAACCTTGGATAATCTTTGAGGTCTCTTCCAACTGGGTGTTTTCTGTGATTCTGTGATTCCATGCTAACTCAAACCAGGACAGCCACAGAAAACCCTGAGCAGGGCAGCAGTGCTGGTGGGCAGCAGCACTGGCAGACAGCTGCACTTGCAGCAGCCCACAGCTGTGTGCAACTGTGCTGATTTGTGCTGTTACCTGGGGTAAGTGCTGATGGTCCTGTTCAAATCAATGACAAATTTTAGCTGTCAGGGTCTTCGGTGCTGATGGGAGGTAATCAACTCGAGCTGTGTTCATGTCCTCCCTTCCTAGCTACCAGCAGAAGATTGTCCCATTGCTGCTGGATTCAGTCTGGCCTTTTGTGCACAGAGTCGCCTGGAACTTTGCTGATGGCCACATTCAGGATCAGGTGCAGCTGTGAAAACCCAGGTCTCGTGGCACCCGTGACACTGCCTCTTTGTTTCACTAAAGCTGCTGGAATTTGCCTGTTGCACCCATGCTGTGCAGGACCTGTCCCTTTGTATGCATCCAGGAACTCCCCCAGGCCAGGGCTGACCCATGACATATGCCCCTGGGCTCTGTTCTAAAACAGTGACCACAGTAATGAAGGGAAAGTGAGGTTGCAGCTCCTGTCCTTTAATTTGTTTGGATTCATCCAGGTATGGATGAGTCAGGGGATGAAGGAAGCTGAGGTGCCCTTTGTTTAGCCCAGACTATGTAGAACACATGCTGCTTTCAAGAGGAGTCCCTTTTCACCCATCTCAGTCAAAGATGTGTCCTGCCTTTCAGTCTCAGAAAAATCCCAAGGTCACAGATCACACAGAGATGAGAATAAAATTATGGAGACAACAATGCCAGCTAAACCCTGACTCACCCATCACTTCACATTGCTTTTCTTCCCTGAAAAGCAGGGGTAATAAGCTAAACAAATCCTGGATGCTAAAGGAGAGAAATTCCTGCTTGTTCAACTTCAGCCTATGCTGTAAAGCCTCTGTTGTCTCTGCTACACTTAGAGTGGAGGCAGTGAGAGTTGTCAGTCACTTCTTTTCAAAAGCAATTCTGGTTCCCAGTGAATGTGTGGTATACTCTGGCCGTGCTTTCCTGTGGTCCTGCTCCAAATGAGGTCTTTTTAAAATGGTAGTTCACTGCTCTGGCCTCCAATCAGAAAGGTGCACTGGGGAAGGGTCACCACGCCGTGAGTTGCACATTGCACCTGGGTGAGAGATGTACCCCGATATAGGGGTCAGGATGGTTTAGCCTCTTACTTACTGACCTGGAAGATGGGAAAGAGAGTACCTTCAGCAAGTTTGCAAGTGGCATAAAATTTGGAGGTGTGGTGGTTACACCAGAGTGTTGTGCTGCTGTTCAGAGAGAACCTTGACAGGATGGAGAAGCAGGTTAAGAGCAATCTCCTGAAATTCAACAGAGCAAAATGCAGAGACTTACACAGGGGAGAAATAACTCTATGCATCAGCACAGACTGGGTACCTAATGGCTGGGAAGCAGCCTTGCACAGAAGTACCTG
The DNA here is from genome assembly GCA_013396835.1 of Psilopogon haemacephalus. Taxonomy (NCBI): domain Eukaryota; kingdom Metazoa; phylum Chordata; class Aves; order Piciformes; family Megalaimidae; genus Psilopogon; species Psilopogon haemacephalus. Next base: position 184,604 of record VWZI01013327.1, on the reverse strand, counting down.
TGGGTCCTGTTGGACATCAACTCAACCACAGGGAAGGCTCACAGCACAGAAGGCAAACAGCCTCCTGGGCTGCCTTGGGCAGATCATTGCCAGCAGGTCAAGAGAGGTGCCACCCACGAAAGCCCTGTCAGAGCAGGAGGAGATCTATCCTGCACAGGTAGGCTCACTGGGAGCTCTACAGCAGTGGTGGCCCTACCTCAGCAGAGTGCTCTCAGCACTGTGGCTGTACCCAGTGTACAGAAGTTTGAAGATTTCCAGTCCCACCACAGAACTTTGGCTCTGCTGACATCTGCCATGGGAACCGCCCACTGCATGGCCAGTCAATCAGAGGTTACACGCAGTGCTGTAGGAGAGGTCCTCAGCAGGGAAAGGAAGAGTGCTCCTGCACATAGAATTTTTTTTTCCTTTTTAAAAATAATTTTCCTTTTTTTTTCCTTCCCTTTTCTTTCATTGTCAAATACACAAAGAAAATTCAAGAGAGGGCAGCAGTACAGAAGTTGTTTCCCCTGAATCGCCTTAAAGCAGGAGCTTACAACAGACTTAGAGAGCTGTTCAGGCAGGCAGCTTTGCTGAACTCAGCACAACCTTCTGCTAAAGCCCCTTCTGCTGTCTGACCTGCCCCTGCCAGGGCACTGCTCCTTCTGACATGAGCGTGCCCATTGCTTGCTGTGCAATATGCCATGGAGGGACCTTTCTGCTCTTCCTGCAGATGCTTCTGACTCATGCTGATCTACCAGAGATTAGGGAATCCAGCTTTTGAAGTGCTCACAAACATGTGCTTAAAAAGAAAATAAATTAATTGAAACAGCTTTGGTCCGAACCTTATCAGGGCAGAAATCAGAATAGAGGCAGGAAGAATGTTCTTGAGCCTTTTTACTTTTTCCATGGCTTCCTCTGAACTGCAGACTGGAAGAGGAAGTGGGCAGATGTTTCAAATGAAGACATTACATCATTGGGTTATTATATCCTCCATCTGTATGAACTTTAAGACATAAAATGGGGCCAAGCATCACTATTCCGAAAGAAACTAAGCTATGTGCAAGGCAAAGGCACAGCCCTGGGAGTAGTTTGCAATACAAAAATTTGGCTTTCCTCTGGGGCAAATGAAGATCTGTCCCTCCTTTCTGTCACCTCCACCTTCTCTCTATAAGCCTGCAGTTGCCTCTAATGGTCCCATGACAATTGGTCATGACTGAGACCATCTGTGCCCTCACTGAGCCTGCTGTTAGTGAGTTAAATCCAGGGGCACTGGAAAATAATTTTCTCGACATATACCTCCCTTCTAGGACATTTAAAATAATAGTCTTGGTCTTGCTGTTAGGATGCAGTAAATATTTCTCCTGTGAACAAGTTACTTTAAACTGAAAATGAATAGTATGAAAAAGTAATAAACTCAGCCTATCTTCATGCTGGACTTGATGTCAACCAGTGTAGGAACTGGGCTCTGTTCAGAAGATAAACCATTACTAGGTGTTTGCTTGCTGGTTTCTCTGTGTTTTCCTGAGGTCACCCCACAATTGTTTTCAGAGGTTTTTCTCAGCTGCCTAAAGGAAGAGTATAGAAATGGATAAGATTGCACTGCATCATTCTCAGAGTTTTCAGCTCACTTGGGTCTCAGACATGACAACAGCATGTCTGTCTGTCCCACCACACCACCTCTCACTGCCTGCCTCTCTCAGAAGCAGCAGCACTGTCTTAAAGCCAGTGGCCAGAATCAGAGACATTCTCCCCTTGGAAAGGCTTTGGCATCCCAGGGTGAAGGCTTTTGCTTAGTAAGAAGTATTTCATGCCCCAGGTGTAGGTTTACCATGTTGCAATACCCTGATTTTTGGAGCATACTGTGAATGCAAGTTTTTTTTATCAGACTATAGATTTAGCCTGTAGATCAATAGGAGATTGTCAGCTTTTGATTTTCTATTAATTTTCTCTTAAGCCTATTATTTTTTTTTCTGTGAACTTTCTGCTAATTTTTTGTTTCTTTGTTTTCTGTTCCATTTCCTCTGCTATTTTTCATCATTCTGCATGATAATCAGCTGAGATGAACAGACAGTTCTGGGCTCTTCCCATTCACTACATGAGATTGTTCTGTCCTTCATTAACCTGTTTCTCTATTTCCTGCTTTTTATTCTAGAAGGCATACTCTGTCTGCAAAGAGAGGGACAGTGCAGCACTTTGACCCTCAAATTTTTGCCCAAATTTCTACTGCTGAGATGTCTGGACCTTGTCGTCACACCAGCCACATTTTCTGCTGCTCAGTTCCACAGCAGCCAGACTTAGTGGCAACAGCCCAGGTTCAGCATTCACCACTAAGCAGGAGAAAGAGGCCATCCTATTCTAGGACGTCTCCCTGAGAACTGGCAGACAATTATTTGAAGCACAGAAGAAAAGAGGCTGAGAAAACTTCAGCAATGACAAACAGTTTTACAAGCATTTACGAGTCTCATTTATAAAAATGAGATTACTGCAGGAAAGTTTAGTGTTCACAGCTGGCTGGGAAAAAAAACAAACAACCCTCAAATATAGTTTGCTTTGACTCTCCTTTCTGCAACAGTTGGGACTTTGGTCTGAAATTCAAATTAATTTTCATACCCAGCCTAACCATTCCATTTTGTGCCCCAAAGCAAAATTTCCTGCATAATTGTGTGTATTTAGGTCAGTACTCCATTGTTCCCTGCTGCAAAGGAACTAGCTGATTTGCTAGTGGAGAAAATTCCTGATACAGTTTTCAAAAGCACTTTTGCAATTAGAGATTGTGCTCCTAAATGACTGCAACGTAGGCATGTGTTGGCTTGGGTAATGTCTTGGGACTTTTTTTATGTCTGCTCTTGATAGCAAGGTGACTTCATTTAAACACAGACCATAGTTGACATTTATCCAGGAATAAGTTGGTTTGCCAAACTATATTTAGAAAAGTATTTCTCCTGTTTTTCTACTTCTATCAAATATTAACCACAAGCACACAATAGATGAAAATATTAATTGTTTTTATAGTTAGATTAATATTTGCTCCTATTGCATACTTTCATCTAGAGAAATAACATACATTTAAGCTAGGGAAATCAACTTATCACCTTTCCCTGTTCCAAGGTTCTTTTCACTGTAATTTCTCCCTGCACTTAATTCGTCTGCATTTCTTTCATTTCTACACCTCTGCTCTGAGGACTCCAACAATATTTTCTGTCTCTGTTTGTCTGCAAAGCAACAGACACATAGAATCATAGAATCATAGAATGGTCTAGGTTGGAAGAGACCTCAAAGATCATCCAGTTCCAACCCCCTGCCATAGGCAGGGACACCTCCCACTAAACCAGATCACTCAAGGCCTCATCCAACCTGGCCTTGAACACATCCAGGGAGGGAGCAGACACAACCTCCCTGGGCAACCTGTTCCAGTGCCTCACCACCCTCACTGTGAAGAATTTCTTCCTAACATCCTGTTCAAATCTCCCCTAGGCCAATTTGAACCCATTCCCCCTCGTCCTGTCATTACAAGACCTTGTGAACAGTCTCTCCCCAGCCCTCCTGTAGGCCCCCCTCAGATACTGGTAGGCTGCTATAAGATCTCCTCGAAGCCTTCTCTTCTCCAGGCTGAAAAGCCCCAACTCTCTCAGCC
>VWZI01013327.1:139383-180892 GCA_013396835.1 Psilopogon haemacephalus | reverse complement strand
TGCACACTGCAGGCTCATGTTGAGCTTCTCATCCACCCAGACCCCCAGGTCCTTTTCCTCAGAGCTGCTCTCCAGCCACTCACCACCCAGCCTGTATTTGTGCCTGGGATTGCAGCGCCCCAGGTGCAGGACCTTACACTTGGCCTTGTTAAATTTCATGAGGTTAGCCTGGGCCCACCTCTCCAGCCTGTCCAGGTCCCCATGGATGGATCCCTGCCCTCCAGCAAGTCAACTGTGCCACACAGCTTGGTGTCATCTGCAAACTTGCTGAGGGTGCACTGATTCCTCTGTCCATGTCACTGACAAAGATGTTAAACAGCACTGGTCCCACCACTGACCCTTGAGGGACACCACTTGTCACTGGTCTCCAGGTGGACATTGTGCTGTTGATCACCACTCTCTGCGTGTGACCATCCAGCCAATTCCTTATCCAGCGTGGATGGATCCATCCATATATACATTTGAACTCATGCAGGTATCAAACAAAACCAAAATATTCTGAGTTGAGTGTGAGAAGTAAGAAATCTCTCCTGAATGCTTAGCTAACTTAGACCAGAATTTTATGCCAAGTCATACCTTTGTTTCTGTACCTTGCAACAAAGCAAGAAGCATGACTCAAAATGTCTGTTTCCTTACATCTTAGAGACCCATGGTCTGGCCTTGTGGCTTCATAAATATTTTTGTGAATGTGCTGCCAGAATAGGTCCAAACAGATGAAACACATCATACAAAAGCCCATCCGGGCTGTAATTCAGGGCAATGGCATCAAAGACTGGGAGGTGGAAAGCCAAAAGCTGATGCTACATGTAGATTTTGAGGCATTAATTAAAAAATCAAATCAACTCTCTACCACACCACCCCCAGAATGCTTGCGAGTGACAACAAAGCATGGCAGATCTACCTCAGGATGCTGGGAGCGAAAGGGAAAAAAGAATCAGGTCAAAGCACACAATATACAAATCCTTGGGATGCCGTAGGGCACAGTATGCAACGACCTCAGTCTGTTTTGAAAATTGATTACAGAAGGCCTTCAGCTGAATGGAGTCAATGACCCTCTCTGTGCATGGCAAAAGACAAACAGTTACATCTTCTCCTAGCTAATACCTATCAGGCTTCCTGCCCTGAGATCCTCATGGTGGCTAGCAAAAGGGGACTTACAGAAAAATCCCCTCCTAGATGTTCTTCAGACCGGGAGAGAAAAAGCTTGGTTTTCTTTTCGTAAAGATCTGATTTCCACGATATAGAACCAGATGAGCCCCACATTTCCTCCTGCCCTTCAAAAAAACATCACCAGCTGTGCTAGGGGTCACGATGTAATAGACAAAGAACGTGCGTAACGCAGGAACTGCAACTGCCTAATGAAATATATGTCAAAAGAGACAGCTGGCCTGGAGGCTTGGGCTGCCCAGTGTCTTTGTCTTAAGGTTTCCTCTAGCTAGAAGTCCAGGAGAATTAGGACTGGTGAAATGGGATTGAGTTTTATTCGGTATATCTGGTTGCCAGTGTCTCCTGTTTTACGCTTGCACCCTTCAGGTTTTGTAACTTCTGCCCAGTTAAACTGTTCTGGTTAGACCGTGTGAACCATCACCACATGTGAGAACAAAGGGTTTCACTCCCAGTGAGCAAAAGATTCAAATACAGGAAAGAACCATTGAGCGTGATTTGGGTAGCAAAGAAGTGACAATATTAAAACTTATGATGCTACAGCAGGCATAGAAAAAGGAATCCGATTGTGTTACTGCATGGGAGAGGTTTTGCTTCCAATAGCTGCTTCCAACATTCTCATTACAGTAGGAGAGCAAGAAAAGTCCTTGGCTCAGTGACACACATTGAGTGTCTCTCTCCATCGGTGCTTAAAGCGCAGCAGACATTTATGCTAATGATATGAAAACTTCTAAAAACTTGTGCTGGTTTGAACTAATTTGGAGGATTTGAATGAGAAATTAGAATATAGGCTGAGAAAGGAAAACAAAGTTAGATTCTACTTCACTCAGGTTACGGAAAAATTTATAAAAGTGAGAACCCAAACAAAGATAAGACAGACCACTTTGAGCTGTGGCTGCTGCTGCATCTCTCTCTCCCTGCCTTCTTAGCTGAATAATTTCACTAACTCCTTTCCTGCTGCTAATCCTCCTGGCCGATTTACTTCAGCTTATCTGGCATGTAAGACAGATATTGAGACAAGATTGGGAAGCGGGTAAGGTGGTAGGGTAGTTGGAAAACTCTTGATCTCTGAGAGGGGTGTTGTATTTCTGTATTACCTTTTTCACTGTATATCTCTGTAAATATCTGTAATATATTGTAAATATCTGCTTGTATATTGTGCAGAGCTGTAATAAAACTGATAAAGGTGAAGGAACTGGGCAGAGGGTTAGGGAAGTGACTGTTCTCTTGTACTCGGTGCCGGTGAAGTCAGTTTTGGACTCTTCACTACCATAAAGACATTGAGATGCTAGAGTCTGTCCAAAGAAAGGTAATGAAGCTGGTGAAGGGTCTAGAACAAAAGGCTTATGAAGACTGGTTTATGGAACTGGGCTTATGAAGAAAAGGAGGGTTACCGGAGACTTCTTGCTCTCTGTAACTACCTCTTAAGTAGGTTGCAGGAAGGTGGGGTCAGTCTTCTCCTTAGTAAGGAATAGCACAAAGGAAAATGGCCTCAAGTTGTGCCAGAAGTGATTTGGGTCAGATATTTGGAAATATTTCTTCACTGAAAGTGTGCTTTAAGCATTGGAACAGGCTGCCCAGGGAAGTGGCAGAGTCACTGTCCCTGGAGGTATTTTTAAATGATATACAGATGTACTGCTGTTTAGTGGTGGACTTGACAGTGTTGGGTTAATGGTTGGACTCAATGATTTTAAAGGTCTTTTCCAGTCTTAATGATTTTTATGGTTCAATGAAGTGGGAATAAGTTTGGAGACCATTACTTCTAGAACACTTCTAAACTGAAGCACAGGGATTACATTGAAAACACACTCTTCAAACACGGAGAACATGATACACCAGCACCAGCACACTAGACTAAACACAGTTTTCAAGTGCAAAAACCTTTTGAAGTCAAGGAATACTACGTAAAGGAGGAAACAACAAAGGGTCAAAAGTCGCTCCATTAATTTTCTTTGCCTTAGCTAATGTGGACTGTACAATTGTGTCTTCCTTTGTTTTTCTTTCCTTCTTTCAGAAACACCCATAGCAGCCACAGAGGAAATGAACTCTGGGTCCAGCACCACAAGAACATATGAGTGGGCTTACTCTTAAGCATGCGAGAAGCTCACTGGCTTCAGCTGGGACTCAATGTTCTGCACATGCTGCAGGGCTGTGCCAACGTGGGACCTGCTGAGTAGCAATGGACTAAATGTCTATGCATGGCCACATGGGCTGAGACAAGGCACTCACAGTACAGCATGAGTCAGCTGCCTGTGAAGAGTTTAGCTTCTAAACTTAGTGCAGCTAAGAGCCTTAAACTCCATTAGACCATGCAGTCTAGAAATCAAATACAAGACAATGCAGAAAATGCACACAGGAGATGCAAGAGGGACTCTGACACCACCCAGAGGGTTTGCAGACTTTTATAGGATAGTCTGGCAGCTTAGGGCCAAAAAGAGAAGGAAGGGAAATCAAAGGGATTGGGTGTGTGCCAGAGGTGGCAGGAGGAATGTGCTTTACTGCATGCAAAGCTAGAACCAACCACAAGAACATGACCCAGTTGATTTGTGTACAGGGAATATAGAAATTAGGCTGAAGGTTACAGTCTACCTAGAAACAAGGTGATAAGGCAAGCACAGCCCTTATCAAATTGTAATATGAAAGCTTTGTGTTTACTATTAGATAGTAACAGCCAGGCTGGGGCCTGGAGCAGCCTTCTGCTAGCACTGAACTCATGTCCATGGGATGTAGGGAAATTAAGACCCTCACCCTCAGCTTGGCATCTGAAACCGAGGCAAGACTCAGTCCTATTGGGTTGGCTGCCTGTGAATGTTTCTTACAGAGCAATAAAGTTCTGATACTGAAAGTCTTGCAAATCTTAAAGAGTATAAAAGCATAAAATCAATATACATCTGTAACTAAATACTTATGTTATTCCAATCCATTCTGTACATTTAATTGCTATTATTTTCAATAAAAATACTCCAAAATCAGCCTTCTTTTTTTTTAATGTAAAATTATTTTTCCCCTGAAACTGAATTCCAATACATTGCCAGTCTCCAGTTCATTACTAGGAGTAAAAAACAACCAAGACAGCTGAAGGTGAGCACTGAAATCCCCCAAATAAACAAAACACTGCAGCAACAGCAACTCTGAGGTGCACACTTCAGGATACTTACAATGTGAAGTAAAATACACCAGGCTTCAGAATGATTGTGTCACTTCATATTCTTCAGGTAATAGACTCCAACTATATATACAGGACAGGAGTGAGCACTACCAAACCAGCAAATTACTCTTCCAGAGGACTACTTCTGAAAGGCTTCTGGCTTTTTGGAAAAAGTAATTTGGGCAATTAGGAAATGGAGTATAAAAAAGCTCAGCTACCAAAGACCTGGATGCCAGCCATGCCCAAATATCTTGTTCCTGCTGTCTAGAACTTAAGTCTAGGGAATTCACAGTAAAAGCAGATCAGAGCTTTTCTTTCCTTAAAAATGACCTTTTTCAAAAATATGTTAATGCCTGTAACATACCTTGGATTATTTTGTTGAAGTAAATTATGCACATAAATGTTTCCTTGTTATAGTTTATGGGACAAGATTCAAGTTTCAGAGGGAGGTGACTGCTCTCATCAAGTTACACTTGATACTCACAAGTCATCAGCAAACTGACATACTATGTCAGAATAAAGAATTGCAATGTAGCTTCAGCAAGATTTCCCAAAGAGAATCAGCAGGAGACTGGATAGTGTCACACACACACTTCTGCTACTAAGGAGTAGAGGTAAAGAGAAGAAAATATACAGCTAATTGTATTTACTTTATGCCCACTCTACCCTACAAATAAACTCACCAGTCCAAACATCTGTTCAGCAAACTTTTAATCAAAGACAAGTCTAAGTGGCCATAGAAAAGTTTTCTGCTCTGTTTAATAAGATTTAAAAACTGGTTAGCAAACAATCTTTTAAAGTAGAGGATGAACACCAGAAAAAAACAGCTAATGGGAAAAAAAAAACCCTTCTTACAGCTGAGTCTCATAAAAAGGAACCTCAAAAGGCTGCAGATAATTTTAAACGTTTGGTAAAAACACTGGCAAGCTTGCACTAAAATTGGTAGGTACAAATCAGCTTAATAAATGTATGAATCCTACTGATGAATTCTAGTCCTGCAAACTCCCAAATGAGAGCCACACAACAAATGCTCTCAACTCCCAGAGCCTCTCCTCTGTTTGCAGGGCCAATGGAGTTACTTCTATCAGTACCTGAAGGGGGCCCACAAAAAAAGCTGGGGAGGGACTTTTTAGGCTATCAGGTAGTGACAGGACTAGGGAGAATGGAGCAAAATTGGAGGTAGGGAGATTCAGATTAGATGTGAGGAGAAAGTTCTTCAGAATGAGAGTGGTGAGACCCTGGAACGCGTTGCCCAGGGAGGTGGTTGCGGCAACATCCCTGGAGGTGTTTGCAGCCAGGCTGGATGAGGCTGTGGCCTGGCTGATCTAGGGTAGGGTGTCCCTGGGCATGGCAGGGGGCTTGGAACTAGATGATCCTTGTGGTCCCTTCCAACCCTGACTGATTCTATGATTCTACCTGTAAACAATTCCTCTTACTACCCTTTGCCAAATTCACCTTCATTTCTTCAAAGTATCACATCAGAATAAACTCTTATTTAAAAAAAAAAAAATTCAAATTTGAAATTATTTAACTGGGCTGCTTCAGGGTTCTGCCTCTTCTAAATTATCCCATGTAGATACTGATTAAATTCAGCCATGGTGAACACCTTTAGTTAGCTTGACGTTTCTACCTGAACAGCTTCAATAACATTCAGATTTGTTACTACACATCAAGATTTAAAAAAAAACAACAAAAAAACCAAAAACCTCCACACATTTAAATTAAAAAGCAATGCTATTCAGAGAGATATTTTTTGGCTTAAAGGAAAAATACACTACAATATAAATTTCTAATTAGATAGGCTAAAACATTCTATTAATAAACTTTGAGCTTCAAAACCAAGGGATACACTTTGTGCCCCATGTTCACTCCATTAATGTGAATTAGGGCTAACAATGATTCGTATTGTGAAACTTCAAACTTTTCAGCCACAGAAAATATTCCCTTATTTTGCCAGACAACTCAATACTTCCAGTTTTTAATCCTTAAAGGGATGGGGCTGAACCTTTTGAAAACAACTTTGCTCCAGGTCACAGGTGACAGAAGAAGCTCTTTTCTCCTCCTCAGGTTTAATTTGTATAGTTCATGTCAGAATCCTGCTAGCTCTCCACCTCTCAAGATTTCCAGGGAAGATAAGTGTGAAGTAATAACCTAGAGGCTCATCTTTCCTTCAATTCACACAGGCTAAAACCAGTGCAAAGATTTCCTAGAATCAGAGAACACTTTGTGTTGGAAGGAACTTTTAAAGGTCATCTAGCACAACCCTCTGCAGTCAGCAGGGACATCTTCGACTAGACCAGGTTGGTCAGAGCCCCATCCAACTTGGCCATGAAAGTTTCTACAGATGGGGCATACACCTACTACTTCTCTGGGCAACCTGGGAGAGTTTTACCACCTCCAGTGTGAAAAATTTGTTCCTTGTAGCTAGTCAGAATCTCCTCTCTAAGTTTAAAAAAAAGTCAGCCCTTGTATACACAAGCCTATAGCATCCTTAAATTCTCAGAAATTTACAAAAGCCTAACCTCTGTTCCACAGTACTGAGTGAGGGCAGAGAATACAAATACATTTTTCTCCTGTGTGAATTGGTCTTCCCAAAGTCTGGCATCCTCATCAATCTTGAGCTCTCTTAAAATACCCAGACCAAGTGGCCTCAAGGGAATGCTGTGGCTGGGGCCAAGCAACATGCTCCTTTATCTTGGAATTTTAAAATGTAAGGGGGAAAACAGTGGAAGGGGGGGAGGGGGGGGAAGAGGGATTTTTATTAATGTGACTAAAAGTTAAATTAAGCACTCAATATTCCATTTCAGTTTAACTAGTTTGAATGGAAGAGCTGACAGAGGCCTGAGAAGTTCATAGACCAGTGACAATAAACCAGCTGTGAAAACGGTTTACAGCAAACCACTCCAATACACACACTCGATGCAATTGCCTGTTTTATTTAGTAGAATCACTTTTGTAGATTAGAAATATTTCCAATTACCATTTGCTTCCAATGCAAGCCTCCACCATCAACAGGCATTAACGCGGTTTCTTCGACTGATTCTTAAACATAAAAAAACCCAACCAACCAAAAAAAACCCCAAAAACCAAAAAAACCCAACCAATCAACAAAACCCCAAGCAACCAAAAAAACCAATCAACCAAAAAAGCAAACCCCAACAAACAAGGCTCAACCCCTATCCCCAACAAAACACCAGGGGAAAAAAAAAAAAAAGAAAGAAAGAAAGAAAAAAAGTACAATCTCAAAAGTTAAGTTAGAAACTAAGTTCACACATTTCCTTTGGGACCAGGAATCTGTACATAGTACAAAATATACATTTATTGAACTTTCTGTAAACACACAGTTGGAATTGTGTAAAACTGTAAATAGCGGGTGAACTACGTGGAGAATAATTTATTGTATATTGTTATACATTCTACTTAAGGAAAATAGTTATGCTCTGGTATATTACTCTGTTAAAATTTATAAACTCCATAACCGAAGCCGTGTCATCTGCAAACATGCTTCTCAAGCTTAAGTCTCTCCATTCGTTAACACACATTTACACAGGTCATCAGCGAGAAAAGTTACACTTTCCACAAAATAAAGAGGTGGTGAACTTTCTAAAAAGACAGGCACAGCATGTCACTACAAACAAGACTCTTACGAGACGGTGCAGAGTCGATTCTGTGAGAAGACAGGTGAAAACTCTCTAATTCAGCATGTTTGGACATGGTCTTAGTAACAAGACAGATGCTAGAAGCCAGAATCTCTGCTTTGAAAGATTATAAAGCAGTCAGTCGTGGAAATAGAGCCTCGCATGTTGCACATATCCAGTACTCCCCGGCTAGCAGAATCTAGGCTTTTGACTCCTATTAACCCTTCATCATTGGTAATTTACTTTTCTGAGTAACAAACTACCTGGCATAATTTTCCAAGAACATTTGCATAATTCAGCACTTGCTCCAAAAACTAGATTCCTGGCACCAAAGAGTGAGATCTGGTTAATAAATACAACCTAACTCTCAGTACTCAAGGTCGTTGTGAATCACGCCATTGGCAAACATTTGCCAGGAAATCCCAGCTTCCAGCATCCAAGGGTTGCATAGCATTAACCCACAGAATGGTACCCGTGCTAACAGGCACTGCAGCATCTCATGTACGTGGGTCTCTCTTCTGCAATGCCCAGCTCCAACTTAAGTCTGGAAATGTCACATTGCAGCAGACTCACCAGTCTGTCATCAAACACCCAGCAAAATAAGTTGTTCCCCTACAAAAAGAGTGACAAAGATCCTCACTCAGAGAAGGTTCATTGCTGAACATGGAAATTGTCCTGTGTAAATTTAACACATTTATTCCCTAATTTTTAGAGTGTCATTATCTTTTCCATCCTTTGTAGGTAACTCATTTCAGGTTTCACCCTTTTATTTATCCTTTATGGCTAAAAGCGCTACATCAAAGACTGAACCTCTTAAACTGTGCCCTTCTGATGTTTTAAAAGGAAAAAAAAAAAAAGCTGATTGACATGTTTAATGAATTATGAAATTGCTATCTCCAATTAATCTAACATTTTGCTTTAACATTACCACCTTCTTTCCTTTGGCTTTGAAAAGCTTTTATCAAAGCCATTCTTTTTCATTCCAAGTAAAGTAGGACAATTAAGGTTCCAACAATACATGTGCAAACTGTATGTTGTGTGAGTGAAGCTCCATCGATGTCAGCAGAATGTAAAATTAAGTATGTGCCTGATTTGCCCAAGACTGTCTTCATTTCCCCCTGCAGATTGTGTAAGATGACTGCTTCAGTCTGAAATTCCAGCAGCGAAAATGAAACCAGCTACTCAGGCTTTCCAGTGCTCAGACTGGGATGAATTCAGTAACACAAGTGAAATTAAACTCTGGACCTTAGTCTACAGCCATTGACAGAAGTTAAAGTACACAATGCCTTACGACCCGCCAGTCTCAGCTGTCTCATTTTCCTTCTCAATTTCTCAAAAGAAACAACAATGGCACCTCCTTCAACTCTGCAGGCTTACTCACAATATGTCTAAGAGAGTCCTGTCTGCTTGGGCTGTAAAAACTCCACGTTCCCACCAGCTCTTCAGAGCCATACAGTTAATGGAAGCAAAAATGAATTCCAGCTTTGGCTCCGTGTTATTGAGTGAGCTGAGAAGAGCAGATACAGTGCTCTTACAGGAAGACATTACCATATGACTCAGCTCTCAGCCTCGCAAAGAAATGGCTGCTTACACAGTAGTAAGGACCATTGCTTTTATTTTCCTTTCTTTAGGGCAGGGGGAAAAAAAAAAAGACCACAAAGGGGAAAAGTAGACAGCTAGTGATATTTTAAAAAGCATTTGGGCAGGAATCAGTACAAGTGTTAAGACTCTGGTCAGGCATAAAGCAAGATATATACTCTAGAAACTGACCTCTCATCCTACCTCCACTGAAATGTTGCCACTTTCAGAACAGAACTATTTCACGAACTTGATAAAAGGCATTTTTAAAATTAAGCCCACTTCTCCAAAGTTTTTGGTGGCAAAGGTTAAGAGTTTTGGTTTTGTCGTTGCACTTAAGATTCCCCCAAAACCCTTTCCTGGAACACTGTCAACACTCCTGTTCTCTTAGCATAGAAGCAAAGGCTTCTTCAGAGGAGTGTCTACCTGGTGGTGAGAAGATCTGATTTACTGCTACTCAAAAGGATTATCAGGTAAAAATGTAGGCAAAGCAAGGAATATACAGAGCAGTGGTAATTATAGGTAGCAACTCTGATGGAACCAGGAGATTAACTTTCCAGGCACTTTCTTTTTCACGTAGTAATAGGAAAAAACGTTTGTAATTTTTCTGGAAAGTTTTCAGCAGGCAATAATGTAAACTCAACCTCCAACAAATTGCACGTTCCCTTTTTCCACTTGGAAGTATCTAGTAGTCCACCAGAATAAAGACAACCTTTAAGTTCTACAGCTTCCTGAACTCCTGTAAACAAATGCTGCAGGTCCAGGTGATTTACAAAGTAATGGTAATTAAGGAAAGTAAGACTCCAGAGCGCTTCTCAAATCTGGGTCTGCGGAGACCTGCAAAATTGTGCAAGCACTCCACAGAGACAGCTCAGAAAAAGATCACTGAAAGATTGGATTCTCTGATCAGTATTTCACAGATGAGGTCAGTCAAACCCCAGAGTGTTACTTTTAAATGTTGTTCCATTTTTACAGCTTATAGCAGGAATCATTTTATGCTCCTAGACAGTCATATGTGGAGCCTCTTTTTACCACTTGAAGGGGTAAAAAGCCTTCTCCAGCCAAGTGGAGACGTTATGGTATTGGTATGTGAAGGCTCATCTCAGACTGCCCTAGCAGTAGAAACAAGGAGCTATCCCAGTTATCTAGCAGATGTTATTGTCACACATCATGAAGTGACAATTCCATTTTCTACAGAAAAATGTCAGGTATGGCTTTACAGAGTTTTGCTTTGCTGAACTTCTTCAAGGTACATCAGGTTTGCATTCAAATACTGCATTTGCTAAATGGTGAGGAAAAGGGGAATATTTTACTAAAGGTTAGCCTGTTTAAATATCAAGAAATTTAAATAAACCAAGTCATCTGTGCATAACAGCAATTCAAGAAAGTGCAGGTAGGGATGGTGAACTTCAGTGTGATGAAATCCTGATGCACACTGAAATAAGGTAAGCTGTAAGAACTGTATCATTACCCTGATTGTGGCAGCCATGCTGTCTACCCACAGGACAGAGCTACGTTAAGTCTAGAGAAAGCAAACAGAAAATAAGTTTGTCAGCACGTGACTCAGATCAGAAGACACCAAAACCTCATGATTCCAGTTCTAAGAAACGTTCATGGAAGCAAAATGTTTGTCTTCAGTACAGAGATTTGCAAAGGCTTTAATATCCTATGCAGGTCAACTGTTTATCTGTGCCTAGGGTGTGGTTTCCCAAACTGTGTCAGAATGGGAGGTGCAACCATTCCTTCGCTCTTTCCTGTCTACTTTGTGTCCTGCCCTTGTGCCTGCATCCCAAGAGCTAGGTTATCAACTTACCCAGCTGAAGAGCATAGATTTTTTCTCTTTGTCCTAACCGCATGGCCACGTAAGCATAAGTGCTGGCACAAAAATGGCAGTTGTGGCAAACTTATGGCAATAGTCGAGTCCCAGTATTAGTTGACTGTGAAACCATAGCTTTAGTTCCTAAATGACTAAAAGTTTAAATGCAATAGAAAGTCTACCCTATCCTGGCATATGAAATTAAGATTGGGTTCTTTTCAGGGAATCAAGTGAAGCAAAAACTGTTGTATCACCTCTCTGAGCAAAACAACTCAGTTTAACCTATAGCACCGAGACAGTACCAGCTTTGCAATAAACAATTTAATAGGTACTGAAGTCAATTTGTCATAAGTACACATTAAAACAATTAGCTTTGGCACCCGCATGAATGATCAGGGGAAGTGCTACCATTACTCATCTGCTGCTTAATATTCATCAGGCACCTTGCTGCTATGACACAACCTAGGATTGCAGCAATTTGGTGGCATTTAATGACAAACATGAAATTTCTCTCTCAGATTCCCACTTCCACTGGAAGATTAAAATAAATGATGGCTATCATTAAAATAAATGATGGCAAGGTCTTTGCAGTGCTGTCCCCTGGCTAGGTAACAGCAAGCCAGCTGAAAGGTCTTGCCTTCATAGCTTGCATGGGATCTGCAGATTTCTGACCCACCATGTGTGCTAGGGACTCTATCAATATGACAGCTTTACAAAGCCTTGCAAATCCAGGACTTAATGTAACTGCATTTGTTTAATCCAACACTGGTATTAAAAGATGTTTTAGAAGCCTCTGTCTTGAACATACTTCAATGCTGAATTAGTGAGAATTAGTTGAAACAGTTGTCTATAAAGCAGTACAGGTATTCTCCCAGAAGAATCAGTGGAACATTTAATCTGACTGTAACACAACTCACAAAAACTGAAGCCAGTGAAGCTGTCAAAGGAAGAAGGAAAACAAAGCTGCACAGCATATGAAGCAAAAGTAGCTTTACAAATGTCATTGCCTTTTAAAAACAAGCAAACTGGGACCCATCCTATTTGAACGTATTTAAAAATACATCTTTTTAACATCACACAATTTTCATTTTTGTCACACAGGAATCTTTTTCCACGAGGGAAATAAATAGGACACAACACTTAAAAAAAAAATAAAATTGCTGCCTTGCCCCTGAGGTGCTAATGTTTTTAGTATTTAAAACAAAAAGTTTCTGGTGCAAGATGGAGATGCACAAAAGGTGCAAAAGTGCCTTTTTTATTATTCAGAGCAGTGAAAAGTACAGCTCGCCTCTTTTCTAGGATGCTTTACATACTTAACTTGTGTATTTCGTAATCAAAATATGTATCTAAAATGGCAGTGTTTATGCATACGAATAGATTCAGTGCTCTGACCTCATCAAAACGCTGAACATAGGTGGGAGAGAGAAAGGCCTGAAACGGGCTTTCTGCCACTACCCTCAAACCTGGTTACATCGCCTGTAGCAACAGGAGAATTCTTTTCTTTCTAACCTTAAGGAGACCTCTTCAGAAGAGGCTTCAAAAAGAATTTCTCAGCTGAGAGAGTTTTAAGAGATTATGGTTTGAAGTATGGCTTTTCACACCACAGTTTTGCCTCCGATTGTTAAAAGTTTAAAAACTCAAAAGGTTCCACAGTCCAGTTCAAGGTTTTGCAGTTTCTGAAACTAAACTTGAGTCTCTATGAAAAAAAGGGCAGAACTTTATCGGTCTCATCCTAAATGAAGTTTAGCTTTTTGCACTAATACGCCATGTATTATTAAATACGCTTGTTAATTAGGTGCCTGTGAAGCTATAACTTAACATTATTATAGTTTTGCACTCTACAACAAAATTAGACATTTTAAGCATTTATTCATAGGTAGGTAAGGAACTGGTTCTTTAAGCAAAAAATTGCTATAAATTTATAAATACAAATAGTGCTTATGTTGTCTTCATTCATGCTTGAACAGATTACAAACTGAATACAATGAAGTTACGTTTAAGCACCCCACATAGACAAGAGGGATAAAAGAAAAGTTTTTGCTGGTATATACTATATTTAGTTCCAAGACACTATAAGTTACTTTTTCACTGTTCAGTGTTCCCTAACTCTGCATTAGTTTTAAGGCTATATATACAAATATGTATATTTCAAAGTTAGGGAAAGACAAATATAGCAAAATGCATTGTACTACATTTTCCTATCAAAAAGGAATTATACACCATGTTCTGATTCTGTTTAACTGCAGTAAAATGTTACAATCTACTTGTTTTACTGATTTTTCCTTTTTTGGGGAATCTGCCTACTAAATGAGTAAGCTACATATTAAATACAATATTCTCAACCCAAAGGACAATACAAAGTGCACAAAACAGCAGTTTTGCAAACACGACTGACTTGAAAACTCAATTTTCCATATGCTCAATGGGAGAAAGCTAAGCTTAAAATCAAATTAGTTTATTATCTTATAAAATTTTAAATTAGAATTTTAAACAACGAACAGTTAAATATTGTCAACATGCTATATCTCAAATCACAAGTACTGTTTAACCACTAGTCTCTCATTCTAAGTAAGTGGGTCAATTAAAAACACACACCATAAAATGTTAAAGATTGTCAGGCTTTGACAAATGTATTTTTATCAAACAGTAGGCAAATTCAAATCAATGCACATCTTCAGTGGGGAGGAAAAACCAAAACCACCAAAAAGCCTGAAAAAACCCACGCTTGTAAAAAATAGGGTAACAGATTAATCCCACATCACCCTCTAGCATATGGCTATGTCTTGGGCAATAATCAAAGTCCTTCCCATTTTAAAAATGGGCTACCAATTAATAAAAATAGTCTTCCACAAGTAAAATATCCTTTACAATGGCACTGACATTTTCAAAGGCAGGACAAAAGGAATTACACATTTATGGATTAATTTCTTGTTTGTTAAATCAAGCTTTATTGATAAAATGGAATTCAAAGTATTTTACTTGGAACAGCAGCAGACCCAGCCAATCAGGATTGTAAAAATGCTGCAGACTCCTACTGTATGTAGAAAGCTGCCTGTTCATGCTCAGTGATTAGTAGTTTCAGGTAAGGGTTAATGATAAAACACAACAAGAGGTGCAAAGAATCAAGGCATTCTAATTCCAAGGTTGGTACATGTACAAACATGATACTATTAATGGGGCATGACTCCCACTGAAGTCAACTCCCTCTAACTTGATTTAAGAGCAGGAGTGCATCCAAGGAAACAATACACATTTCTTGAAGAATGTACACTGCTCAAGTTATTTTTCCACTGCCAAGCAAATTCACACACTGTAATTTCTGGTCAATTGCCCACAAGTTCATCCTTCATGTGAAAAAAAAAAAAAAATTATCTTTACAATTTTGTGCACCTCTTGAGCACCTAGCTGGCTAGGCTGCTGCTCCTTGCAATCCAAAACCACAACATGAATTTAAAGGGATATATATTGTTGCATCACACAAGCCAAACATTTCTTCTAACCTTTATAGTGATTTAAAGCAGTTCATAATTAAATATGAGCATTTTGTACAAAGACAATTGCACTTTACAAAAACAAAAATCATACAACATAAATTGCTGGAGTCTGATTTACAACATGAATTATGGTTTGAAATCACGTTTACAGAAGTCTGTTTTACAAAAAAGATCAGTTCCTGGGCTAGGCGTCGTACTGCTGTAGTCACTCTCACCAACATCATATTCCCTTCTTAAGGTTGAGGATGGATGTTAAGAAGGGTCACTGAGGTTGGGCCACGCTTTCATTTGAAGGGTGAAACGTGAACTCCACAGCTAGATGAGCAGTTTTACCACATATCATCAGTTGAGGCAGAATCCTTAAAGAAAAAAGAAGGAACCCTTTAAAGTCTGGAGTGCCCACAGTTACAGCGGTTTCTGGATAATCCAGACTGAAAAGGGTAAAGACTTAAATCATTTTAGGAGTCTGTTTTCTCTCTCCTTTCAGAATGAGCCTTTAAGAAATATCTAAAACCTACATATGAAGCTTTAGTACCAAAGACATTTCAAAATCCAACCAAATGCTTTGTAATAGCCTGACCAATTCCCAAAGCAATATCCCAGGGGCATTATTCGAAAGCATTCCCAGAGCAGTTAGATGCAGTAAAAAAGGCATACACTTACACACCCCCATCAGAAGAGAAGGACCTGCTTCGTGCCATTTGTTACTATCATCACTACCATCTTTTCTGTTTTCAGCCCTCCCTTACGGCTTAGGAAGATACAGTCATTAACTGACACCTCAAAATCAGATCCATTCCACAACTTAAAATTTAAGGTTTCAGTATCTGAAGGGGGCCTACAGGAGGGCTGAGCAGGGACTATTCACAAGGTCTTGTTATGACAGGACAAGGGGTAATGGGTTTAAATTGGCAGAAGGGAGATTTAAATGGGATGTTAGGAGGAAGTTATTCACAGTGAAGGTGGCAAGACACTGGAACGGGTTGCCCCGGGAGGCTGTGGCTGGTCCCTCCCTCCCTGGAGGTGTTCAAGGCCAGGCTGGATGAGGTCTTGAGTGCCCTGATCTAGTGGGAGGTGTCCTGGCCTATGGCGGGGGATAGGAACTGGATGATCTTTGAGGTCCCGTCCAACCTAAACCATTCTATGATTCGATAAGTGTAGTTTGGGCAACTGTTGGAAACCCTAATTTTGGATGGTAATAAAACCTCAAAGAGAAAAAAAAAAGTATATAAGAGAAAATTTTGAAGTAGAGACATACTGTGCTGTAAACCATAACTATACGGCCACATCACATGGCATTAGAACCAGGCAAGCAACATCTGAGTAGCCCTAGAATTCTGTCCACTTCAGCCCACAGGCAACAGTGGATTTTGTGGAATTACGCCACCACTGAAAACTTAGCTGATTCTTGCCATCAGTTAAAAAAAAAAAAAAAAATTAAGTTCAATTTGTACTAGGATTGATTCCAATGGGTTTTGATCCATTTCACTTTGTGTCATATCTGTTTCCTTTTCTCTTGCTCAGATGTTCATATTCAGCCTTCCCTAACTGTTTTAACAGCTGGGCATGCAGGTTAACACCGTAACAGAGAAGCTGGAACACACCTCAGTAGGTAAAGCTCCAGCTAAGCACGCAGTACAGGCTTGAGACCAAGCTGCTTCTGTACAGCAGTCTTCGGCTGTTCCAGCATTATCTGCTACTTTCACCTAAGTAATTAAGGGCCACAATGGGCTTTACCAACATGTATGCTGGTGCTTCTACAGCTACGCTTCCAGATGTAGAAATATTACTTTTCTATAAAACCACTGCCTTACTGATTCCTCTGAGCTAAAACAGGCTAATTAAGTCTCTAGCAATGCCACACATGACAGTTTCTCAGCACTAAAGTTCCTCACCCTTCATTCAGTCTCGCTCAGAGAATTCATTACAAACCATAAAGAACAGTTGGCACGGAGGTGTAGTAAAAAAATCAAACAAAACACTAAAATTACCCTTTGCAAAAGTACCACCTCCAGTATTTCCTTCATGACCAGAAGTAGCAAAAGGAGAGCAATTTTATCAAATACCAAAATGGTTGTTTGTTTCAAGTGCAAGGATAAAAAATAAAAGCAGTAGTGAGTAAAGATGCAGGAGCTGAGTGTCAACTATTCAGTATGCAAATTGCTGCACCCAGGCTGCCAACATCATCACAAGATGAAGACGTTTGTGTATGGTACACTTGTACAATAGGAACACATTACAGAAAAGATAAAGCATCCCCTTTCAGCCACTATTTAGAAACTTTTATGCTAAAGATATACTGAGAACTACCAAATAAACTAGTATCCAATTGTAAAACCAACACACAGTTCTTCCCATCTGAATGCATTCCATGTCACATCTAAGCACATACATAATTTTTGCTGATAGGTTAAAATCTATTTAACCCCTTTATGAAGTATTTTTGATGACAGAACATTGTTTCCAGTCATATAACAATTGGGATCAATGTTCATATTTTAGATACGACAGTGGATTCACATCACTCTGATCACTGACATAGAAGAATCTAAACTGCATGCTTGGTGTAAGTTGCTCTATGCTTGAAAGTGTTTACGCAGTCCATTTGGGAAGTTAAAATATCCTTAAAGCTTATAGTTGCAAATCTGTTTAACCTACAAGTAACTTTTTTCTTATGTCTGGGGAAAAATGTCTCCCATAGAAAGGGGAAAAAAGGAGTACAGATGACTCCTTGCAACACTTGGTGGCAAAGCATTTGGAAACCCAGGCAGGATTCAAATACTGGCATTCCAAAAGGCAAACAAGTCAACCATAGTGGAGTTTTAAGACTACGATCAACAGAGGGCATCAGAAAGTGAATACAAACCATAGTCCAGAGTACAACAGCTTCTTGGTGTTGTTTCTTTGGGGAAAGGGATCTTCTACCAAGAACCAGCAATGTGTTTCTTTACAAATCGGCTAAAGTAATTGGCCCAGATGGAAAGGTAATGCAAAAGAAAGGATACTTACAGTGTCATCATTCCTGTAGGGGTTCAGTCTGTTATAAACGGCTTCAATCACACTCCGTCTAGAGCAAAAAAACAACCAACCATGAGATTTTCAGGTTGTGTTTTTTTAAAAGTAAAATTCTACAAGTACCACTTTAGTTTTAAAAGCAACTTTAAAAGGTTTTAAAAATTCACAGAATCAAGTTTACTGCAAGTTAGCACTGAGTGTCATGGAACGCTGAACACCTACAATACCCTTTAAAACATTTAGCTCCAAGGAAAGCAAGGCTGAATAACACAAGAGAGCACAACCTAACATTCAGATGAAGCTGCAATGCTCCTTGGTGGTGTAGTGTCTCTTTGCTTTGAAAACGGGCAACAAAACTTGATGGACAACAGATGCCCTGGTCATTTGTGTTTCTGATGAACACTGCAGCAGGACTTCACCTATTATGGAACAGTCATTTTCTGGATGCACAAAAATGGCATTCTGAAGTATTTTTTAATTGTACTACAGTCTGAAATGTACTTTCTATGCGTAAACTTGTAAAAAATATTTTTAAAGCAATACTCTTTGACAATATGTCCAATACTTTCCTGCAATTTTTCCTTCAAAAAAAGTAAACTGCAAACCACAATTCTACATACCGTATCTTTGACTGAAGAATTTTATTGGATAAAAAAAAGATAAAAATTAAAGATTCATTCAAGCATCTTGCCAGTTTCCTCCTTTAAAAAAAAATTGCTTAGTATAATTAAGATAGTTTATAATAACTTTGGTGCCTGGGACTCTCAGTTTTTCTCATATTGATAAGAAAGATATTGATAAAACAGTAGAAAAAGAGCAAAGCGTAAAGACGCAATATGGCTTTCAAATTTTTTATTTCTTTTTTACACAGGGTTAAAAAGGTTTTCTTGAAAACTGACACTCAAAAAAATCTCCAATGCGAGGCCGAAGAAGAGGAAACCTTTGTCTTACCCAGCATATAAGGAAAGAATTTTGGAGGATGAGCAGGAAGGAAAGAGGGGATTAAACAGAGGAATTACAGATTGGCCTTTAAAAGCAATTTTCTTCCAGATCTCCTTCTGCAGAACAAAGTGCGATGAAGTAGCAGGCTACAATCGTGATGCAAAACAATCTTCAAAGAACAACCTTTCAACTGCTCATCAATGTATGCAGAGCAATCACAAAGGAGTGCTTTAGAAGGAAAAGCAGATGACAGACTTCAGAATCATCCCTTAGCACTGAAAAGTCAGGAACTACCGTGAAGCAGTGTAAACTTCATAGTGAATCTAATGAATGGTTATAGGGTATGGAAGAGGCAGCTTAATTTAAGACAATAAAAACAAGCAATTACAAATGAAGTACATCACATGTATGAACCAGGAAGTTTCCCTTATCTTTCATGAAATAGGTTTCTGATTCCAGTGAAGACAGGTTTCTTGAAAAGCATTATTTTCCTTCTAAATTGTACTTCTAGATATGCTAACATCCAATTAAATCCATATTTCTATCAAACCCAGCTCAAGCTAGCATCACTAAGTCACAAAATCCCAAGGAAGTCACTTCATTTCCTCAAATTATCACAACCATGATGCTACTGCTAGCCAAAGGAGACTGAGGGAAGAACAAAAATAAAATTGTATTCCATATTTCATCAGTAACTGACTCATCTAATACTTCAAACAACAGCAACACATTCTAAATAGATGCTATTATATATAAAATAGACACCTCTTCTTTTCCTAGTCAAACAATTCATAAAAGAAAAACTTTGTTTTGTAGAAGTCATCTTTACAGTTCATTATCATTTACTCAATAACATATCTAGAGTCTTCATGCTTTGGCATAACAATACAAAAATCATACTCCAAAGGGCTAAAAATGTAGTCTGTATCATATTTGTCCAATCAATTTTAACACAGGACAGGTTCAAGGAACAGTCTTTTCAACCAAAAAACAAAGGGTTGCTGTGCAAACAAGCTGATAAGCACATTGCTTCCTTAGACACTTGGGATCAGTTTGACAAGCCACAGAATATCAAGACTGAAAGACAAAGTCAGCCTATATAAAGCTGCAAATTTAACTTTCCACTTTTCTTTCTCCATAGACTTTTATCTAGTTTTCAGATTTGTCACAAGCAGACAGATACAAGCAAACTTTTAACAACACTGCTTTAGCTACAGATGAGAAAAAGCAAGCTGCCAAGCAAAACATATGCATTTAATTTGTTGTAGTGCAGAACTATACATCCAAGTAAGCATTAACATCAGTACCACCCAGAATACCCAGTTAAAACACCCCCCAAAAAAACCAGACACTCAGACTCAGGCCACTCTTAAAAAAAAAAAACCAAACCAAACTGTCCTTCCCAAAACTAGTGTTTCATACTTAACTCTAGGTTTAGCACTTGTCCTTTTCAATAAGAACGGAGTAATAAGACTATAAAATAGAATGACACCTTTTGTCCTGTACCCTTCTTCCCTCCCCCCACTTTTAAGAGTGGCCTTACAGTTTAGTTTCAATTTAAATCAGAAACCACATTTACACTGATAGTAACTCACTTGCTTGCCAATTCACCTCCCGGCGGGAGGTTTGGGATGCTCTCAGTTGCTAACGTACGCATCACGTGGACTAAGTCTGGGACTCCTTCACCCTGCTTCTTTATGATCTCTGGGAATCAGAAGTACTTTTTTTGTAAATGCAGTCCAAATTTAACTTAAAAAGATTGAAACACTCAGTTTTATAAAAAGGCAGCTTAACTTCTGTTAATATACATTGTAAAAAGAGATGACAGAACATATTCAACATGGCAATATGGTTCTGTAAGAAAATGAACCTGATTTGACAAAGATATTCTGCTAGCTGTTAACATGCACACTGGTTCTAAAAATACATAGCTACCTCATAAAAGTGGGAAAAAATTCTTTAATAGCTCTCCTGATTAACATTAGATAATAGAAGATGTAATATCTTCCCAACAAAATGCCCTGGGCATGAGGCAGATACTAACATCAGCTTTAGCACTGCAACAGAAGATAAAAGATTATTGCCATCATAGAACACATCATATTTTCAAGAAACAAAAGGTTAGACACAGCAAAAATAACTCTCATAGCTGTATGCCTATTAGCCAATACATCTCTAAGCATTACAGCAACATGCAGGTTTTAAGGACTATTACATACAAATTAAAAGCCAAGGACACCACATCTAAGAGACAGTTCCATCCTCAGCTCACTTAAGGAGTACGTGAACATTTGGCAGTTATTTAAAGCTGATCCACTTCAACTTCCACGTGAAGAGAATCTGTAACTGTAGCCATAGTCATGTTTGCTAAGAAATTAAATCCTCAACTTTAGTCTTAGGCCTGTTTTTTGGTTTTATTTCAAGTCATGAATACACAATTTTATTTGAAGTCAAGAGATTTCAGATCATACCACCTCTGAGGAGTCATTCTATAAAGAGCAATTTTAGGAAATGTAAAGAACAAGCATGTTTTTAAATTGCATCTCATCAGTTTCTTTGTAAAGATGAGCTCGTAGAAATTGTAAGATGTATGAGTTATTTAGACCTGGGGCTGTTGATCTCCAAATAAATACGGCAGCACGCATACGTTAAGATGTACATACATGCATATATATACACACATACATGCACATATGTACCCAAACTATTCTTGCATAATGAAGCATTTACAGCTGGAAGAGCAGTTGGAATTCATTAATATCACTTTTGAAAAATGCTCTAGCAGTCAGTTTTGGCCCTAAACATTACCTCCAGAAGAGCATACACCAACTTTCCATATTATAATTTGTTAGATAAGGCATATTAAAGGCTTTTAAAAGCCAGCATGTATTCAGTCGTTTTTAGTTTAAAACAAAATCCCCAAATGACAACCACAATTGTAAATTACATTTTGTGCATGTAATAGTTTTTCAGAGCTGTCTGTGTTTACAAAAAGCATCAGCTCTATTTTGAAGTCAGGCTGTGTAAATTATTTGCAAGGTACAGTGGAAACACTAGTCCTCAACCAGCATCAAACTCTGCAACACAAAGCTTCAGGCCTTCAAATACTGTATTTTAAGTATGATACCACACACCGTGGACATCTCAAAATCTAAAGCCAAAATAGGCGTTACCACCTAGTATTTAGTAAATAAATAATCTAACACTCTTAATCTGAATAAGAAGCAAAGATCTCAGATTTGGTTTGCCAAGTTCCTTTATTGTGCAGTTTTGAACATCTAGTATATTCTACATTGTGCTAGTGCTAAAGTTCGGCTGTACAAAAATAAGGAATTTAGAGTTTACCTATACTACACAGTTTTACAACCTGTAACTGCAGTACATGTAACATACAGTCTCCACTAAATGAATACATTTATATTTTGATAAAACTATAGATACAGACTGAATGAACACTGAAGACACAACAAATGGAGTCGGTCTGCTAGCTGTGTTTAATTTATTTGAATTATCTTCTTTCAATACATCTTACAACCCTCCCACCAGTCTTTACTTTTAAACCTTCTACACATTTTCATACCATTGAGTACTGGGAAAAAAAAAAGTACTTAACAGCCCTAAAATAAAGGATTCAAAACATATCTGCCCTTCATATTCTGAATGGGAATTCCACAGAAAGATTAAGAAAAAGCCAGAGCTTTGACTTTGTGAAAATATGGAAACATAAACAGCTAACAGAATTATTTATGTTTACGTATATAGAAATATTGCAAGGATTTTCTACTATGGAATACTTTTGTGTTTTTTTAAAAAAAAAGAACAGTAAAAAGAGTTAGACAATTTCTTTTTAGAACCAACACATCAGTTACACATATTAGTGCAAATAATACATTTTGGAACAACTGATTACTTTTACCATGAAGTTCACATGGTGTTTTAGGAGTAACACTAATTTATTGCATGTAATGACACAAAGATGCTTCTCCAAACTTGCTGCTAATTCTGTTTTTATTGCAGCTACAAATCTGGACCACAAATACATCAAAATTAGTAAAAGGATATCCCTAGGTGGTGTGGTAATGAGAAAACATTGTGAATTAAAAAATCTGAATTGCCTCTCCATACTCAAGATGACGATCAGTAGTAAGCCCTATTTGGTCCTAAAGTTTTCACTAATTCTTAACAGTATAAAGATATATTCTGGTTTGAGGGAATAAAAATACAGCCATAAAAATGCACATTAGTAAGCATAAAATCACGTTACTTCTTGGACTATGCTGATATTGAAATACATAAAAATACAAAATATGCATTTTCACCAAATTTCCATTTTAATAAATTTTAACTTTAAATTGGTATTACAGATTAGTAAGACCATTCTAAAATATGCTTTTGATTTTCTAGTTCCTTTAGCTGAAGATTAGACTTAAGTTAAGCACTGGCATTTTTCAATGTATCCTAGGATAACTGCAAGACCATCCACTGTAGTGTTGAAAGTTTTAAAATTCAGTGGCAGTCCTGCCTTCCTAGCCAACACTGCATTATCCACGGTTTAACTGCACAAGAATTAAGTTAAATATAACAGTTAACTCCTGTTCTCAAAATTCTGCTTTAGTTCAGCCTCTCGACCTCCCTCTCAAGTAAGATCTGAAAGGCCAGTACTGCCCAGCCAAATACTGCACATAGCTGATACAAATCACTGCTGAGTTTAATAGTGTTTAATACATATTATTTAAATAGTATCTTTGTGCAACAATTAAATATTAAGGACAGCTCTATGAAAGCAAAGACCCTTGAGGGGAAGTACAATGTGTTTCCCTAAGTTGTTCACACATCATCCCATTAAAGTGCTTTATAACTACATATAGAATCCTTCTGCTCCTATGCAACTATCACACCCTGCTCATTGCTGAAATTTTGCATTTGTATCAATGCAAAGCACTGTCAGCCAAATTCATTGTATGTACCATAATCACAGGCAGATTCAGTGTTTAGATTCTTCGTTTGCAAAAAGAACTGTCTCTACATAAATATCAGCTTTCCTCATTCTAATATCCCTGGGGTGCAGTGAGGCCAGCTGAAGATGCAGCCTTAACTTGAACATATTTTCTTATTCTAGGTGATGTATGTGTCTGACCTCTGAGAAAATATCTAAGATACAATGGTAAGACTCACCCAAATTAGGAGAGTTTGCATGCTGTAAATTAACGTGTGAATTTACAGCATCCTTGTTCTTCACCAGTTCTGTGAGTGGGCATACATAGTAAGCTCTGCAAATGCCTGGTGCCAAACTGCTCCCTGCTTTGAAATGGAAAAAGCCATCTGATACTTAACTCACACAGCATTTCCATGCACTTGGATATTCCTGCTACACTGTCAAAAATATTCACACTATTGCTCACTGTGTACCAATTTCTCCCACTAGGCAAGTATTAGATTGGAAAACACATAAATGTCTGTCTGGACATTTGTTCATGGTCAGATGTAGATTGCCAAGGCCTTCTGAATGAGGCCTTTGAAAAAGGTGGTACTTCCTGAAGGAGCACCTACACAGTGCTTTAAAATTGCACATTAATTTGTGTGAACCCAGAATTCCTGTGTAGGCAAGTTCTCTCTGGAGTTTCTAAGGCTGCATTGTGTTATCTTCGTACAACTTAAGGGAAAAGTGCACAACATATTCCTCTTACTAATCACTGATATCATAGCTGTAAAGAGCTCCCTGTATGCTATTAAGGATTCTTGGAGTATGTACACATAACCAGACTTGTAACATATAGGTCTAGAGGAGTCCACTTCAAAAATAGACTTAACCTATGCAAATAATGCATACAGCATGTCTTGTTTCAGGAACAAACTCCCAGCTGAGGCCATTTTTAAATACCAAAAGGCACTATAAATCCAGTTTTAGTAAGAAAGCTTTTAAATCATATTAATTTCAAATATCATCTTTAGTTAAGTGACCCAGAATGCCTTGTAGGAAATACGAATTTAAAGCAAAATTCTGAGATTCATGTCACAGTGAAATGAGCTCCCAATTATTGTTCATCATGCTTTGACAGATTTCAGAGGTACTTTCAAATAAGTAAACATGTTAGCAGATGCCTTAAACATGACAGTAATCAAGACATAACCCTACCATAACTGGATGGTAAGAAATTATGGCTAATTTGTCGATAACTATATGGAAAAATGGCACTCAAATTACCATTTTCACTTTGCAAGATATTCTAATTATTTAACTCTGTAACAGGAACTAGGATGTACTGGTCAGAAGTTAGCTCTGTCAAGGACTCATGAAGACAACAGAGTACAAATTATTTCCCTGCTATCCTGGATAGTTTTCAGGCACTTTCACAGTGGAATTTTTTCAGGACATACAGCAGGACTCTGGGAGTGCCTTTTTCCAGAGATGTACACTAGATGGCCAATGGCACTTGAAGGTATATTAAAAAGCCTGCTTGTGTTACCAGTTTAGTAGCTGTTTTAAGGGGAAGGGGGCCAAGGGGTCTGTTTAGAAACAAAGTTACTTATTTTTTTTTAAATGATCCACCTTCTACTCTGCTTTCCAGGTACTTGTCCAACTCTGCCTCTCTTTTCACCGCCTCTGGCGATACCTTTGGTGCATTCGGAAAACAGATCAATATCACACTCATGTTGTCTCGACTTCCCTGGTGGAAAAGAAAAAATTATTTGAGAATGCATACACACCAGGCTAAACACATCAAATAATCTTACACAGACACACAAAAAAATAAAAAAAATCACAAGTCAAAGTAGTAAAACTGCATTCTAATACTACAGATTAAAATTCTCATTTATCTTAATTTCCCCCCCACCCTCACACAGAGCTCCAGAAGTCTACCCATTCGCTCTGTACAACTTCTAAGTCACTTTGTTCTTTAGTCTTTTATGGTCTGAAGACTATACTGAGGCAATTACAGACAGCCCATTGTCTTTCAAAACCCACCATTAACTAATGAGTGATGTTAATTACAAAGTTGTGTCCTATCTTGTTTTAAGTACTATCCAATCATTTTGGGAAAACAGCTGAATACTAAATGGATAGACAAAACCATTACAGCTTAAAAGCACTAAGCAGGGAGGTGCTGAATTCAGACAGTACTCCCACCTAAAATCAAAGCTATTGAGTTTTCTTCCCCCCTCATTTTAAAACAAGCAAAATTGCAAGTGAGAGGATCTGTTAAAAGACCAGCTGGAAGGGGCCCAGCCTTTACAAAATCATTCTTTGAAATGGAAACATTTAGAGCTCTAATGAAACTGAACCTTAATTCTTGAATATACTAAAATACAAACACATTCTGTTCATGAAAGTATCTGGTTAATATACTTTCAATACCCCTGCGAAGGTACATCCATATGCTTCACTTTCAACACCAATTAACCAAAAGTGTTTAAAACAAGAGTATATGGATGTGGCAGAAGGTGTTCACAGTTGGCTACTGCAAAGCTTACAGCATACATAAGCCACTGTTCCTTCCCTAGTATTTGTTTTCAGGATTACCAGGCAAAATCTGTTAACAAAAATATGTATTCTCAATCTGCCAAAGTGCTGGAAAGCAATTATATTCTTGCCAAAGGAAAAATGATTTTGTTAGCCATGCAAACTTATAGTTTACCTTGGGAAAATTAAGTGTCAAGCTATGAAATTCACTACTTCAAATCTCTATACAATCCTGTAACTTTTTAATATACACAGTAGAAGCAGACAAAATTACACAGAACTGTTAAACACAAGTCCCATCTTCTTCTACTTGAGCTTCAGAGCTGTATCACACAACACTGAATAAGAAATACAGAAATTAAACCAGAATAAAAACTAACTTAGCAAGTCAGATCTTCATATAGTCAAGAAGAAATATTAAATTCAAAATATGAAGGCAAGGTTCATTCATTCTGAATTTATGACAGTAACATTACTACTGTATGCCCAAGAAAGCAGGGGAAGGATAGTAAAGTAAACAATAGTCTCTAGCCTGATTAAGTCTTAAGGTTTTGTGAAGTATGTTGTCAAACAGGAAAGGACATTCATTGTCCTTGGCTCACTCATGAATTCCCATTAAATTCTAGTTTCCCAGTGATCACAACTTGATTTTAAATTCTTCATTAACCAAAACCACTCAGAGAGTCACACTTTTCTGTTCTATCTTCATTCCCCCTCTATCACCGTTTCTGTGGGAATCGTGGTAATTACTGTGAAAGTCCCATTAACACAAACCATTGGGTACTTATAGACTGGAATCTTAACTTGCTCATACACTTAAAATAATAGTGGCAACACAATAAACTTCTTCTCTGAAGTCTGACTACCTTGTACAAGCAGGTGTCAACTATCTCATTGCAAACTTTCTCAAGGTCATCAGTGACTTCAAGTCTGGATCTTACAAAGTCACACAGCTCTTCATTGCCCATAACATCCCAGATACCATCGCAAGCCAGGATGATGAACTGATCATCTTCTTCTGATCTCTCAATTTCATACACTTCAGGCTCAGGTGAGACTAGCTGTTCTGTAGGACCTTTCCCATGGACACATTTGTAATCAAAGTCCCCAAGTGCTCTTGAAACAGCAAGAGAGCCATTCACACGCTGAATCATTACAGAGCCACCTGCATTTTGTATACGCTCTTTCTCCAGTGGATTACTTGGTTTGTGATCCTGTGTGAAGAAATGAACCTTCCTGTTTCTACAAAGTAAACCTCTCGAGTCTCCACAGTTGATGAAGTATGTATGTTGAGGAGAAATCATGACACCCACAGCTGTTGACCCACTTCTGTCTGCACCATGTTTCTTCTCAGAGATGACTCTCATGTGTTCATCAATTTGCAGAAAACCTGTTCTGATGCCACTCTTTACACTTTCCACAGATGGTGGTCCATCTGGCCCTTTAAAATCCTGGTTGCTCGTGATGTGATCTAATAAATGCTCACAGCAGTACTTGGCAACCTGTGATCCAGCGTGCCCATCATATACAGCAAAAAATGACCATCCATCAAGTCCATTTGGCAAACCAATCACAGCAGTATGTGCATCCTCCATTTCAACTCGCCAACCTTGCATGCTACTGAGACCATAACGAAGCCCATTCCCTTGTCCCTGGGCATTATGTTTCTCCATCTTTGGCTTGTCTAAAAATGCTCCCATGATGATTTTCCTTCAGTTCTAAAAAGGAAAAGAAAAAAAAAAAGGATTATGAGATTTCTTAAATATACCTTGTTCAAGCACGCTATTGGAAACTACTAAATAATAGCTCAAGTAATGTTAAGATGGCAAAAAGACACAGATATAAAGTTGATTTTTCTGTCTCTCCCTCCAAATTTGTATTACTTTCATTTAATTTAAACAAGGACACTGCTACAAGCTGAACAGCACTTCTTGTATTTTTGTCAGCATTTTAATCTGTTTTAGTTGAAGAACTTGTATTCCACTATCATTCATGGTTCTGATGAAAGCCTCTAGTATAAACACATCTGACAATAGTTTGACTTGTTAACTGGCACTTAGCTGAAAAGCTGTGTTCCCAGTGATTACTGCAACAATCAAAGAACTCAAACGTGTTTCCCAGCACAGTGGCATTCCCTAGATCCCTACCTGTGCGCCAAGAAGTCCTGCTCGCTATCAGTTTTTCCAATAGCGATGAAGAAACAAAAGTGAACTGATTATGTTTTCTTCTTGGAAGAAGGAAGTTTTGGGAGTTTGGCTGGTTGGTGTTTTTTTTCTTTCTAACTAAGTGATCTGAATGATCAGGATAATGCTGGAGGTTGTACAAAGGAAGAGGCAACTCTGCGTAACTAGGAGCAGGCCTCAGAAGGAACAAAGCAGCTGTCCCTTCAGGCAGCAGCTAGCCAATAGTTTGGCTCAGCAATCTTGTGAAAGCTCATCCTTAGATTTTCAGTTAAATTACACAGCAAGCTTCTCAGATGTCTGTGCGGCAGATTTACTTAAAACCTTGATGTATTCATGCGTCACTGAAAGACAACTGCCCCTGATGAGTCTACAAAAATCTGTTTGGAAATAAAACCATGTATTGCAAATTGATGCTTCCTTATTCAAGACAGACCAATATACTACACACC
Source organism: Psilopogon haemacephalus (assembly GCA_013396835.1). Lineage (NCBI taxonomy): Eukaryota > Metazoa > Chordata > Aves > Piciformes > Megalaimidae > Psilopogon > Psilopogon haemacephalus. Next base: position 152,003 of record VWZI01013327.1, on the reverse strand, counting down.
CTACTCTTCCTTCACCTCCCACTACTGGGAGGTGATGTAGCAAATATTCATGCTCAAGTATAAAACAATTACATTTGCAGGCAGCATAAACCGACTGGTTTATCTTCATGGCTTTCACACCCTAACCATCTAACCCACCCTTCTAATCCACATCAGTTTATTTGTGCATTCATTATTAAAAAAAAAAAAAAAAAAGTATTAAAAAAGCAACCCAACAAAAAAACCACCAACCCACACATACAAAATAGGTCACACATTTTACATACTTGCAAATTCTGCCCTGGGAAGCACCAAAGAGCATGCAAATCACTGTTATACAATACAAGGCAATGGAACAAGACTACAAGCTTTCATGTGCTGAAGATAGTGGACAAAAATTAAGCATGAAAAGAGACTAAACAAATTTTACCTAAGGCCCCAACTAAGCAGCTGCACTGGCAGAGAAGTTTCTAAGTTTAGGTTTTTCTCCCCTATGTAGAATACATGTGATCAGTTTTCCACGTGATAAAAATCACTTCAGTAACATGTTTTTACTGTAATACAGCTCCAGCTAGAAGTGACACAATATATCCAACAAGCCTTTATCACCTTGTCTCTTCCAGCCACTATAGACCTTTCTAAAACACTTGTATGTGTTAGAATAAACAGTGAAGAAATGTTTATATTTGATCTCACCACAACAGTGATTTAAAGGTAAGGCACAGAGTGTGAATACACACTCTTTGGCTGAGGTGCATTGTTAACAAAAACAGAAGCCACACATACTTTAGCTGTGCGGAGAGATGTCGACAGCAGTATACCTCTGCTTCCTCTCACTCCAAACCCTGCTCTTTAGTTCTGTCTCTTCTCAAGTGAACTCAAAATACTGGTGCCCACACAAACGGTAACCAGCCAACAAAATAGTGTATGCTGGTCTTGTATCCTAAGCACATGCATGAGGTTCACATTACTGCAGTTGCTAGGAAATAAAAAAAAAAAAAAAAAAGGACTTAGACTGTCTTTGCATGCAACTCTACTGAAGTCAGTGATCAAAATAATTACAGAATGCCAACATAAATCAAAATCAAGTAGAGAAGTATTTTACAGAATTAGACTTTTATTCATTCCATGATAGCAGTGGAATTTAAACTAATGCCTAACACTTTCTTACTGTACAAGAATTAAGACAGAGAATGCAAATTTAAAATTATTTCCCCTTAAAGCTCAAAAAAACCCAGAAAATGCTCAGGCAAATTTTTATGAAGTCTTTCACATTAATACTTTGTTTAAACCAAATCAAAACAGAAAAGCATTAAGAACAGAATACAGTTAAACTGACCATAAGGCATTGCCAAATTTGGAATAAAAAAGACAGTTTTTGTCCTAATCTCTCACATTACTAGGTATACAATATCCAGACAACTGTGCTTAGTAAGCTCTTTGTGTGTCTCAGTAGTTTCTCACGTAAACCACAATTAAAAATACAGACAGGTTGCGTGCAGCTCCAGCAACTCATACAGAACTGCTAGCACACTTCAAAACAAAGTTCACTTTACACTGAAAACTCCTTTCTTAAAGCTGTTGCTAGTCTAAATTAAGCCCTCTAGGTGAGATGCTGATGCATCAGGCATGTGAACTATCCATCACAGATGCAAATACAATCAGACAGAAGGATAACCACAACATGGTCATGTAGCTTCTACTTACGAAGTTATTCACATCCCATAGCATAAAGTAGTCACCTTCTGAAAACTGCAGTAACAGTCTGCTGATATCATCCTCCTCATGCTCTAGCTAAACCATACTTCCACCACATCAGTTTCAACCCATAAAAGAGCAAGCCAACTTGTCAAAATCCTCTTTGTGTCTGAAGCACAGGCATAGTCTACTTGTGGACAGGATGAACATACCAAGCTTTCAGTTTTTCTAGGATTTCAATTCTTGTTTAGAAAAATTTAGTATCACCAGTTGATGAATTCTTACGAACTGGAGCCCACTTGCTGCTTCTCCTCACACTTCCTTGCATGTAGCTAAAACCTGAAGAACTTAAAGTCTTACTAATTAAAAAAAGTCTTACTTTTAAAAGCTAGACACAAAAAAAGGCTGACATTAAGAAAGCTGTGCCTTCTTCCTACTAAAAACATCTTTCAGACATTTTTTAGTGTCCATATCTATGGAAATAACTTTCACATGTCAGTGTCTACTTAAATCACTAGTACGTTCTTCATTCTTTTATGAGGTGGCTTGTGCAGTACCCTGATTAAGTTGAAATGACACCTTTAGCTAAGCATGTAACTCTGTATACAAATCAGATTAACCTATAGCAATGCAGACACCCAAGTTACAGCACAACTTTATGTAATAACACTGAGAGAAGTTCGACCCAAAATAGTCTGCTTGCATGCTGTGCAATAAAGGAAGAGATTCTGAATGTAGTTTAACTTAGCCCTGTCTTTTATTTCTTTGGTCATCTTTCTAAACAGATCATCCTATGATCCTTATTCTCCAAATAATTTTATTACCTTTCTCTTTGTCCTTCTTAACCCAGCCATGCACTTCTGCATTCATATTAGGAAACTGCAGTCTCCTTGCAGGAGACTACATCATTCCTCTACTCTGGAAGTCTCAACTTTGAGGATGCTTGAACAATGCACAGACATATTAAAGGAGACAGACATTCTTCTCATTCCTATTAAAGCCAAACTAAGAGAAAAATGAACTTTCATCATGAAGTTCAGTGGCGAATGTACACTACTCACTGATATTTTTCTTTAAAAAGGACAATTCTTAACAGCCTGATAGCAGCAGTGCCCTGTAAAAAGATTAGGGTTGCAACATTTTCTTCAGACATGGTAACATCATTTGACATTGTAGCTACCACAACAGTTAGTTAAGTAAACTTCATTTATAACCTAAGATGATTCTTGGTTCACCATCTCCATATTAGTGACTCAAAATAGTTTCAAACATGCATGGGGACACATCTAAGTATCTCTAGGGTATAATTAAAGCATGACTTTTGAAACAGTATTTTTATGACAGTCAAACTGAAGGCTCTACAGCAACTGCACGTAAAACTAAAGTTGCACTTTGCAGAAAAGCAAGGTCCGGGGGGAGGGGGAGGTGGGGTGGTGAAAATCAAGACAAGCAATAAGATCTTGGATAAAATACAAGAGTGTAGAAATTCAAAGGACTGCAGCATTAGAGGCAAAAGTGAAATAATGAATGGAGCATGCTAAAGAGTCAGTAGCTAAACTGCTTGAAAATAAACGCAAGTGGAGAACAGAAGGGCAAAGAAAAGCAGGGTAATTAGTATACTGGACCATGGACAACCATGGACAACCACAGATACATCACTGGAATGCATGAAATCTCTTTGCCCCTTCATTTGTCCCTCAAATTGTGCTATGCAGACAGCAAAGCTGTAACATCTTCTGATACACACGAAGATAAATTTTACTGTTTTGCTAATTCATTTGCTTGAAGGTTCAAGTGAAAATAAGTCTTAAATTGTTCACAAAGGATACTTAGCTTAACTCCATATACCTGTGTAAAATAGAACAACTTGCATTTCCAAGGAATTCAGACAAGGATTTGATCTTCTTGTCAAGAAAACCAACCACCCCCACCTGAAACTTGTACTTCAACAGTATGTAGTTTGATAATCCTTTTTAAACAATGTCTAAGTTGTGTTTCTTCCACTAGGATAAGCTGCTTATATGAACCACACTGAAGTCACAGGCACTAGTTTGAACTAAGCTGAGAAATATCCCCTATACTCCACTTCCCTGGAACAATTCTCCAAGTGACATTATGCCCTGTGTGTTGTAACAAGCACCATAAAGATTGCAACCTTTACTTGAACTACAGGACACAGAGCAAGACACCAAATTACACAGACTGTTACTGAATAGAAAAAGGGCATTTGATTACTTCAACTTGAGCCTGATACGTGGAATTTTCCCCTTGTCTTAAACAGTCTGGTAGCAGTAACCAGGCAGCATCTAATTGTGCAAATATAGTATTTTCAGAAATTAGTACTTACTGAGTGAAAAACTTTCAGTAGATACTAGGATACCCCAAACCAATTAATATTGACAAACAACGTGTCAGCGATCATCCCCGGGATTGGAAGAATTACTAAAATAAAACAGAGCATGCAGAGGAGGAAACATAATTACACCATCGTCATGGGCTGAATGAAGTAATGAAAACCCTTTTTGCCAGTGAAACTATTAAAAAGCTATACAACACAATTCTGACACTCATGGTTCAGCAGCATTTAAGCACTGAAAAACACAGCTGACATTTCTGAAGGTGGACTTTCAGAAAGAGCAGTATGTGGCTATCTAGATGTGAACGGCCTACAAAAAAAAGCAAATGAAACAAAGAAATAGTGCTGGTTTAACAAAGGAGGACTAGCACACAATTTTGCCAGCAGAATACTTACTTTCGGAGATGCAACTGTCTTCTGTAAGACGATTAGCAGAAGAATGTAAAAAAGAAACTATCCATACATATAAGAGTTTGTAACAATATTATCAATTTTTTTGTTTGTTTAGGACAGATCTAGGAGCTATGATATGGCAGACAAAGGGAACAAGAAAAGGCAGACAGCTGAAATATTAACAAAAGTACAGAGAAATACCAAAGCTTCGAGACACAGGCCTTCAGGCAGTCAAGAACATCTATACATGGACACAAGTGAGAGGCAGGGCAAAAAAACCCTGAAGGTAATCACGTTGGTGACTGTGTGTGTACAAGTATGAACTGCCTCAACCTTTCCCTGCATGCCCTTCCTTTCTCCCTGTAATACGCAGCAATAATGACAACTAACAACTTTGTATCACAGTAGAAAGCACTAAGTCACTGCATCTCTCATGCTATGAACTCTGACCTCTTGGTAGCTGGTCTACAAACACTACTAGGTTGTTTTGTGAATTGCTTTGTTTTTTAAACATCACTTCTGCTTAAAATTATTTCTTCTTTCTAGGAGCTGACAGCTTTTATAAATGCCCCCCATACTATAATAGCAAAATATTTTATCTTGCTTGTTTCCTTGTGTCAATTTCTTTTTCATGAGCGTATATGGTGAGGTAGACAGCATTTAGGAGAGGATTGCTAAAGACTCAAAGTTTTCTGGAAGTCTAACAATTTCTAAGTTAATATCCTCCCTCCAACACTTCCCTTTCATTAAAATGCCTTTTTCTGCTCTTATCTACCTTTTCTACAGACAATTAAGCCTCCTGCAAGGTTAAATTAGGAGCTGCTGCTCTCAATATAAACACACACTGGCTGAGGTTCAAACTCTCTCCAAAGGAGATATATGTAATCTGATTTTTGAAGAAGCAAGCCCTGGACACTGGTTAAGATAATTCACCTCTCTAACAAATTGTTCCTACAGGAATTTGAAAGACAGTGAGGTAATTTCAAGGTTTCTTTCTGGAGCTGTTTTCATTTTGTTCTAAGGTTTGTTATTGAAGAAAGTATCTTCTTTCCAGAAGTGCCAGAACCACTGCTGTGAATAGAAAAATCACTACACCAATTTTGAGAGGAGATACAATCTGTATCCACTAGTACCTGTCACTCATCAGGATCCTAACATGACTGACACTCTCAGAACACAATGAAGGTACTATTTCTTGGTCCAAACAGAATTCTTGCTTCTTTCTAAATATCTGTACCACAAATTAGAAGTGGGAAAGCATAAGAAACAAGAAACCAAAAATGGGCAGCATTGCCCAAGTATGAGCAGCTGAATCACTAAGAAAACCTGTGCAGACCATGAAAATGACATTAACAAGTACTATGAAAATCAATGAGTTAGCTGCATAAATTCATATGTTGCTGTCTGAATAGTATGAGAATGAAAGAGCCAAGACCTTTTCTTGAAAGCACTGACAAGCAGAAAACATGCCCATGCTGGTGTTTAGTTCAGCACCTTTCTGGTTTTACTTCATTTTCCAAAGATTTCTTACTTAGAAGTGTTGGAAGATAAACAAAAGACAATCATTTCAGACCCAGAGAGTAGACAATTACTTTGTTAATAGCACGCAAACTCCTGAAGACTCAAGCCAAAATTCAAAGCCTCACTGAAGCAAGCACTGTAAAAAGGAACTGGAAGATCCAAGGAAGTTGCAGCCTGTAGAGACAGAAGGGAGGAAAAAAGGCCTTGCTTCATTTTATAAACCAGTAAGATGCAGTAAGATTCAAATTTTTTGAAAGAGCAAGGCAAACAACTGAAAATATGAATTCCAACCAAAAATGCTCACATCAGAAAGCGTATACAGTACGATGCAACTACTCCATCAGAGCTACACACAGCAATGCAGTTTCACCAGAAACCACATGGGCAAAAAGTAAACAGAAAATGGTAACAAAAGAATGGAGATATAGTAAGTCATAAAAAAGCACTGTAATGTTTTGCAGTATTTCTAATAGTATGAGTGCTCTGCTATTGTCATCTACTATCATAAATTTTTACCCCATTCCTAGACATCAGGATCCTAACTGGTATGCTACTGGAAATCCAAGAATTGAACAGATTTGAACACATTAAATGATACAAGTAATATCTAAAACACCCTGCTCTTCTTTCTTTTTTTTTGATCTCTCATTTAGAACTTGAAGCCTTAGCATCTTCAGTCACTGCCAGTACCATCAAACAATCCCTGCCATAAAGAAGAAAAGAATTGGAAGATTCAGAGAGGAATATATTCTTTAATGGAACTTCCACAATATTCCACACTGTTACTCCTGTGTCAGAGAAACAAAANCTCTATCCAGTCTAAACCTATTTAGAAAAATCAAGAGACAAGTGGAGTTCTAGCCCATCCTGACACTGCCAAAAAGAGGGAAGTGTTGGATAAAAAGCCTCTAGATCAGAATGACTTAGACTGACCAGGACTGTTAGGTTCCTCAAAAGCCACCAGAGTGGCTACTGACTATTTTTCTGTCAGTGTTTAAGTATTAGGATAAACTAGGAAAAAGATGCTGTGTGTACCAAAGTCCCAAAGGTATTGTTCATTGAGACTCCAAAACCAAAGGGAAGCTTGAATAATAGTAATATTAAAAACAACATAACTGTATTAATTGGACCATTCCTGACATACGGTAAAAAAAAAATGCATATGAATTCTTACAGAATCCCACCACCTTTTATCATACTGTTTCACTGATAACCACACCATAAACATCTTAAAAACTTAAGTTAATACAGTCCTATATAGCTTAAAGAAAATTCAACACATGGAATAATTACACTATCAACCCTAATTTTAAATCTTTGTACTCTTAAAAAAATAAATTAAAGCTTTCAAATTTTGGATCTTCCTCATTTCAATACTAAACAACAGTCACCTCTTTCAGATTTGTCCTATAATTTATCAATATGTAAGAATAAAATCCAAGTACAAATAGAGTTTATACAAATAGTGCTCTGAAACAGAAGAAAAATAAACTATTCAGAAAAAAAAAAAATCAACCAGTAAGCATGCACTCAAGAATTTGAATATGATGTCTGTATGAAGGCCAAAGATTTCCTGTTTAGCAAAATATTCAATACTATGATGTAGTTAAAGTAAGATACATAAGCAATATTCCAGACCCTTCATTTCACATGAAAATATTCGTGGAGTTCTAACCTCAGCAAAATCACACTGTTTTGGCAAGGATACAGGAAAAGCTGTATACAAGAGACTTAAAACCTGATGACTACACGTGGCAACAAAACAGGAATAAAATAGGAAATGTTTCTTAAGTGTACAGCTGTAACCTGGCTTTGCTTGCAAGGAAATGACATCAAAACTGTGCCAGAAGCACATTAAGACCTGGAAGTCAAATCCTCAAAGCTTAAGAAAAGCTGAAGTTTGCCCACTTGTACACACACAGAGCTTTTATTTACAAAGTTATTTTACCCTCACATCCCCAGCATTCCTATCTCATTAAAAGAACAAGGACAGATGCTGTGATAAAGCAGTTTTTTTCCCCGTTCTAAAACTACATGCAAATGTTAAAAAAAAAAAAAAAATTGTTAAGAACAGGAGAGAAGGCTTTCCTCTGAGGGTCACAATGATTACCAAGATCACTTCTATCACTATTAGCAATAGATCAGATTTGTCCAAGGGATTTGTCTGTAATGAATAAGGCAGTAAGATGCCATCCTGAACCAAACTTGATTTCACTGCAGCTCTCAGCACTCTGGTCACAAAACAAGGACCTTACTGAATTCACCTGTTGTTCAAAATATAAATAGTGCTAATGCCAGCATTTCCTAACTGCCAGGGCCTTGCTCTACAGCCTCAGAATAGTTCTTTACAGACAGAAGCAGAACCAGATTAAGAAGGGTCTGCACTTAATTATAATTGACTGGGAGAAACAAAATAGTTTACTGATAGAAACAGATTCTTTCTGTATGGAATGTTCCTACAGTTTAATAGTAACCTGCCTACATTTTTCTGCATTCAACACCTCTTTCCAAAGATTGAATTTTACTTAGATAGCTGGAGAATTCCTTAAACTCATCTCCAAACAGAAAGAGCTTAGGCATAGTATACACAGTTCTTGTGACTACTGCATTTTAGGGTATTTACTAAGTAAAAATACAACTGAATTTTATACACAAATAGCTGTGGCATATGGACAAGAACACAGACTACCATTCCAATTCCAGATCAGAAGTACAGTTGGCAGTTAAAATGAATTGTATGCATATGTACAGAAAATCCTTCAAATTACATCTCAGACCCAAACACGAAAGCACATTTCATCATCTAGGTCACAATCCAGCAAGGCATTTAAGCATGAGAGCAACACCACACATATGAGTAGTCCCACATAATTCAGTTGCATGTGGCATATCAGTATAAGCACATTTAAGTGCTTTGCTTTATTTAAACTGCAGCTATCAGAATACAAGTCATGTTACACTTCAGTTTCTTGAATTTTTAAACTATTATCTTGGAAGACTTCAGAGGCCTTTTTAACCTCTTAAAATATTCTTACCTGAACTGAGAACTAAGATGTCAGCAATAAAGAAGCTAATGTACTTTTTTTCTGCAATGTGTAACCTCTAAGCTTTTCTCTACCTTTCAATATTGAAACCTGATTAGACAGTTTTTGTCCCTTTGTATCACTCTTGGATGATCTTTTTCTAGTGTATCACTATAGAGTTTATGCTCTAAACATCAGAAGTTCATGGGAACTACCTATAGATTAAGGAAATATTTATTCTGTTGTTTCAGTCACATCTAAATACATTTCAAAAACAGCCATTAAAGTATCTGAGCACCTGTATACTACTAGGTGAAAACAGCCATTAAAAAAAAAATAATAAAACAAAGGTTTATTCAGTTTAATCACAAACAGAAATAAAACAGACTTCACAGAGCTTTGTAACTTAGTATGTGGTTGAAAACAGAGCACAACTTAGCAAAAAGAGAAAAGCAGACCCTATAGTAAAAGTAAGTAACGGAAAGCAGACTGTACATTGGTTTAACACCAGTAACACCCAGCCAGACACTACCCCAACTCAGAAACAAAAATCAATTTACTCATTCCCATGGAATCACACTTTTCTTCTCCTGCCCCAATTGCAATTTTCTTGGCCTAAGCATTCTTTCTTAAGATGTAAATAATTTACTCTAGCAATATTAAACCTTAATAAATTCCAATTTGTTCCTTCATAGACAGCAACAGGAGCAACATAAAGAAGTTACAAGGAGATGCTTGGATGAGACAACCTTTAAAGGTCCCTTTCAAAACAAAACATTGCATGATTCTATGACATAATGCCATTTCTACTGTGATCCACATCGCACCACGGCTCAAATACATAAATCCTTAAACAACGCTTTAATGCACTGGCTAATGGAATGCATATAAAATGCTATAAAAATGATGATTCCCTGGATCTTCTAAATAACCTAAGAACACCAGCATTTTTTTCAAGGGTTATATAGTGTTTACATGGACTCTATCCTTTGCAATTTGCCATTCTTTCAATTAAGAACACTAGTTAAGTATGTCCAAATTCTAAAGAAGTTCATCCCTTCTCCTGGTTTTTTTTGTTTTTTTTTTTTTTAACTGAAATTTGGATCATGTGACTAAAACTACAGAGATCAGTAAGACTCCAGCAACAAAACAGCATCCTAAAAGATCTTAATTTTCAAAAGAACAAATGAGACTATGGGCTGCATTGCTTAAAATCAGCTATAAACGGTACACCAATGTTTCAAAAAAGCCTAAGTGAGGTACCATTTATGAGAAGAACAAAAGTTACAAGAATAAATATTATCTCAGGTGTTGCTGTGCTAACCCACTATTGTCTTGACTTCAAACACTGTTACTATTCAAGTCTTCAAAATGAGTTGCAGGTTTGCAAAGACAACTAATGCAATTATTTTACAGTACTTCTCATTCCAAAACCTCATTATTTAATAGCACAACCTAAGTTATTTGATCACTTATTTGCAATGCAGCTCTGTAAGACCAATTATGTAAAAAAACGTATTTTTATATCAGAACAGACCTGAACATTTTTTTAAAAGTAAATAGTAATATCAGTATTTTAGTAAGAAAGCAGCTGCTTTATATTCCTTAGTTCCACTATAAAGAACAGTGTAAATAAGATCTCTTATTGACAGCTGCATTCAAAAACATACCAGTTACATAAATTTATGAATTATACTTCTGCCAGGGTTAAATATCTAAGCATTTTAATGACAGTTCTTAAAATGCTATCTCAGCAAGAATGACTCAACTTCACTGCATAAGCTACACTCCAGATAAGAAGTAACTAGCTTGATTTCACAGAAATAAAACTTTGTGTTCTGCTTTAATTCAAACTGCACTAAGTAAGCCCTGCTTGTTTAGACCTGCAAGCTTCACCAGTCATTCGGCATTTCCATCTCTCCTCCTCTGTTTCAACAAAAGTATCTCAAGCTCACCTACAGACAGTTAAGGAAATACTTGGAAAACAGGTATAGTTTTCTTCTGTACCTCAAGGGGAGAAAGGTTTACCAGACAACCACCAACCAAAGGACTAAATCTATGAATCAGATTTAGGCCATATATGCATATAAGAAAAACGTGGTTATGCCAGAAGAGCATGACAGTACAGACGAGCTATCTTCAGTACAAGCTACGTTTATCGGAAGGTTTTACCAGATATCTGTGTTTGTAAGGAAAATAACTGTTATGATGCCTCAGCAAGACTTTCAGTCTCAGCCCAGTCTTTCATGCAAAAGGTAGACCCAGAAAGTCCTGAAGGGGAAAATTTTAGCAGCAACTGTCCCTGCACCAGGGAAAAACGCTGGTACGCCTACTAAAACTGCTTTCCTTCAATACCTCACCTTTCCTTTAACTGCTATTTTGATTGAACAGGTAAAATGTAAAACTTCCTCAAATTTCCCCCTCCATCTACTGTCTCTGATGTTATGAAGAGTAACAGAAGGAAAACTATCAGAGACGTGTAGAACTTGCACAATTCCTTGGTCGTTTGGCAATTCACAAAGGGTCCTGAGCAACAGCAGCTGTTTTGCTTTAACTTCAGTAGTACTTCACAGATCTGCTTCAGCCACCAAACCACTGAAACAGCACACGTACAGCTCAGGAAAGTGTTACACAGGTTCATATTTGGAAAGACATTTCCTAGAATTACAAGGTTCAGAACTCATATTTTACAAAATTATTCTACTTACTCTGACTGTAAACAACACAATCTAAGGAAAACATATCACTTACCATCAGATCTACTACCCTAAGGGTCTAAATCTGCCTTCTGCTTAAAACAAAAATCCCTTGTATGGCACACAGGACCTTAAAACCTTAAGGTTACCACACAGGCCATCTAACTGACCAGCACTTTGACAGAAAGTACAACTTTAAAAATATAATTCCTCACAAGTATTGCTGTCAGGTTAAATGTCAGCTTTGCAGAACAAAAACTTGTGATAAACAGCAACACTGAAATATTCTGATTGTATGGTGTATATACAAATCAATCAAACAGATGTCTACAAAATAATTTTTTTTCCTGAAACCATTAACCTGCAGCCAGTCTTGAAGCTCTAACTTATCTGCTATAATACAAGCTAGCGTAATAAAAGTTAGACGTATGCTCTGAACCTCTGGCATTTAGCACACAAGCCCAATTACCCAGTCCATCACTGGACAACTTTCTAAATGAGAAAAGCGCTTTCTTCTACCGATTTCTGACGAGCAGTCTATGACAGATTACGGATCATCAGCCTAATCTTTGCTTACGACATTGTTTTCAAAGGCAGCAAAATCGCTCTCAAACTTTAAACGCCTGAAAGGCGTTGGCAAAAGGAAAACCGCCTGCTGCATCATAATGTCACTATTTGGGGAGTACTTGATGCTCCGACCCTCACTAGGGCGGGGTGCTTTATAAATAGATACTTTTTTTTTTCCCCAGTGCCGTGCCCTATGCATTTGGGTAGCGATAGGAGAGGAGGCTGTTTATAGCCATTATTAAATGAACTCTGAATAGGCCAAGAAAGGGGCGTTGAGGGGGAGGGAAGTGAAGGAAAGCTGCTGCTACCTGAGCCAGGCCCCTTCGCTTACCCTCCTCCTCCTCTTCATTCCCCAAGCCAGCTCCAAGGGGCTGCTGTGCCACCCCC
>VWZI01013327.1:57634-138430 GCA_013396835.1 Psilopogon haemacephalus | reverse complement strand
AAAAAAAATCGACCAACCCAACAAAACAGAAGCCAAACCCAAATTTCACATATATATATATATTTAAAAAGCAAGTGAACAACACCGAAACGCGACCAACGGCCTCTTTTCAGCCCCGAAACCCGGCTCTGGCGTAGCTGGGCGCGATACCCGGATGTTGGGACTGGGAGAGCTGCAGAGGCGATGAGGGGAGCGGGCGGGGGGGGGAAGGGCGCGAGGACACCCGGCGCGAGGCCGCTAGCGGTATTACATCACCCTTCGTCCCCTGGCCTGACCGCGCCGAGCATGCGCGGGGCGAGTGGGAGAGGCAGGAGTCGGATGGGGTGGGGGCCGAATACGTCATAGGCACCGCCCCTTTGCCTTCTGGGAGGGGAGTTGGGAATGCTGCTGTTGGCGCCGATTGCTGCGACGAACCGGGTCCCGGTCCCGGGGATGCTGCTGCAGCAACATCATCATCATCATCTTGTGCTCTCTGCCCGCTTGAGGCTGAGGGAGAGGCCAGCGAGGCCCAAGCTGAGACCCTGGCAGGATAAGCCGCAACGACGTGAGGAGGAGGTGGCGGCTTCGGGGAGCAGCGGCTTTTTTCCCTCGGCGATAATGGGCTCAGGAAAAGCCACCCTGCTTGTGTCTCGTCCCCAGAGACGCAGAACACTCTGGGGTATCCTCTACCCGCCTAAATAGGAGCCCCGCAGGTTTCACTGCTGAAAGCGCAAGTGCTGGCAAAATCAGCACCGGACTACCAGTAATGAGAGCATGATGGTCTTAGTAATCCCATGATTTTTCAGATACTCCTTGAGCAAGTCTGGCCTATTGACTAAAAGGAGGGGAGTCTGTTCAGGGAGCAACTCCCCTCCCCCCGCTGCTCTGCAGGGAACAAATCTAGAGGGCAAGTTATGAGGCAAACCTCTTATTTTGTGTAATGGGGGGAGGTGAATGTGACGAGGCTGTGGGAGAGGATGTTCAGGGAGGCAGGAAGGCTGCGTGCAACCGTGCCCAGCCAGCCAGGGTTAAATCGCCGGTCTGGGGGTTTTGGAGGTGAAGTGTATGCGTGCGAGAATGGTTTCACCCGGAGGATTAGGGCCGGACACTAAGTTTTGAAGAGGTTGACTACAGGAGGAGAGATATTGAGGGCTGGAGAAAGTTGGATGCTTAGGTAAAGAATCGGGAAGGTTGTCTACTTTCATTTCCATCGTTTGACAGGGAGCAGAGCAAACTGTCCTATGGTAAGGTTTCCCTAACGTGAGTGTTTGGAAAGTCCTGAAATTGCTGGTTCATGTTCCCCTAGCTTTTGTAGATAAGAAGCAGAGTAGCTTCACACCGAGCGTGCCAGCCACTGCGGGCAGTCGATTGAAGGCTACTGCACGGATAACACCTAGGAAACCAGCAAAGTATTACCCGGAGATATCTTAAAGAGCTGCAACAAATGCCACAAAACCTCACCGTCGAAGGGCTTTCCTGTGACAGACTGACTGTGTTTGGAGTGATTACAAAATCTCCAGTTTCCATTGCTGACTGTGGCTGAATGATCTGTTTGGGTCTGATCTCGCGTTTGTTAGCATGATACCGAACGCCGCTCAGTAGTGCTCGACGGTGTGCTCATTGTTTCAGACTTTGAGAACGTGCTTAAATGCAGAGAAATCGGTTAATAGAAGCAAACCCTTAGAGAGCTTTAAATACAAAATACTCTGAAAATCATGATGCGAGGAAGTAGGACACAATGAAAGGAAGATTTTGGATGGTCATGGAGTAATCCCCACAATTTTCATCAATGAAGTTTTCACTTTTCCTCTTGGCATTCGAAGACAACTGGCTGAATTTTTGATGCAGTTCTGATTAAAAAAAAAAAAAAACCACAAAAAATTAAATTTCTTCCTTTAACAAAACTTCTACAATATGCAGACAAGGTAGTGATTAGGCAGGACTGCTCTTGCAGGCATGGGCTGTGCTACTTTAACACCCACGTATAAATTCTAATTTTCAGCCTCCTTTTCCACTTGAATAAATTTCTCCTAACACCCTGAATACAACTGTGAATTTCATTTAGAGTCTGTTACCTACAGCTATGTTTCTGTGTGTAGTTTTTTAAAACTAAAAGTGAATGAAAACATGGCCCAGCTTTTTTTTGGTGATGCCCTAGTTTTAAACTGCAGGAATGTAAGGACAGCAGAGAGTTTGCTGCTGTCATTTTCTATTTATATGTTTTCCTTGGGAAATTGGATGGAGTCAAATTACCACAGTACTTTCTTAAAGTGTAACTTTTCTTTACTGGTTCTGCCTGGCCTTTTGTACTGACAGTGGTAATAAATACTTACAAGGTACTCAAACACCACATTTAATTAGAAGAAACTAGCAGTGTGCAACACCTGCCTCTGCTCTGTGTATTTGCAATTGATGAGACTACTTCTCCCAGCATACAGGTCTTTATTTTTCTCTTTAGGTGCAAGCTCAAGATGAGACACAGCTGCCAGGGACCTGGAGTCACTGGATTCATTAGAACAACAGTCAAGGAGAGGTAGTAAAGAGAACCATTGCAAAGGTGTTTAAACAGAAACCAGAATGGATTTATTGAGAAGAATCAATTCACTGTTTTGAACAATATATTTCTAGTAGCATAAAAAGGGATGTTTTAAACGATGAGCCAGTTCCACAGTATATATTTTAAAGTAATGTTCTTTTTAAGCAATCTTTTTTTTTTTTTTTTGCTTCCTGTTACCTTTCACCTAAAAACTTTTTAAAAGATGTATTTCCAGAAGTATTTAGAAAATAAAATCTGTACATCTAAAGAAATTGATGTATTTACCTCCTATGGAAACCTGGACATTGCAAGTAGAAGGATAATTATGTCTGATGTATTAATTACAACTCTCAATTTAGAAAATTCCACACTTTGCCCAGTGAAGCTGTTCTCAATGACATCATTTCCCATAAGAAGGGAATGTGGGACTGGCAATTGCTATTGGCATCACATGGCAATTTAATGTTTCCATCATAATGGTGCATTTGGTATGAGTCTGCTGTGATTTCTGCCTGTTGGTATTGCCCAGTGTTCCTTTTAACTCCTTCCAGTTTCAATACTAGTTGGTTAAACTCCTTTTATTATAAGATTTTTGAATTGTCCGTGAGTTCCTTACACAGGAGGCATTTAGTACAAATATGAACTGGTTAGGTTTCTTGACCCCTAGGTGGAAAAGCTAGCTTTTTTCACATAAAACTTACACAAAAGGTCTGAAAAAGCACAGACTTTGGGTTTCAGCTTCCCTTGTCCCTCTTTCTCCTCCTTTCTGTTGTCTACCATGAATACTTGATGTAGGTAGCTGAAGTTACTCTGCAGTCTAAAAACCTGGTAGGCTGTGGTGTTTCATTTGAAATAGGAGTTGTATCACTAATAACACTCATCTAAATATTAGACATATAATCAAGCTGTTATCCCAATTATCTTGGTTTAGTACAACGAGGCAGGCACATTCAGATGTTCATTACTCTCATTCTCACACCACTATCTAAAGCAAGTTGAGTGAGTTGCCTTCTGAAAGTGTTTTTTTTCTCTTATATGGTCTCTTTGACTAGAGAAGTCAAGATGACCACCTAGACTAGACCCTTGATTTTCAGATGGCTAAAACTAATGGTGCTTAGAGGTTGTCTAATCAAAATCTTCATATTGAGATGTGTGGCTTTTAATAGTGCGATCATGAACTTGCCAGAAACTTATATTTGACTCATTAGATACTGATTACCTGTGCCACTACTTCTCCAGTGGGCTGTACATACTTTTTGGAATCTAAAAGCCAGCCGGATGACTATGCTGCAGGCTTTGTATCCTCTTGATACTCTTCCTGCAAGACTCTGGTGTGATGACGTCTGTAGGTATCTGCCTAGGCATCTGTGCCATTGGGAACTCCATGAAATGCCAGTACTGTAGCTATGATTAATAATCACATGATGTTTAAATCATCAAACATGTACACCTAGGGTGTATCCTGAATCTAGACTGGATTATCTGAAAGATGCCACAGGGAGTTTGGTCTTTTGAAGTACATCATGTGCTAATGTCCTATATTCTTGAAATGCATCAGTTCTGATATAATTCAGTTTTGTCTTGAACAGTGCTCTGCAATCCGCCACACTTTGAACCCTCTGAGACGAGGTTTATGTTCTCCCCACAGCTCTGTAAAACAATGCAGAAACAGTGAGGATATTTGTTAAAAAACAACTGTAGTGATTTTCAGTCTCCAAAATCAGGCACAAAATCAGCAGGTTGTCACAATGTGGTTTTCTTATTCCAGCTGTAATAGAAAGCAAGCAATGCTCAGTCATGAGTTTTATTTTTACAGTAAGAATTTTGCTGATGGAAGTAACCTGCAGTTCAGGGAAATCAGCAAAAGCACAGTGCAGTAAAGACCAAAATATCATCGGTGGGAAAATCCCTTTATGCTGAAAGTTAATATAAAGCTCTAGAATACTTTGTCCCTCCATTTGACTCCATTCGTGTGTGCAATATGGGAAAAGCTTGGCACCTCCCAAATCTCTCAAAAGTCCCAAGTAAGAAGGCAAAAACCCAGGCAGCTCAGGAAGATAAATAAAGTTCGTGAAGGTTTCCAGAGCTCATGTGCAAATCACCTGCATTTCACACTTTTTTTGCTCTCTGCAGCAAAACCTCATTGAAGACCCGGTGGCCAGGAAAGTTTGCTTTCATATGAAATGGGGCAATTATAAAAGAATGTCAGTCTAGTCTGTAAGCATTCTAAAGAAAAGGGAAAATGAGGGAAAGAGAAACATTTAAATAATATTTGTTTTCTCTCCTTTTAGAATCTCAGCTGTCTCAGACCTTGAAATGGAAAAAAAGTGCTAGAAAGCCTGCTTGTCCTGAAACTACTGTACAAAATGGGACAAAACAGCCATGCTTGGTGTCTGAAGATGTGGTGGCATGGTGTGCTGGGTTGTGCCAATGGATTTTGACCCCTGTGCTGGGTGCCAGATCCGGGATGGCACAGTGTAAATGGTCTCATTGGGACCATCTACATTATTCTTCCATACGGAAACCATGGATCAGCTTGCAACAACATTAACACAAGACATTAAAGTTGAAGTATTCTAAAACCCAGGTCAAATTTCCCCATGACAAGACTCCCTCCAGCACAGGCACCTATGGTTCTTTCCAGCCTGAAGGGGAAACACTTGATCAAATCTTCATCTGCTTCTAGAATATTTGTGTACAGTTGATGAAAGTTTAATTTTCTTGACAAGATTTTATTTGGCTCTAAGACAAGCTGTGAAATAGGGAACAGCTAGAATCTTTAAGCAGCTAGGCCTTAGCCTGTGCCATTCATTAGCTGGTTCTTCTCTTTCAAAAATGTGAGGTTATATATAAGTTGCTGTTGTCATTTGCTATTAGTAGTCTATGAATGAAAGCCTCTATCCTCACTGAAGTCAGTGGCAAAGCTGCCACTGACCTCAGCGTGGCAGGATCAAACCCTTCATCATGAGCGTGCTGTAAGAACAACTGTTATCCCCGTCATTGTTAATGGGCCTGCCTACAATAGTCAGTTGTTTAACCTAAAAATTAGCTTAGCAAATTACAGCTAAAATTACATGTCAGACTCTTGATGCCTAAGAATACTTCGTACTGAGTCATCAGGAGTCTTTGTGATGCTCTTAGAGTTTTATAATTATTAGCATTGAAGCAAAGGTTCTGAAATTTGATAAAGACAGGGATTTCCAGATGTGAAGGAGATTTGTTCTGATGAGAGGATAAGATTTCTATTCTGTAAACTCCAGTCTTTGTTGCTTGCCCTTTCCTCCTTTGAATAGCTGGATTTAGTCACCCTCTTTGTACAGTCAAACACAACTCGCTTTCGGCTACATTCATTCATAGAAATCTGTTGAATCAGTTGTCTTTTAAGAAGCCTTTTGGCTGGGACACAGCTGAGGAGATAATTCTTTGTGTTTCAATCAGAGGTTAAACCTAAAGGCAACACGTCAGAATCAAATATTTGTCTATGTATGGAGGTATTTGAACTGTGTATTGTGTAGTATTTTGCAAAATAGGCTTTCTAAGGTATAAAGGATTCAGGAGAGTCCAGGATTTAAAGTATAATCCTGTTCCAAAGATGGATTTTGCCATTTATGCTTTTATGAAGTTGACAATATAACTGGACTTTAAATTTAGTTTAATTACATAGGTGCTAGTGTGGTATGACTCTAAGAAGTAAAGACATTGTTTCATGCCTGCTGGCATAAGGGACATGATAAAAATGGATATGAGATCAGCATCTGTATATGATGGTTTCCTTAGGAAAGCAAAACAACTAGTAATTTGGATTTTTAGCATTTTTATGCTAAAAAGCCTCACTGCCTTACAGCAGTGTTGTGTTTCTTTGGGGATGGTGCAGAGCAAATGCTTAGGAAAGCAATAAGGGCCATTATGAAAAGAAACTGCTTGTTGTGCAGTTCAAGCTCAGAGTTTCAGGAGGAGGAACCTATCAGGGAAGGAAGATCTCACATTGCAGGTCACATTAGCATAATTTCTTCTGTAGAATATGTAAGTGCAAGTAATGTGATGCAACTTAATATCAGAGTATTGCTCAAAACATGGATCCTAACTGGAGATAATCTGACTCCCCACCCTGAACAGAAAGTTATCCTTCCTCCACAGGAAATTTCACTTCATCTGATGGATTAGGAGTCTTAACTGCTTCTTGAGAGATTTGGGAATGTGATTTCTTTTAAGGATTTGAAGTGTTTGTTTTCTTGCTTGTTTGCATTCATTGCAGTATATCACTCATCTATTTATTAAGATAAATCTACATTTCCATTATATTTGTATGTGTAAAAGCATGCATTTTATTTTTACAAACATTTAATTATTGCATTTTTTAACCTCTATAGGAATAATCAAAATAATTGGCTAGTACCTGACATTTATCATGTTGTATTCTAATTAGTCCCTTGTGTGGTTTTACTCTGGTTTATGTTTGAAATAAATAGCATAATAGCTTGTAAGAGACAAGATGAAGAGGAAAGAACCTTGCCTGATGAAATGAGAGAAACAGTGAGGTGAAAAAGGGAAAGGCCTGGTGATGTTAATCCACAACAGGCTGCTGAAAACAGGATTGGAATCATTAGCTCACTTTACAGAGGTCACAAGATTGCCATTCTATGACATAAATTTCAATTAATATGGATAGTGTCTCAACATGAAAGCAGCAGTTGACCTGAGCTGAACCCAACTTACATGAGAGGCTCATTAACAATAACAGTTAGCAAACAGGAATCTTTCTGAAAATCCAAGTTGAAAAGCAGAGTTATGTACCCCCAGAGCACTGAGCAAACACTTCATTCTGCTGCTAACTCTCTAGGCAGAATTTGTGAATACTCAAAACCAGTGGTTGTGGAATGCTTCATTCTCTTCTCACTGTGAAAGCAACCTACTGAGAAACCCACAGTAAAGCCCAACCCTGATGTAATTTCTAGCGTTGTCTACAAAAATAAAGTTCAGGATCTTTTCTGAACATGAATCCTTAAAGCACTGAAGTTGATCCAGTGTCTTTCAAGTTAAACACAAGATTCTCTCTGACTCTAGCAAGTCTGGATGGGGTTTAAATTTCTTATTTGCTTAGGGAAGTATTAGGCCCATCAAAATAAATTTCATCAGCTTAAACAGGATTAATGATACAGCAGTCATTTCTCATAAGATTGTATAATAAATTTGTTGGGAAGGAAATTCCAGACGTCAAGCAAGCCCAAACATAGACTCATAAAATAATGTAGGTTGGAAAAGACCCCTCAGATCATCAAGTCCAACCACTATCTCAGCACTGCCAAGTCTACCACTAAACCATGTTCTCAGCACAACATCTCCACATCTTTTAAATCCCTCCTGGGATGGTGACTCCACCATTTCCCTGGGCAGCCTGTTCTAGAGCTTGACAAAACTTCTGGTGAAGAAATGTTTTCTAACATCCAATCTAAATCTCCCCTGGCACAACTTGAAGCCATTTCCTCTCATCTTACTGCTTGGAAGAAGAGGTTGACTCCCACCTTATTGCAATCTCCTTTCAGATAGTTGTAGAGAGCAATAAGGTCTCCCCTGATCCTCCTTTTCTCCAGACTAAACAACCCCAGTTTCTTCAGAGGACTTGTTCTCTAGACCTTTCACCTGCTGCATTGCTCTTCTTTGGACATGCTCCGGTGAGATCATTTTGTTAACGTCTTTGTCCAGCTGAGTTCTGAATATCTTTGAGGATGGAAATTCCACATCCCCAGGCACATGTTTCTCTCTTTCCAATCAAAATTTCCTGTGTTGAAGTTTGTGTCCTTTGTTTCTTGTCTCAGCATGATGTACCTCTAATAAGAGTCTTCAGTTGAAGACAACAGTAACATCTCTACTTACCTTTCTCCTCTTACAGATGAACAAAGATAGTTCTCCAGATCTCTGTTCATCTTAGTAGCCTTCCACTGCATTTTTCTCCAGTATACTGATTAACTAACTTAGGAAAGGTAACAGGAGGCTGCTTACATAGCTTTAGATTTGAATACTTGTGGCTAACATCTTGCCTGTGGCTGTGACATATAAACTGCTTTTTTAACATCATCAAAAAAGCTCAGCTATGCAAATTAAAACATTACTATCCTTTGCAACTCTTCTGAACCTCTCTGGCTTGACACCTGTGGTGCCACACAGGAAGCTGATGGATCCTCAACAAAGCATCTGGGTCCATACGCTGAAGCTCAATGTAAAGTATGAGTTGACTTCAGAAAGCAGAATAGGTGAAAATGTTCATAGATCATGAGTGTACCTTGGATTTGTGTTCCTGCAGCTCTTAATCAAAACTCCTTGCAGTAAACTATCCTATACACCTTGGAAAAGGTACAGGGTCCCCTTTCTGATGGACTCACATCTGCCTGATCCTAGGCAATGCAGGAAACGTTTTCACACGTTGATAGTAGTGAGAGCAGTTTCAGAACTACTTTTCCATTGATTTGGTTACCAGAAAGTGGCTGTTGGAATACCAGGGCCATCAAACATACCCTCTCCAACCAGCATGTCCTATCAATCAGTTGATTAAGAGAGTACTATTCTCTAATTTACTTCTCTGACAGCTAGGGATTTTCCCAGATGAATAATTAGATCAGCTCTCTGTTTCATTTTGCTGCTGGAATGGAAGCTAATATTTAGCCACTGTAACTCTTTACCTCCTTAAAACAGCTACTAGCTAAGTAGGACCATTGCCTAGGCTTTTGTTAACAGAA
Source organism: Psilopogon haemacephalus (assembly GCA_013396835.1). NCBI lineage: Eukaryota > Metazoa > Chordata > Aves > Piciformes > Megalaimidae > Psilopogon > Psilopogon haemacephalus. The sequence continues at coordinate 129,181 of VWZI01013327.1, read as the reverse complement.
TACACAGGAAAAAACCCATCCCCAGTAGTGTATGCTTCTAGAGCTCCTTACATAATATCTTCATTAAAATACCAATCACAGGGATCTGCTAAGAGCCGGATCAGCTTTTCAGGCCATGTTCACTTTTGGCCTTTTTGCTGGAGAAATTCCACAGGTTTACATGCTTGATTATGCAATTAATGTTTTAAATTCACTTTAAAACTGCCCCCATGCTCAGTTTACAGTCCAAAAGATGATCTTCCTCATAATTTAGTTTCTAGTAAGAAAAGATTTAGAAGCAGAAATCTGGATTTTTTGTCTTCAAAATTTTGGTTGCTCATGAAAATTCTCTATTTTGTGTTTTTCTTGGGGAAGACCAGCAGAGGGTGCCTGAGCTAGAGAGCAAACCCCCGGCCCAGAATTGGACTGAATTATTAACATTAGAAGTGTAAAAAAGGAAATAAGCTTTAATTTAGTTCTCTGTTAAGGCCAAAGAGGAATATATTAATGAAAATGAAGGGGAACTACCTGCTTTAGGAAAACTGCACTATTAAGAGGCTGTTAGAAAAGTAGTACTAATAATTACGGGGAAAAAATAATTTGGGAATTAGAAAAGGAATTTTAGTTATCTGATTCTGTCACTGGCTAACAGCTACTAATGCCTGGATCCCTGGAGTATCTTTTAATGGGTTTTGGAAGACATTATCTCCATAAACTACTTCTGTGTAAGGAGATGAAGAAGAAGTAAATATTTCAGTGCAGAATTCAGAACAGGTTCCTAACTTTATGATGTTCTGTTGCTATCAGGTATTTTTCTATATAGTTATTTCTGAGAGAGGAAACAGTAAGGTGTAAGGAGAAGAGAGGAGGAAATAATGATTTGCTCAGAGTTACATCACTTTAACTTAGGGTTTACTTAACTGGACAGCTGCAAACCCTTGAGTAATCATATTTGCTATGTCTTTGCTAGTAAGTAACACAATCTGGACTTTCTAGTCCTGAGACAAACTGGTCTGGCCTGGCTTGTGTCTGTAGCTGATGTCCTTCAGATGTGTCCCACATTCCTTGGGAGTGTGGGTAAAGCTGTACCTTGAGCCACAATAACAGCTGAAAAGTGTGGGCAGTCAGGTGCCAGTGTATGAGTCCACACTTTGCTAAAATAAGATTGTCTTCACCAGGGCCAAAGCCTGTTGTGACAGGACCAGGGGTGATGATTTTGAACTACAATGGGGGAGATTTACACTAGACACAAGTTGAAGAAATCCCTGCTTACTGTGTGAAGGTTGGACTAGGTGACCTTTAAATGCCCCTTCCAACCCAAAGGGTTCTGTGATTCTATGATTCTAAGACTTACTGGTACAGATGCAGTTTACTCTGGCAAAAAAACAAAGCAGTATCTCTGGTTTACCCTGTATTGCTTGGGAACAGGTGGTACTGATCTGTGATGCAGTGGCCAGGAAGGCAGCACCAAGTTTCATTTACTGCTTTAAAATCAAGCAGATGACACAGCAGTTCAACTTGCCCTAATTAGAACTAGACTCCCAAGGTTTAAATTGATGGGAGCTCACATACAAAACCTTAACTAAACCATGGATGCAAGTGGATGCAAGTAAAATGAAGAGAGTTGAAGGAAGAAATGATGAAAGTTACTTGCTTCAAGTCTCTCTCTTAAGCAGCCAGCATAAGGAAGCAGGCAAAAGGGGCTACATGTGAATAAACATAAAGATGGAACGACAGGCTGAAAGCCAAAAAGAGAGGAGAGTAGGGTAGCTAGGAATGCGGAGGCTTAAGTGCACAAACACTCAGACACTTCAACTCATAAAAGTAGTTCTAACACAGAAAGTAGACAGTATGTGTGCTTTGTAAGCAATAGGAAACTTTTCACTGACATAGTGACAGCAGAACTGTACCTCAAATCTGAGTCAGATCAAAATGATTCCCACATTTAAAAGGCTTGAATGGGTGTCCCTTACCTAGGATAAATTAATTTTTAAAAATTATATGTTATACAAAAGAGACAGCATTTTCTTAAGTAGTAACTTGTAGTTAAACCAGGTATAAAATAAAAGATATTGGGGGAAAAAAAAAAAAAAGGTATTTGAGGGTGGTAGAACACTGCAAGAGGCTGCCTAGAAAGGTTGTGGAGTCACCTCCTCTGGAGACTTTAAAAAATAGCCTTGACATGATTCTGAGCAACCTGCTCTAGGTGACCCTGCTTTAGCAGTTAGGTTGAACTAGATGATTTCCAGAGGTCGGTTCTAACCCCTGCCATTCTGTGATTCTGTGATATCAATTGCCCAATGAAACAGATTTATGTAACTAATGGTTATGGCACTCCATTACATTTATGTGGGACAATCTTTGGATGTGTGGTTATTTGTCTTCCTTTTTAGCAACTCTAACCCATATGGCATAGGTAACATGCTGAAGCAGAGTATGGAGTCAAAACTGCCCTCACTTCTCTTGTGCACATTTTATGGCAGATTCTCATTAAAATTTTGATTTCCTAAAAGTGAAGAACCCTTTTCCTTAGAATTTGTCCTGTTTTGCTCACAGTGGAAGAGGCAGTACAGGAAAAGGGAATACAGTGCTGCTCTAACTGCTATTCATGTTCTTGTACCTGCTTAACTAATTTAGTGAAGAAAGAGAATTTTTCAAATCTATGTTTTACACAAACACTGAAATAACCTCAGATGATTGCACTGGAGCTTTATTTACTCTAACACAGATCAAAGAAATTGCAGTACTGTACTGTGAAAAATATTCACAGCCATATTGTTACCAGGGATGCCATCAACTCATCTGAGGCTCCTGTGCGTACATTCAGAGAGGAAGCTCTTCACCCATAAATCTGTGAAAATTTACTCATTTTCAGTCTGTTGAGAAAGAATGGCTAGGTTTGGAAGGGATCTTTAAAGCTTAATTAGTTCCAGCCCTCCACGATGTGAAGGGACATCTTCCACTAGATGTGGCTGCTCAAAACCCCATCCAACCTGGCCTTGAACACTTCCTGGGATGGGGCATCTACCACCTCTCTGGGCACCCTGTGCTTCACCACCTTAATTTTTAAGTTTCTCCCTTATATCCTGTTTAAATCTACCACCTTTTAGTTTAAAATCATCACCCTTTGTCCTGTCACTACACCCTGGTAAAAAGTCTCTCTTCATGTTTCTTACAGGCCACAAGGAAGTCTCCCTAGAGCCTTCTCCAGGCTAAACAATGCCAACTGTGTCAGCCAGTCCTCGCATCAAAGGTATTCAAGTCTTCTTCTGGACTAATTCAGGCATGTCCATGTCTTTCCTGTGCTGTGGGTGCTGGAGCTGGATGCATTACTTTAAGTGGGGTCTCACAAGAGCAAAGTAGATGAGTAAAATGTGGGCTGCAAGCACCCATGCCAAATTTTCATCTGCCAGTACCCTCGAGTTTTTCTCCTCAGAACAGCTTGCAATTCCTTCATCTGCTGTTTCCATGGCACTCCTGTACAAGGTCTTCTCAATACTGCACATCTGGTGAAAAAAAAAATACACATAGAAGCATCCATCTGATAGAAAATTTATTTATGCTTTATGGCTTTGTAGAGAGAAGGCAGATCACCCTGCTGTTATTTACATGAAAATGTGCCAGTTTAATTTGTGTAACTCTTCAGAACAAGGCACATTACCATGTGAAGTGCAGAGTTTAATTGCTGTCTTATGTGCTGCTCCAGAGCCAATTGCAGAGTACATCAGCAAGGTGTGGAGCAAGACTGTGACCTCCCACACTGGTAACCATTTCTCTTTTTGTTTTTGGAGTCTTGTACTTCAGCTTTACCTTGGCTCTTGCACTTCACAACCACAGTGAAATACTTTGTATAGATATGAGAATATGTTTGCTGAACTCCAAAGTGCTGTCTGCATCAGCCACAGGGCAAAGTGCAACAGAACTGTCATCCCTTCTGTTGATGTTCAGGCTGACTTGCTTTAAAAAGTGTTACCAGTAATCTTTTCTTCAGAGACTGAATATTAGCTTCTCATGTGGAAACTAAGGTTGAGACATTAGAAGGAGAAATATTTTTTGTTTTCCTAGGGAATTCAGATGTCAGCAAAATCCAAGAGCTTCCTTATGATATGATCCTTTAAGAGATAGTTCCTTTTGCTTTGTACTCTGTCAAACATCTCTTCTTTAAGACCAGAGGAAATGGCCTCAAGTTGCACCAGCGGAAGTTTAGATTGGATATTAGAAGAAAGTTCTTCACTGAAAATATTATCAAACACTGGAACAGGCTTCCCAGGGAGGTGCTTGAATCCCCATCCCTGGAGATGCTTAAAAGACACAGAGATATGGTGCTCAGGGATATAGTTTAGCACCATACTTGATAGAGTTAGATAATGGTTGGACTCAATGATCTTCAAAGTCTTCTTCAACTAATGCAATTTCATTACTCTCTAAGTGTGGTGGCTCTGAAATAACAGAAAGAGGTATGTTACTGTCACCACTGGAAGTTGTAACTCTAGCAAGGATACTCAAAGACCTCAAGTTTAGAGTGGAAGTGGCAGCCCTGGACTCCCTTCAGTCTTGACCAATCGCTTTGGGGTTGAGAAAGTATCTCACGGTCTGGCATGACTTGGCTGGTTTATAGCCACATGTTGAAGCTGCAGAGTGTGGTAGCTCTTCTGCTTTTTATCTGGTGGGAATCTTGAATCTTTTTATTAGACTTGGGTGTGTATAATTAAGGTAATTCCTTCAGTATATTTATCTGTCATTAGGATAATACTAAGGAGATGAGAGTATTTACTTTTTATAAGCTGGAAAATAACAGAAATGGACATTACCTTGTAAAAGACCTTGCAACTTTTTTTCCAGAACTCTCCTTCCCCTGCTCAGTCTGGCACTGAGCATGCCTTAATGCACTTAAGCAGGCACTTCATGCCTGTCATTGGAATCATGGGGACAGGCAAGGAACTTGTACAAATGCACAAGAGGTCTGTAACCAAACATTTTTAACAGAAGAAATCTATTTTACTCAGTTTTGTTTTAAAAGAAGAGCTGAAGCACAGATTTAGAGGATAAATTCTCACTAATTCTCACTACTCACCAGTCACAGAATGCTGGGATCTTGTAAGCTTCTACTATGCATCCTGTCTGCACTCAGTCCAAGCTGCTGTGTACCTGTCTCTTCAAGGATAGGTGGGAAAATCCCTACTAGGAATATACAGTGCAGTGTCCATCCTCTTCCAACTTCATCCTGCCTGTTCTGCTGTGGTGCAAAGCTCCACAATTGCATGTGCACCACCCACGTTTAGCACATGGAAGAAATAGGATCCAGAAATGGTTTTAACAATGATCTGTCAGGGATGGGCAGCTGAATTCTGCAACATGAAAATTTGTTCATCATGTCCCAATTTTCCACTTAAAAGGTAAGGAAAATACTTTAAATTTCTTGCAAATTATTTATATTATTTATGTTCTGTGTGGCATCAAAGTCCCATTACACTATGCTTTGCGCTTGCAGAAAACAGGTGTCAACTCTTTGAAAGAGGAGAAAACAGGGAAATAAAAGACTGAGCTGTGACATATAACTGTAAACAGTCATAATTCCTGTCATGGTCTTCCTTCATAACCTCCAAAGCCTTGTGTCTATTCTGAAACACAAACCTCACTGAACAAACAAAATGTTTAGACATAGTTGAGCATTGGTACTATTGACAGAAACAAACTATGTTGGTGGTGATGTATTTGTATTTTGTGGTCACCTTTCCCTTGTGATGTGGATGAGGTTCTGACTGTTTTGCTGAAAAAATCATTCAGAACGTTGAGGTTTAAAGCTAGAACACGGCAGTGCTTTGCCTCAGAAAGCTGTCATGACAATTTTTGTGGCAATTCAGGAGTTGATTCACGAATCCTTCAGTCATCCGTGTGGAGAAGTGACAGAGCAGGCAGCTGTGTGGGCTAAACGTGGCCGTCCCTTGCTAAGTCTTTTGATAGACGAGAGGCCTTAGCCTGTGAGATTTCAGAAACAGGCTGAACAACTGTGTGGCTGGTCCTGCAGGAGATCTGCATCCACTTGTGTTGAGTGGCAGGGAGGCAGGGCTCCCCTTCCATATCCCCACCTCCTGCTGTCAAAGAGTTTGTAACATAAGACAGTTACACACCTTTTTTTTTTAACCTCTGCACATAAGCACTGGCAAATCTGTGGTGGAGAGCTGTAGATGAGAGTGATGTGATGTCTAGAAATGGGTTTTTAGCCCTTGTGAGTGTAGAACAACACAGAAGTCGAGAGGTTAAACCCAAGATCGGAAACACTGGTCAGAATGAGCGTATGCGAGGGCTGGATTTGCCTTGGCAGCTGGAGGCATGGCCGAAGGTAGCACCACTGGAGGAACCTAAGTGGAGATGACCTCCGTGCTGAGAAACGACCTGCCACCTCCTGCGCCTGTGACAAGGGCCAGGGGTGACTGCAGCTGGACTGGGGGCTGCTGGGCAGATGCTGCAGGGGAGGGGGAACAGGCATCGCCGGTCCTCTTCTCAGGAAGGTGGGCACTGGGTATTCATCTCTAGTAACACAGTAACCAAACCCGCCCTGGAGGGCATGCAGCGGCGAGCGCTGTTTACCAGCGGAAGGCCGGGCAGCTTCCTCTCCCCTCGGGGATACATCGGGAAGGGAAAATACGTGGGCAGCACTCCCAGAAACACGACCTTCACCCCCGTCACATGCACGCCCTCCTACCTACAAACCCAACGCTTAACGCCGCAGCCTTAACTGTGCCAGCCCTGGCAGCGGGGGGCTCTGGGGGGCGGCCTCAGGGCCAGCCANTGCGGAGCGGTGCGGTGGCGGGAGGCGGGGAGGAGGCCGGCGCTGCCCCGCCATGGGGCAGGCACTTGGCTTCAGGCAAAGCGGGGGCGGCCCCGGGCGGGCCGCGGCGCCGATAAAAGCGAGCAGCGGGGCGAGGGCGGGAGCGAGCGGCCATGGCGTGGGGTTGTGCGCTGTGCCTGGCGCTGGCGGGCGGAGCCCTGGTGGCTCTGCTGGTGCAGCTCTTCCGCTGGCTGCGGGCCGACGGCGATCTCACGCTGCTGTGGGCCGAGTGGCAGGGGAAGAAGCCAGGTAAAGTCGCCCGCCAGCGCTGCTGCCGACCCACCGCCAGAAAGGGACGTGGTGGCGGGGTCTGGGAGCGCGAAATGGTGTCACTGGGGGCGCGCCGTGAGGGGAGATGGGCTGGGAGCTTGTGGGGACCCCAGGGATGGGGCTGAGCTAACACTTGAGCTCGGTGGAACCAATCCCCCGGTAGCTGCCTCGCTGGCTTGTCCATAGGGAGAAAAAAGACCCTAGTAGCTTGATTTTCCTGCCCTTATCCAGCAAGGCGTGTGGTAGTAAAGGGTCAGTAAAGGAGCTCTCTGAAAGCAGCGGTGAGCTCCAGCAAGTCTGTGTCGAGGGCTGGCTCGTTTGGCCCCGGGTGGTTGTTTGGCACGGTTGGTGGCCGGGCCGGGCCGGGCCTGTCATCGGTATGTGGAGCAGCTGAGCCCGGCTGGTGAGCGTCGGCTTCTGGGACAGCGGCGGAGGTGTGTGTGGGGGTCGCATGTGGCCAGGGTGAATGATTTTTAGCAGCTTTCGCACTTTGTTCCGACGTGTTCCAGCAGATCTCAGTTTCGCAGTAGCGCTGGGAGGTGTTTACAGTGAAGTAAACAGGAATATGAATGTTTGCATTAAACGGGCTTCCTCTAACGAGAGCTGTCCCGCGAAACGGCAGAAGGGAACAGCACCACACAGTTGCTGTCTGTGGTTCTGCCCTTGTTCTGTAAGGTGATGCTTGTCACACATGCGGGAACAAAACTTCAATAAGATGCCAGCAGATTTTTCAACTGTTGCTCCTGTTGATCTTTGTAATATGGCGGCAGTGCTTCCTCCTACTTGACAAAGATCTTTTAAAAGCATAGGGTTTAGAATCGTAGTTGCTTGAAAGAGGCTTGATCGGAAGAGCCACAAATTTCCCCCTCTGCTTAGTCAGCAGTGGTGACAGGGAGCTGCTGGGAGCTGTGTTTAGTGTGGGGAGTTGAGATGAAAGCAGAGAGCACCTGTTTGCATCTGACTGCTCAGGGGAAGAGGCTGATCTGAAAGATGTGACAAGGGACACTATAAACCTGTCCTGTGTGGAAAATGAAAATGGGTGTCGGGTTGAGATAGTGAGATAGACCTGCACTGGATGAAGGTGGGTTGTGAAAGTGTGACTGGGAGGAAAGTGGTGTGAGAGTTTGGCTGTGAGACCATGGTTCGGTAGGGGATGCTGGTACAGGTGAGGGTTGACATTAGGAAAGGCTTGAGAGAATCATAGAAGGGTGTAGGTTGGAGGAGACCTTAAAGATCATCCAGTTCCAACCCCCCGCCACAGGCAGGGACACCTCCCACTAGATGAGGTCGCTCAAGACCTAATCCAGACTGGCCTTGAACACATCCAGGGAGGGAGAGTAGGACATCTCTGTCTTCTGCTTTTGGTATAAGCTTGCTGCTAAAGTTGCCTGTTGACGTAGTGGAGATGAGAACAGAAGAGCATGCACAAGTAATACATCTCCAAGAAACAGAAAAAATAAGTCTATATTGGCAGTCTTCTGTAATTCTTTGGATATGCAGCCCAAAATTTTATTGTAACTCTGATCAGTTAGCTTCCTTCCAGTAAGAAAACTACAAAAAAAGCTTTGTTTGTGGACTTTGTGGAGATCATGGAAAGACTCAGGGCAGAGAAACAAGGTAAATCTTGACTAATTCAATCAGAATTGAAGCTTGTCTTGAGGGTTCTTTGTCCAATGCTCATCAAGATGTAGGAGCTGTCAGGTCAACATAAGTGTTATTTGAACGTTAACTTCAGTCTTAGTGGAAGCCTGAAAACCTTTTAGCTAGTTTCTAAAGGTTCCTGTATAAAGAACAATGTAGTAATTTTATGATGTAGCTATTTTAATAATGGAATGTAAGAAGAATCAGGCAGAATTTAGTCAACAAACTACTTTGCCCTCACATCTGTCTCCCGGCCTCAGTGCATGCAATTAAGGTCTGTGGCTGAAATTTAAGTGGCCTTTAAGTGGCATGTTGTTGATAGTGCCACCATACACATGTGGAGTGGTGGTGGCCCAGGTAGGAAAACAGGAGGGGCAAACACTAGAAAAGATGTTTGCCCTCCCTTTTCCACCTTCCCATATTGTGCATGTAATATAACGTGCTTAGGTATGTAATGTGTGGATTCTGTGGAAAAAAACCCCAATTGATTTTCATTTAAAGCTGTTACAGGAACTGTCACTTCTGCAGTCAATATGTTGTGTTATTGCTTCTACAACATTGTTTTGGATGCCAGAATTTTTGGACACAGAAGTGCTTGCCAGAAACCAGACTGATCTCATGTTTCTTAATTTTGTGTTGCACGCTATATAAAGAAAGGCCCTAATATAGGTAACACTGGTTCCTTCCAATGATTCAGTTCTGTGGGAAGAATTCACTTCTGGATTTTGTCACTGGCAGATGCGGGATTGCATCCCATCTTCTAAATATGTGTGGTGAGGAGACAAGGGTGCTGGGTGACTTCATGTGTTGTGTTTAATGAGCTGAACAGCGGTCCCCTAAACAGTGTGTCCTTCACAGGCAGAATAATATTATGAAGCTAAGGAGAATCCTTTTGCATATGAAAGCCGATGTATGTCAAATCCTACTTTTAAAGCTGGCAATAATTGTATGATTTCTTCAGGGCCACGGGGTGGATGTGCTGCTCTAAACCTCCCCACTTTGAATTTTTTCAACCAGTCGAATGGCATGGCAACCTTGTGCTCCAGGAGTTATAAAATGTTGGCTCAAAAATCCTAAACAGAGCTACAAAAGCACTTCCTGGATTACTAGGAGTACTGCTCTGTTCAACATCTTACTTGTTGTTATGCCTTCTAACACAGTGGTTAATGGTTAGTAATAGTATAATCTGCTTTCATTTTTTAATTTGTCAGAGTTAATTTTAAAACTTATTTCCAGTAACAACAGGGCATTGATTCTGGAGCAAGCTGGTGGTCTGATACTGGTTCTACAACAGCAGTTGAGCTAGGTTTTCCATTATGTTAACTCCCAGTAGCTCACTGCTTAGTAACTATCAGCACTGGGGAATTGGTGGAAAACTCTCCTTATCTCAGCTCATTATTCTGTTCACAGAACAAGATCCTGAATAACTGCAGTGAAGCTGCCCAAGACAGGTTGGGAACAGGGAAACTGAGTGGTAGGAGGAAGCGGATTTGTTTTCAGTAGCAAGAGGAGAGGAGTGTGGTAAGCAGGGTTGAAAGCATATCTGTGTGTTGTTTTGTTCATGTAGTGTCTGTCAACACAGGTTTTCTGCCAAAACAAAATGTAACAGGAGAGATAAACTCCTATGTTTCTTTGGGTTAATTCACTGAATTGGTAATGTTTTGGGGAAAAAAAAAACTGTATGAAAAGAGTGTAAAGAAGCTTTACAGACAGCAGCCATTTGGTGTAATGGTTAATACAGTGGTTATTCCTACAACTTCAGCATCTCCCAAGTTCATAACCCTACAATACATCTTTGCTTTGGAAAGTGACTGTTGTTTCTATTAATGTTTTTAAGAGCAAGCAAAACCCCTCAACAACCCAAAGCATCAAAGGATGCTTTTAGGAGGGATTTTTCTTTGGCAAAAATACAGTCAGCCTAAAAGAAAGACAAATAATACCCACTGCCAATCTCACAGACTTGGGCTGAGCTCTGATAGTCTTTAAGAGTGCTCTCTGCTTTTGCCACAAGGGTGGAACGTTGGCGCTGATCTCTTCATGGGATTTATGTCACTAAGATTGTGAAAGTAGAAATCTCAAACTCAGTGGTATAGGGAGAACCAGGAAGTAAGCCAGGAAGCAGAAGCAGTCCCAGTTACTGTCTGCAATGAAATAGAAGTGCTTTTGTTACAGGAAACAAATGGGTAAATTTCAGCAAGCTGGAAAATGCTATTCTGTTTTTCAGAACAGAACTGCTGTTAAGTCTCAGGAACTGAATTTGGCTTTGCCATTTGAATTATACTGTAGAATGTTTCTTGGTTGGCTAGATACTGATGGAATACTCTCCTGTAAAAACATGAGACACAAAAGGAAGAGTTCCTGTCAGTGCTCTGGGTATGTGGGTCAGATTTTCACCAAGACTAATACTCACTAAAACTAATCTTGAAGAGCACGTGCAGGTATCAGGCAATATTATGTTCTGGAAAGTGCTCTGATATTAGTGATCACTCATCCCCAAATCATATTCTACAATTAAATGGGTGGTTTTCATCCGTCTGTTGTAATTGATGATTTTTGACGGAAAACTCATCCTTTTCCCAGTACCCAGGTGTATCGTGGAGCAGGGATGATTACAAACAAAGGCAAACAGGCATATATGCAGAGGAGTAAGATACTATTATTTTTACTACAGGTTAAAAAGCATGCCTGAGCAGGAATTATGAGTATACAGGAAATTTATACACAAGGTTACACCTTAGGAACTCTGTGTGCTGTACTCCAGCCAATGCAGGAATTAACCTGCAGCAGATACAAGTGGGGATGAATGCCTGTTTGCTTTGTTATGATTAGCTGTCTTTCTTCAGAGAATTTTCTTCTCTTGACAATTACTTCGGAACACTTTTGAAGAGGAGCAGTATTGGGAAAGGTTTGGATAGGCTTCTGTTTGGATTTGCAATACTGTAACTGTTTCCTTTTGTTTCAAAGAATTCTCCCTTTTCTTCTGAAGCTCTTTTTGACAAGGCTCTGTGTGGATGGCTTGCAGAAATGCAATCGGATTTCTTTCATCAGGTAGATAGTCAATGTTTATTCAGATTAGCTGTGGAACAAGGTTCAAATGGCAAATGAAGAACTGTGAATTATTTCACAACTGCATATGACAAAAAAAATAAGTCAGGATTTTGTAATGGCTAAAAAATTGAGCATGTTTGTCTTGGTATCCGATGAGACCTCAGCAGTGAGTTAAATGCTTACCCTAGCACTGGCAATGTGTGAACTGCTGTCTCAACTCTTTTGATAGAAACTGAACTGCGTGGCAAAGTTGTCTGGGTAACAGGAGCTTCAAGTGGTATTGGAGAAGAATTGGCTTACCAGCTATCCAAGATAGGAGCCTTACTTGCCATCTCAGCAAGAAGAGAGGATGAGCTGGAAAGAGTGAAGAAGAAATGCCTTCGTAAGTACAGCTTGCTACTTCATGCAAACAGTGCCACTCATGCTGTGTTGGAGTTGTCACAGAAGTACTAATCTGCATATCACAGGAATAAATTTAATGATGAAAGTAAACTTCATATATAACTCCACTGTATGTTTGAATCTGGTATTTTGTTTTCATGAGTGAGAAGCCCTTGTCTAGACTTGCATTACAAGTTGCTTCATAAGCTGGTGTTAGCTAAAAACCTAATTATCAAGTGCATTTGTAAGGTACTAGATTAAGAAAAAGCATAAATACTGTGGGGAATGAAGGAAGAAATCTGAGGGTTATCATCCTATTAAGAACCAAAGCATGTAGCCCCATGCTACTCTTCTTCCTTCAGGCTTGTGCATCTTACAGGCAGGCAGATGAATTACTTCCTGCTTTGAAAGGGAATGAATCAAAATGTTCAGAGAAAGCTGTTCAGAGCAAGTACAAGAAAGAGAATCTCCTGTAGATCAGGAGGACCAGGTATAAAGTGCAATGCTTCTATTCCAGTTATCTTTCACGTGCCTGTTTAGTCAATAGTCTGGCTTCATCCTGTTCAGTTGTCTGGCTTGACAGCAAGAGGGATAGACAATCCATGTTGATAAGAAGAAGTTTTGAACATGTTTAACATTGTCCTTTTTGGACTTTGTATCCTCTGTAGGTCCGTGTGCCATATTGCATACTGAGTGTATTGTGACACTCACGGAATGTTCCCAGCATACTTGGAATGAATGCTAGTGAAAAATGAAATGTTTGTCTTGGATTAGCACCTACACATTTCTACAATCCTAAAAGCTGCGGTGGGCTACTATGAAAATCTACTGAGGAGCTTAAAAAAAATGCACAACTACTTATAAATATTTTATTTATATATGCTTCAAAGTATCAGCCATGCTTCAAAAGGAAGCAAAGGATTTGAGATGAGAGTGTGGTTCATTGGTGACCATGGTAAAATTCCACTGCTGCATGATGCAATGTTTAGTTTTCAGCAAAAACATGCAACTGTGTTTGTTGTCATTGCAAAACTGATAACACCGGCGGGAGCTGTAACCCTGCCCATCCATTTCCAAATGTGCTAAGGAATCATCAAGAAGATTACTGCCATTGATGTGAACCAAGAAAACCAAGATTTATAAAAGAATTTCTGCCTCTGCCAGCTTGAAGTAACCCTCTGAATGTCTTGGCTGTGATGTATGCTGAAGTCTTGCATAGCCATGTGTTTTGCAAATACACACTTGCTGAAATACAGGTCAAATGAGTTAGGAAGCTTGGAAACTCTTTAACAACACAGCTACTCCAAAAGTTCTCTAGTGAACCCGTAAATAGTGGGACTAATAGAGCCCCCTTCCCCTCTTATCCTTTTCTCAAAGCCATATAAACACAGCTTTCCACCCTTTTGCTTGATTATCATCTCGGGCCATCTCGGTGGCCCTGTGCTGCACTATCACTAGTTTATCAGTATTTGCCTTGAACTAAAGTGGTCTAAAATTGCACACAGTACTCTAGATGCGGTATTGAACTGCAGGCTCTTAAAAGGGACTTCCCTCAGTCTGCTCTTGCTGTTGTAGCTTACTAGCAATGGTAATTGAATGTAACTCAGCAGTGAGTTCTAGCAGCTGGCTGTTGTCCTTCCATTAGGATCTCAGGTCCTGTTTGGAGAGCTGGTATACAGCCATTTGGACATTGGCTGGCAGCACTGTATGGCATTCTTCTGTTGCAGATGTGAAATTCTGCATTTGACTTTGTTGAGCTTACTGAGGTTTGTCCGGCTGTGCTTACAGCTTAGTGAGATGCCTCTAAATGGCAGTCTCCGCCTCCAGCATAGCAGCTGCTCCACTGAACTTCATCTTAGCTGGAAACTTGTGTTCTGTTGCATCATCTGAGTCATTAATTAAGGTATTAAAAGGTATTGATATTGGAGGGCTACTACATATAACTGGCCACCAGTTAGGCTGTGCATGGTTAGTTGCCATTCTTCAAGCCCTGTGGTCCAGCCTATTTTTCACTTGTGTTGTAATTCAGTCATCTAGACCCCTGGTATTTTCTCAGTATAGCCTCAAGGATGCTATGAAAGACAACAGAAAGAGCTATGCAGTCAAGACAGACATCATCCACTGCTCTCCCTGTGTCCACAGAGCCAGTCATCACAAAAAAAGCAGTTAAGTTGGTCAAACAGTAAATGTCTGTGTTAAATCTGTGCTGGCTTTTCACAGTCCTTCCTGTGCTTGGAAATGGCTTTCAGGAGGAATTGCCACATAATTTTCCCAAGGACTGAGGTTAGGCTGTATGGCTGTTGGTTTAATCTCTGGGGAGCTAGTCTACTTACAGGTACCTCCCAAAGAATAGTGAGGATGGCTCTTTTAAGTCTTGGATGTATATATTGCCCTGCTTATCTTTGCAGGTTTTCCCTAACTTTGTATTTCCCTGATGTTGGTAGCTATTTCTTTCACCCAGAGTCTAGCCTCAGAAATGTGGGACACCTGGGAGGAGATCTTGCCAGTGAAGACTGAGGCAAATAAGGCTATGAGTACCTCATGTTTTTCTGTGCCCTTTATCACTTTTTCACTGTCTCTGTTCATCAGTGAGCTCACTCTGCCTTTTGTTGGTGCTGAAGGTCTTGTTGGCTTCCACGTTCCTCACCAGTTTCAACTCCACCTCAGTGTCAGTCTTCCCAACTGCATCCCTGCATGCTTCAGCAGTTGGGTCCTCCTGCTTCCTGGATGTCTTGTCCCTGCTGCCACCTGCATGTCTGCTTTTCACAGTTGGGTTCAAGAGGTTTGATTAGCATGAGGTGGATTGAGATTGAGGTTCAGTATGTGGTGTGATGTGAATGTGATTTTGGCTGAATTATATGGCATAAATTGAGCTAATAGACTTTTATGTGCCAGCTGTAGATGCTTTATTCACCAGCAACTTAACCAGATAATTTTCATGGTAATGTCAAAAGCAAGCACATTTATCTTGTTCAGAACTCAGAAGGCACCACCCTATGACACTTGTTTATGCATTTTACACTACTTAAAAGCTGAAGGAGAGGGGGAGAGAAGGAAGGTATCATAAAAGCTATGGTAATACCTGTTGAGTCATGCCAGCTCAATGCTTCTCCATAGGAGAAAATAACTTGTATAATTTACATGGTTCCTGCAAGTGGCTTCTGTATTTCCCTCAACCACATTCTGCAACAGGAGTTGAATTTCACCAGTAATTTTGAGGCTGTTTTCTTTCAAAAGCCTTGAAGAGGAAAAAGTAAAAAGGAGATGGAGATTGTATCTCTTGCTTTGGCAAGGCTCAAATATGATTTAAATATAGATAGGCCAAACAATCTATAACTTATTAAAGTATTTGAGGTTGAGATGGACCTTAGATCATGTTGTTCAGCATCTGCTAAAAGCTCATCTTCTCTTAAATGACATCATACTAGGTGGAGATAAAAGAAGAGGAAGTGCTGAAGGGACGAGTAATAGTCTTTATTGTGTTAGGAGAAACTGATATTTTGGATTAACATGTATTGGAAGGAGTTGATCTGAAATCTGCTGGGGAGAGGAGGTGAACCTTTGATGTAACAACAAAATATTACTTTTAAGTCAGTGTTAATTAGGCATCTGTCTTTCAAAAAAAACCAACAATTTGGCCTTGGGTGATTTTAACTATGTTTAAGTTAAAAAGTAACTTGAACTTTATGAACCACCAACAGAGAAGGTCAGTTGGAAGACCTGCTGCATGAGCCATTTGATCCCAATGAGAAGCCAGAAAGTGTAAAGTCTTCTATGTAAAGAGACTTTAAAAGCCCTCCAGAAGATAACTGTTTCACAGTTCCATAGCTGTGTGAAAGTGGCCTTCCTTCTGGGTAGACTAGTCTTTAAGTGCTCCATCGTAGATGTGCCACATCTGAATGTTGGTAACGATGTGCAGTTCACTTTGTAGCTGGAGACACTTCACTGAAGGATGTTAACTAACACATGCTAGCATTGTGAGCTGTCAGCTAAGGTCTCCCACTTGCTCCCAAGTGTTTTTCTGGGTTATTTTAATTCATAGAATCACTGAATAATGGGGACTGGAAGAGTCCTCTGGAGATCATCTAGTCCAACCTCCTCTGCCAAAGCAGGGTCACCCAGAGCAGGTTGCATGGGATCACATCCAGGTGGGTTTTGAAAGTCTCCAGAGAATGAGACTCCAACCTCTCTGAACAGCCTGTTTCAGTGCTGTGTCACTCTCAAAGTTTTTCCTTATTCTTAGGTGGAACTTCCTGTGTTCTGGTTTGTGCCTGTTGCCCATTGTCCTGTGGGCACTACTGATCTTCTTGACACCTATCCTTTAGATACTGATAAAGCATTGATAGGATCCTCCCAAAGTGAAATCCTGTAATTGAGAGGAAATTTTTAGCTTTAAACCCATCAGTTTGGTAGCAGGCAAAAAAGGAGGTGGAGCATGAGGAGTTAAACATAATTCTGACAGAGTATGAAGTGGCACATAGTATTGTGTACCTGCCTTCAACTCCATGCACAGTTCTGGTCATCTGCCAGGAAACCAGAGGTGAGTGGATGGTGGAAGAAATTCAGAAAAAGAGTAGAAAGGGTGGTGTTTTGCAAAAACTGCCTGAGGGGTGACAAGAGCGAGGATCCCTCTCCCTAGAAAAGAAGTAAGGACAGAAGTGTATTGTCTGAGTGCTTTGGAGGGCGGAAATCAGATGTACCATCTGATTGCTCTAGAACAAGAACTAGGCCTCTGTTTTGATATTTCCTGAAGTCTGAGCTTTATATGTAAAAGATCACTTCCTTTCTTCCTCACTAGCAGTCTGTCTCTTCCTCTGCCTTTTTCTTTTCCTCCTGTGTAGCTTTCTTGGCTGGGTTGACTATGTAGTCTTGTTAATCCATGGCAGAAACACTCTGTATCTCAGTGGGTTTTAACTCTGCAAGTCTGCATGAGGTAGAAGTGTGTCTCTGATAGGATAGTTTAAAATGGATAGATTTCACTGCTGTGTTTCTGTGAAAAGTGGAGGCAAAGATGCACATGGGGGGACTGGAGGAAGCAATACATGGAAATACTGTTAGCTTTAAACCAGACAGATGGGTTTATTTTATCCACTAACCTGAGTACTAGTGACCTTTGAACAGAGGCAGCTTATGGATTTAAGTAACCTCTTTGTTTGCACATCACTGTAAAGACAAAATTCAACCTTGCCTGTATATGCAAGAAGCCTTAGGCTCTCTGGAGAGTGCAGCTGGTTAAAAGGGAGCAGGAACACCTAGTTGTGGCTAGGAATCAATTTAGAAACAAAAATAGTACAACCAGACTAATATAAATAAAGTGAAAAAATCATGTAGTTAAAAGAAAAAAAAAAAAAAACAAACCCTGAAAAGCTAAACATGGAAGATTTTGTTTTTGTGAGTCATTTGCCCCAAAACCCCAGGGTAACAAATCACTGCTCAGGAAATACTTTCTATGGAAAAGGTCAGTTGTTCTGAAGAGACAGTGGTAGAAACACTCACCATGAAGGCTTGAACTCGTTGACAGCTGACTTTTTATTTCAGGAGATGGATGTGTTAAAAGCTGTCAGTTAAACAACAACCCTCTCCAGCCTCCTCCAATAATCTTGTTTGTCTAGACTTTGCCTCACAGCTACTTGTGTATCTATGTGGTATTTTGGGTCTAAATTGTACTAGTCCTCTTGTCAGGAAGGAACATGCTTGGCCTGTTAACATACAAGCAAAGTGTCTAGGCTGCAAATATGCTGAGCTTCTGAGTGTCTCCCTGAAAAATTTCAGTATCCTGTCAACTGTTACTCCCAGCTATTGAAAGTGATTTGGAGAAATGAACTGTCTTAGAATCATAGAATCATAAAATCACAGAATGGTCTAGGTTGGAAGAGACCTCAAAGATCATCCAGTTCCAACCCCCCTGCCATAGGCAGGGACACCTCCCACTAGATCAGGTTGCTCAAGACCTCATCCAGCCTGGCCTTGAACACATCCAGGGAGGGAGCAGACACAACCTCCTTGGGCAACCTGTTCCAGTGCCTCACCACCCTCACTGTGAAGAATTTCTTCCTAACATCCCGTTCAAATCTCCTCTCCGCCAATTTGATTGTGCTGCACAGGTCTGCTTAGTAAAGTCAGGCTTTTCACAAGCAATAATATAATGATGAGGAAAAAAAGGCTTAGTTGGAGCAGACTGAAAATGGAGGTCAAACTGAAAACAAAGCAGGCATTTTATTTCCAACTTAATGTTAACAGTTTTTAGTGTCCTTTTGGTGTAGCATAATGTTTAGAAGCGATTATGTTTCCTGTGGTTGTTTTATCAAGAGTCTTAATGGTTCCCATTCACTTTGTGGTTGTTTTTAGAGATTAGCAACTTGAGTGAAAAGGATATCTTTGTTCTGCGTCTTGACTTGACTGATAGAAGCTCTCATGAAGCTGCAACCAACGCTGTTCTTAAGCATTTTGGCAAGGTGGGATGAACTTCTGAGGTTAAACTCCTTTGCCTTCTCTACCGCTGCATTTATGTTTGTATTGCACTTCTCTTGTGCTATATTCACCATTGCCTACACCTTTCTTAAGTTTCAATAGTAAATCTGCCCAAAAGCACCTAAATTTTCATCCCTTCTGTTGCTCGTGTCTGGGTTTCAGTGGGCTTTTGCAGCAATCAGCAGATGTTCACTGATCTTTACCAAGAACTAAAAAATCAATTCCTTGGTGGCACTGGATTTCTGGATCAACTGGAACACTCTTCAGCTGCATATTTAGAGCTTAAAACAGCATATGAAAGCCAGAACCTTTATTCTTTAGTTTCAGTAATGGATGCAATTTGAGTTCAGAGATGTATGAGAGACTGGACCAGACACAATTGTCTTCCTTGTTTTGTGCATAGTTCTAGATTGCCAGTCCAAAGTATGGAGCTAAGGTAAGGAAGCAGCAGGCAGGTGTAATTACCATGAAGTACACCTTGCAGAGCTTCGAGGCTTTCCTTTAGTTCTTTGCTATTTTGGTTGTGGAGTGAAATCATAGAATTGTTTTGGTTGGAAAAGACCTAAGTTCATTGACTCCAACTATTGACCTAATGCCACTGTGGCCATTCAACCATGTCCTGAAGTGCCATGTCTGCACTTTGTTTTTTTTAAACTCCTCCAGGGATAGTGACTCTACCATCTCCCTGGGCAGCTTGTTCCAATGCCTGACCACTCTTTCAGTAAAGAAATTTCCAATATTAAAATACCCAATCCAACTTGAAGCTATTTCCTCTCATTCTAAATTACTGGTCAGAGATAAGCATTTTCTGTTCTATGCTCCAATTGTTTTCTGATTTCAGACAAAACATATTTTTAGGGGTCACCTTGCAGGACCTGATCATGAAGTGTTGCTTGCTACATGTTCTTTGGAAAAAAAAACCAAAACAAAACAAAAAACAAACTTTGCAGCTATCAGTGTTCCTGTATGAGGACTTAACCTTGTTTGCCATCAAACATTTGTACTGCTGCTTTAACTCCACTCAAAGTTGGCCAGACTTGATGCAAAGGGGAAGTGTACTGTGGGAGAGCAACTGCTGATAGATCTGGGCTGTGTGTGCAGAGACATTAGTAGAGGGAGGAGAACTCCGGGAAGTGCCAGTGTGTGTGTGTGTGTGTTACATGAGTTTATCATTGTATCTTTCCCAAGATTGATGTTTTGATCAACAATGGTGGACGTTCCCAGCGCTCTCTGTTTGTGGACACAAACCTGGATGTCTTCAGTGCCATAATGGAACTCAACTACCTAGGTACCATCTCCTTAACAAAACATGTCCTGAACCACATGATCCAAAGGAGAAAAGGAAAGATTGTTACTGTGAGCAGTGTGATGGGAATCATGGGAGCTCCTCTTGCCTCTGGATACTGTGCCAGCAAGCATGCTCTGCAGGTAAGTTACATTTCTGGGATGAGTCTCTTTGTGTAATACACCAGCATCAGTTTGTCTTGTGGCAGAGGACTTCTCTGCAGAAAACACGAGTCTCATTAGAAAGCACACGCAGCCTATGTAACATTCTTGGATTCTGAAAGCGCTTTAAAGTTAATTTGCTCTGAAAGACCTCAGCTTCCAGTGTAGATTTTCCTGACTAAAATTCAAACACCATCTCAGCTGGTATTAAACACTATTTAGTTCAATTCCAGTGTGAAACACATGGTTTTAGCCTCTGGCCTTTAGCTGAAGGAATAGCTAAAGCTGAGGATTATTCTGTTGCGCATAGAAGCCCTGATATTGTTGCATAATTCACTTTGGGTGGAAAAGTCACTGCAGAGACTTTTAAGACCACAGCAAATCTTCAGGACAGTGAAATGAGAGCAGTGATTGGTAAAGCAGACCTCTTGGAGAAATGAGAATTCCTGATCTAGCAGGGAACATCCGAATGAGACTTCACAAGTGTTCTGAGTCCTGGTGTGAAGAACTGGCAGCTCATGGTGTCGTCTTACAGTTATCTTCTGCCTGACACTTTGCTTTCTGTATTGCTTGGAAAGAGTTTTTGAAGGTAGTCTCACTTCTGTAGAAAAATATAAAAGCAGAGCTCAGAAAAGTATCTAGGGAAAAAAAAGGTCTGGGTCACTGAAGAATCATTTGTTTAACTAGTAAATTTATTTAGACGTGTTTGCCTTGCACCACTGTTTTTCTTCCTGCTAGTGTACATTTTGATCTCAGTTAAGATAAACTGCAGCTGTGCTCAGTGCTGATTTAAACTGGCACCTTCATACTCCCTGCTGGATTTAAGGACAAGAACAGAGTAAATAATTTTGCCTAGCTTTGGAGCAATATCTTTTTAACAATTTGACTAACGCCACCACAAATGTAACAAGTGGCTGACACCACAAAGCCCCTAGATACTTGAAAGAATGAAGATGTAGAAGACAGTGATAGGCCTCAGCTAGTACAAAGTTTTCCATTAGTGGCAGGGAGAGATCTGCTGCTCTTAGATTGAGTTGCAGCAGTGAAACTGCCTATTAGAGGCCAGCTTCTGGGTTAAGTCTAGTTGATTTAAATGAGAAGAATGCAAGAGCAGAAGCATGAATTCTCTTGATGTTCCTTTATTAGGCATTCTTTCGGTTGAATTATCTTTTGGGTGTGGTGTAGTTGGACTAAGCATGGCTAATTAGCTGCAAGGCACAAGGAATTCACATGTTGCTTTAAAAAAAATCTCCGTTCTCTGGCTGTCACATTGAGATGAAGAACATGGAGTGAAATTTCTGAATTAATTAAAAATAAGCTGACTGAATTGCTTATATCTTTGAACACTTCTGTCTTGGCTCCATAGCCAGGCCAGCATCCAAACTTCCTTTCTTCTCCCTTTCACAGTAATTCTGCAAGTACTAATTGCATGTGTTAAAACATGTCCTTTGCAGTATAGATTTTGAGGAGACTCTGCCTTAGAGTTGTCGGTCTGGAGCTACAGCTAAGTATGGGCATGAAACCTTCCAAAACTAGAAGATCTTTTTTGAACTATGAATTTCTCCAGGACAAGATGAAGGAAGTCTATAGGAATGGAAGTCCTCTTCATAGCCCATCTCTGATGGTGACCAAGAATAAATAGCTTAAGGGGAGGGAAGAGGAAAACTAAGATGAGGCACGAAGAGATTTTTCTGGTGTGTTTGCCTAGCATGTATCAACCTGTGTTCTAAGATCTTCTTGAAGTGAAGATTGCACTTTGGCCAGCAGTTATTAAATCTGTCTGACATGAATTCATCTGTTGCAGCGTTTTGGTTTTTTTTTTTTAATTCATGCCCTGGGGTCTACCCCACCTGACACATTTTGTGCTGCAATCTCAGTTATGCCTCCTTTTGTTCAGCTTGGGGATTTTGTTTTGACTTTTAAAAGAAATCTTTTAAGTGGCAATTGGAGGAGGAAGGAAGGAATTCTGCTAAGAAAATCTGCTCTTGAAACAATCATGCTTTGATTCATGCCAGTTGGAATTCTTCATAGCAATGTTCTGCTGATGAAGTTACCCTTTATTTCAGTTCTGGGAGTCCTGTAAGTGTGTGAGTCAGCTCCACAAGTCTGCATCTGACTGATGCCATTTCTTTCCTGGTGTGATGGTGTTCAAGGAGATTATGTGCTTTTCCTTTGCTTGTAGTTCACAGTAGCATGTGGAGGGGATTGGAAGTGGGGGGCCTTCAAAATATTGCTTAATCCAGAACTTGTCTAGTAAGCACATGCACTGCAAACAGCAGCAACCACTGCTGTCTTTGTTCAGTGTCTAGTCTGGGAGACTTCTAAATGTTTATGTCATAGAAGAAGTCATTTCAGCCTTACCTTCTTCAGCATCTTCTATGATTAGGTCACTAAGCTGGAAAGGCCCAGACATGGCTTAAAGCAGTTCCTGTTCCATGCATGTTGTGTCTATATGTTAGAGCTGGCTTCATTCTGGGCTTGGTAGAAACACTTGGATTCTTCCTCTTGCAGCTGAGTTTGTTGCTTGAAATGTGGGTCTGCTTCTGTCTGAATTTAAGGAAAAGAGAGCATCTTCCTTTTCTTATTTAGGAATGTTAAACTTTGGGGAAGAAGTGGAGTAATCTCATACCACCTACCTTTAGATAGCTAAGATAAATAGTGGAATTAGAGATGTTCTACATTCTGTAGGTGAGAGTCACCATAATGGACAGAACACATGAGATTCTGATCTTCAGGAGGCTCTGCTGAGTGCCCATCAGCCAGGATTTCAGTTGAGCATGTCTCCTGGCCATCCTGTGCTCCCAGTGAAGAGTACACATCTTCCATGGTGTAAAATCTTGGAACTGCAGCACAGGGGAAGGAGGTGCCACACAAACACCTTGACATGGAGTGGTATAGCCAAATGCGTACAGACAGAGCAGGAGCTTGCTGTGATCTCTGGTTGTGTGTATTTCATGCTAATGGCCTGTGCAATCCATCAGTGAAACAGGCCTGACCTGAACAGTGCTGCTTGAACACAGGCTGAAAAATGCCTCAGCAGCCCTGTGCTTGGCCCTGTGTAGATAATGTAAACTCACTGGATCAGTGCTCAGCTTTTGATATCTTGCAGCTTGCTCAGGTCAGCAAGGGTCTCTTTGTAGTGTTTGGAGAGAAGGAGCAGTCTGAGTGGAGCGTGCCAGAGGCAGTGTCTTCTGCAGGAAGGTGTCTGAAGTTGCCAGCAAAGCTGGCCACTGCTGTGGGCTTTTGTGAGGCTACTGAGGGCTGCAGGCAGGTGTCCATTTTTAGGTAGAACTTGGATCCCAGAAGCCTCCCAGCGTTTGAGCAGCTGCAGGTGCTTTGTCACAAGTAACCAAGTAATCTTTTTGCCTCCCTTTCTATTACAACACTCTCAGACACACACCCTTCCTTGTCCTCAAGTCCTGGAAGTACATCTCAAGTTTGTCTCTTTCAGGCAGAGTGGGAGTCAGCTCCATTCCTCGCCAACCCAAATCACCAGAGTGGTGAGGGAGTGTGGACTGGGAGAGCTCTGGCTTTAGCCCTGCTTATGCAGTTGAATGTTGATGGAATAAGTCATGATTAACCTGAGGATGGAAGGTTGCTGTGCAGGCTGCTGTTCAGCTGTTTCTAGGAGAGCCTGGGTTTCCCATCATGGCTGAGGTGAACAGGGTGTAGGTGTGAACAGGGAGCAGTACCAGTCTTCCCCTCACCCACCTGGCCATGCTCATGACACATGCTGCCTTCTCCCATTTGAGATGTTACCTTTGCCTTAGCTAGGCTGACAGCACAGCTTCCGTGATGGGACTGCACAACTTGGGAGTTAAGTCACTTCTGAGATGAGTAGGCTCAGGAGCCCTTGGGGAAAGGAGAGGATGTGGGAAGTGCAGGTCAGGGCTGTAGATCAGCCTTGTGTGGTGGATAAGGCTAAGCTGTATTGGTGTCACACCTGAAGGTGTGTACCAGGGGTGGAGGTGGCTCCTCTGAGGGCAGGAGGTAATCTAGGGGAGGGCCAGGGTTTTTAATCCAAAACAACTGGTAGTTTGCAGGCTCGAGATGCTTTCTGATGTGTCCAGGAGCAGACTTCCAGGCACTTGAGTGTCTTTGCTAGAACCTAATCTTCTAAGTTGGAAATCTTCAGGCACGATGAAGGTCTAATGTTAGGTACAGGGACTGCAGGCACGTAGACCTTTCAGTACATGGCCAGCATTTTCACAGAACTAACTGCAAAGCCCATAGGCTGTCTGAGCTGGAATGAGTCTGGCAATTGGAAAATGAGAGCTGACATGCTTGGCCATAGGTGTGCAACTCAACCCATGACCCTGGCTTTAGTGGATTGTCCCAGCAATCAGAAGAGCAGATCTGACTACTTTTAGACCAGATGCACTTCAGTTCAGGACTCTGGGTGAGCCAGCTCTTTTCCAGGTAGATGGGAGCACAAATTAGGAATTTTTACTACAGCTGGAGAAGTTTACCAGCTTGTGCTCACTGTTGTGACACAGAAGTATGCATTAGAATAAATATAAGGAATTTTTACTAACCAGGTCATAGATAAGACATGGTGTATTTGCTAAATCATAGCTCTATATTACCAGCTTTGGGAGGAAACACCTTTCTACATTGGTCACATTCCCCACGAAAAGTTGCTATTTAAATCTTGTTACAGACACAAACATTTTGTATCCTATTAAATAAAAGAAATACATACAGCCTCCGTAATTATAATAATAGGACGAGGAGTAACGGGTTCAAACTGACAAAGGGGAGATTTAAATGGGATGTTAGGAGAAAGTTCTTCGCAGTGAGGGTGGCAAGACACTGGAACAGGTTGCCCGGGGAGGTTGTGGCTGCTCCCTCCCTGGATGTGTTCAAGGCCAGGCTGGATGAGGTCTTGAGCGTCCTGATCTAGAGGGAAGTGTCCCTGCCTATGGCGGGGGGTTGGAACTGGATGATCTTTGAGGTCTCTTCCAACCTAAACCATTTTATGATTCTGTAATTTTACTTCAATACTCTGGTAGCATATTTCTGAGCTGAAATAAGATTTGTATCTGTGAATGTAAATGCAGTGAATCCTGGAGTGCAGAATTGCTCTGTAAGGTATTAGGGTACACATTTATATAGAGAAAGTTCTTCCTTCACTTACTGAAAGCCAGTGCCACTTCATAGAAGCAATTTAAAATCTTTAATCTCGCCATGAAGAGAAAGTCACCTGCAAAAGAGAATTTATGTGATAGTGCAGTTCTAAGAATTGGTGGCACTTCCAGTTCTAAAAGAACTAGGCATGTGCTCAGTACAGAGACAGCAGAATCTAGCTGCAGTTTAGAGAAGTTGCTGTGTATGGCAGAGGTTCCTCAGTGGTTTGTAGATCAGTGTCTGTAATTGCAGGTGAAAGTTTCAGTTAGCCATTGAATGTGAAAAAGTCAAAGCAATAGGAATGGCTTTTAGTGCAGTACTATTATCCTTACAGTGTAGACTTGGTGTGAAAATAGGTAATCAGTTAAGCCTTGCTACGTGGAGAAAGGTGGCAAAGGAAGATCATCACATTCTAGTCTTTTCTTCTAGGGTTTTTTTAATTCTCTTCGGACTGAGCTGACTGACTACCCTGAGATAAGCATTATCAACATTTGCCCAGGACCTGTGCAGTCCAAGATTATACAGAACGTCTTTACAGAGAACCTTGCAAAGGTAAGAACTCAGTTCTGTTGTGGTAAGCAGGACTAGGGTAGTAATCTTAACCCTGTACTTGGCTCTGATGAGGCCACACCTCAAATACTGTTTTGGGCCCCCTGCTACAAGAACATTCTCTTCAAGAGAAGGGCAGCAAAGGTGCTGAGGACTCTAGAGCACAAGTCTTATGAGGAGCAGCTGAGAGAACTGGGGTTGTTTAGCCTGGAGAAAAGGAGGCTGAGGGGACATTTTATCATTCTGTATAACTACCTGAAAGGAGGTTGGAGGAAGGTGGGGGTAGATCTCTTTTACCAAGTAACAAATAATAGAATGAGAGAAAATGGTCTCAAGCTGTACGAGAAAAGTTTTAAGTTGGACGTTGGGAAGAATCTCTTCACTGAAAAGGTTGCCAAGCCCTGGAACAGGCTCCCTGGGGAAGTGGTGGAGTAACCACCTCTAGGGGTATTTAAAAGATGTGGCACTCAAGGACATAGTTCAATAGTGGACTTGGCAGTGCTGGGTTAACAGATAGACTTGATGATCTTAAAGGTCTCTTCCAACCAAAATGATTCTATGATTCTTTTAGATTAAAAGCTTAGAAGTTTAAAGTTTTGCTGTGGAGACAGTGACCCTTCCGTGGTATTCTTCTGTTCCTCCTAGCAAGCTCTAATTTCATTTTCTTGCCAAGAAGGTATATCTGTTGGTGCAGGACTATGTATGGCCTTACAATTCTTTGTGGTGTCAAGTCTGTATCAAATGAAAATAGAGTCTGAGAATTGTTATGCCTTTCTCTTCTAACACACACAATCTAAGCCTAGTCAGGTTTACTGCCCAGCCACCCCTGGGGAAAGACCAGAATTTTCTGGACAGTTGTGCCCACAGAATGCTGTTCTTTCTGCACAGGTAGCTTTTTGTTTGCCCTAGTCACAATGTCCCCTGTTTGGTTGACGCTGCTGCTGGCAAAGCCACTGGAGTCAGCTGATGCGAGGCATGCATTCTTTCCCTGTTAGTGATTGTTCAAGGAGAAAAAGCAAAACCTTCCAACTGCACAATTGCTTTTAATAAAAGCTGGCTAACAAAGCAGCTGGCAAAAATTGCTGCTGTGATACATCAAAATGTAATCTGTCCTAAATTCCATCAGTTTAAAGCCCCGCTAGTGAGGAAGGAGAGGGAAGCAGAGGGCAAGTCTCCCACTGTTGAATTGAGTTCTGATAATGATTTTTGGCTTGCAAAACTTCATGCTTCTGTGAAAGGGACTTTTTGAGCAATCTGCAGAGCTTGCCAAGCAAACATTTCAGAATTCTGCATGGCAAAGGATCCACAAGGAAGGCCTAATACTGGTTGGAATTGCTTTTGCTTTGGAAAATGGAAAAACAGATTGACAGAGTGGTATGTTATCTCTGGAATGAAATGTACATGAACTCACAGGGCTGTAGCTTGCATTCACCGAGCCATACATGTAGACAAGATTTGAAGACTGACATCTGTGCCACTGAAGAAGCTTGTTGCTTTTCTCTTGTTTGAGGTGGCTGCCCACGGAGTAGAGCTGACAGGGATAGATCAGTTAATGGGGACTGTGGCCTCATCTACTACCGTGGTTACTGAATAATTTGTAGTGTGTTAACAGGGTAGGCATCTGGGGACAGAGAAGCTCCTATTTCTCAGCCCTTAGCTGCAGAATGGGTAACCTGCTCTGCTAGATTGAACTGCTGGAATGGATCCAAAGAAGGTCCACAAAGATGATCAGAGCACAGGCTGCAAGAGTTGGGGCTGTTCAGCCCAAAGAAGAGAAGGCTCCAGAGACCTCATAGCAGCCTTCCAGTAAAGAGGGCCTACAAGAAACCCAGGAAGGAACTTTTCAAAGGCTTGTAGTGATAGGATGAGAGGTAATGGATTGAAACTTGGAGGGGAGATTTAGACTTGATACTAGGAAAAAATTCTTTCCAGTTAGGGTGATGAGATGCTGAACAGCTTGCCTAGTGAAGTTGTGGGTTCTTCCTCCCTGGAGGTGTTAAAGGCCAGATTGGATGAGGTCAACCCAGTTTATCAGTCTCCTTCATGGTAGAGCAGAAGCCATGCTTTATGCACTTGTGTGCTAGAGAGAGCTGGTGTTTCACACCAAACACTAGAGGATCGTGTGGGATGGGGTTACCCAGTCTGGCTTTGCTGTACTGCCTGGGTTACTCTATATGTGCACCCCGGAGAAGCTGGGAAGAGTGTATGTCTGTTGCCCAGAGCCTGGCCCTTTCTCTCCCCTTCTGTGGTTCCCAGAGATCCAGTTCTAATCCCTCTTTGCTCTCTCTGCCCTCCAGTCCATAGAGAACAGTGGCGATCAGTCTCACAAGATGCCAACTGACCGCTGTGTCCGGCTCACCCTGGTGAGCACAGCCAATGACCTGAAGGAGGCCTGGATCAGTGACCACCCCTACCTGGCTGTCTGCTACCTCTGGCAGTATGCACCCACCTGGGCCTGGTGGCTGATGAACAGGATGGGCAAGAGGAGGATACAGAACTTCAAGAGCGGTGTGGTAAGTTTACTCCTCTCTCCTCTGCTTGGCTGCTTTTTTTACTCTGCTGACAGACTCTTTAGCCATGGGAATGTTGGGATTGCATTTTGGATCTGTTTCTTTTTTCCCTTCCTTGCTTCCCTAGCAGCTGATGCCAGGTCAGACCCCATCGCTGCATGCCTGGTAGTCTAGAATTACTGCAGCATGGTCACATCACAGTGCAGTGAAGTCACAACATTGTGTAGTGCCAAAGGTCTGGCTCTGATCTTCATCACACAGGCTGAGTTCAGAACTCAGCATTAACACAGAGCTGTGCTAGAAGCCATGAGTGTAAATTATTTAATACAGCTTGGAATGAAAGCTGTTGAAAACACCTCCCTTGGTTGTCTCTAGTTCTTCTATCAGGCACGTAACCATTAAGCAATGCTGCTGTCTGTCAGGGGCTCTTCACTCACATTTATATCCCTGAAGATAGATGTGCAGTGTTCCGTGCTTGCAGTGCTGCTCACTGGATGGTATTTTTCTTGCTGTGTTTTTATCAATCTTAGTACAAAACCCCCACATCAAAGTACTCCAGAAGCAAGAAATAATTAAAAAAAGGAGGTGGCCTGTGCAGCATTAAAACTTCCTCCTTCCACACCAACCACCTGCTGCCACAGATTCTTTCAAGCAAAATAACACTGTTGGAAAAGGACTTAAGTAAGGGGGAAAATTGCTGATTTAATGTCCTTTCACTCCAGGATGCTGATGCCTCTTATTCAAGAAAGAAGAAGTAAGGACAAGCGTGTATCAAATTCTGCTGTTGTTCTAAGGCTGAGAAACTTCTCATAAGTGTGACTGCAAAAAGACAAGCTTTTTTTTTATCTGCTGCATCTTTGTCATCATGTAACTTGACAAGTCTATCAAGCTGTACACACGCTTGAGTAAATAAAAAAATGGCTTTCTAAACATACCTGTTTCATGTCAAGTTCCAACAGGCTGAATTTTTATGCTAACAAGAACTGAGACAGAGAGCCCAGGCAGTTTTATTTTTTTCTGCTGCTACAACATTGGTCAGCACTTGGTGAGCAGGCTAAAAATTCTATACCCACAGGATCCTGTTTCCCTCACTTTCATTCCTAATGGGCCTTGAACAAAATAAACCCACAAATAGAAGCTTGTGATATAAAGAGTAAGGTTGCATCACTTGTGTTTGCGAAGGGTTCCTCTGGGAAAAGGAGATTATATTTCATCTTTACCATCAGCCTGAAGTCTGCTGTACAGGTGGTCTGAGAACCAAATGTGTAGCATTGTTGAATGTATTTAGGGATAAATCCCTCACCTTCTGGCACAAGTTTTAGAAGTACTTAATATTCAGGTCTCTTAGCATCACAGGCCTCAGTTTTGTGCTTTTGTGAAGGCTGAGGATTAAGCAGCGCATAAAGCAGCAGTGTGGGAAGGGAGAGTATGACAGTAGAATTGCAGCCTCTATTGTACACAGCGAGCCTTGTTATGAACCTGGCACATGTTAAAACTGTAGAGCATCAGAGAGAGAGAAGCAGGGGAATGTTTCTGTAGCAGAACAGCCTCTAGCTACAAGAGGGGGCACAGTATTAATGAGAAATCCATTTCACAGCAGACTGCTTACAGCCAAGACACCAGTGCTAGCGGCAGAGCTGAATTAGGGCAGACAGTGCCATTATAGGCAATTTAAGCATGAAATAGAAGCCAAGTTCCTAGCTTAGTCAGAAACGGGCCCTCCCATACAGAGCAGAGACCAAGACCCACAATACTGGTGGTATATTGGACAGCAACAGCCATAAGGAACTGAGAACTGGCACTCAGTTCTAACCATAGTTAGACAGTACCTCTCTCGTGGAACTCTTCTTGCTCTTGACAAAGCTCCAATATTTGGTTGTACCTCTGGCCACACACTATGCGTGTAAGAAAATTTCTTATGATGTCGAGTGCTAATAAAAGAATAAACCAATTTACAAATGATCAAGACTTCCCAATCATAGCAGATTTGAGTGACATTTTTAACATCACATTTAACAAAGGTGATAAACAAAGACGGATCAAATGAAAAATGCCTCACCTCATGTGGTTCTGGGAGAAGGGGAGGTTCATTTGCTTACACTTCAGTTCCCCCACTGTTGTTTGTGAAACGTTCTCAAGCAGCAGCAGTCTGTGTAACTGCATACAGCAGAAAGCATGCACTCCATTTATGTATGCTTTTTTGGCAGGGACAGAGCAGAGAAAGCTGTAATTGCATGCTGAAAGAGAAGTTCACTTCTGCTTGAGCTAAGGACAGTTGCTGCTAGACCTACCTTCAAGGATCAGGCTGTTGCCACCAGCATAGGAAGAACTGCAGCAAAGATGACAGGGACTAGGTGCTGATGGAATTGGCACTTTCAGAGGAAGGAAAAATGCCAAAGGCATTCCAGGACTTGGTGGTTTTGGTAAAGGCTCAAAAAATGGGTTGAAGACCCTAGAATAAGAGCTTCAAACTCTTTAAAACTGACTTTGTTAAATAAAAGATTTCCAAAACCACACTGAAGGTGTCCTACACTTACCTTTGTGTGATGAAGGTCACACACGTGTGCTTTACACACCTGATGATGATGTACACACCTGGTTAGGATGACAGAGGAGTTCAGTGGTCACATGGGAAAATGGGGTGGCTCATTGTAAACCCAGTCCTAGATAGGCTGCTTGGCTCTAGGAGTCCATCTGCGATCCAAATAGCAGCCTGTGTTATGTGTTTATGGGAGCTGCAGCTAAGACCAGGTTTCAAAGGTGCTCTGAATTTCTGACAAATCAGAGAAACACTATAAAACAAACAGGACATCATTCAAGAGCATGCAAACAAAACACCACGCTGAACAGGGGCGCTGGGTTGCACAAATCTCTGCTACAGAACAAGAGACTGTAACTCATGTTTCTGCCAAAAACACGAATGTGGAAAGTTACAGAAAATGACAACATGAATCAGAGTCACACTGCTACAAAATGCACTGCAATGTGTGACCTGGCTACACCAAGGGGCTTCAGGCCATGCTGCTTGTGGCAATGCTGCCTGTGGCCATGCTGCCTACCGTAGCAGGGGACAGGATGTTACAGTGCATTGGAGCCCAGCTCCACCTTCCTGCACACAAACAGGAACTCTGCACATCACCAGTTCTGTTCCTCCATCTGGCACCCATCAGGATCTGATGGAATGCTGGGGCCTGTTACCAGCAACACTTTTCAAGAAGGCTGGGTACCAGATGGAGAGGTGCAGAGGACAGCAACAGAAAAGGATCACAGAGCTCTGCAGTTTTTTCTCAACCAGTTTATTCAGTTTACAGAAGAATGAGAGCAGAAATTACAGCCATCTTCAAACAAAAGACTGCTGCTGGGAAAAAAAAGCCCAGGTAATTATCTTCTGTGACATACAGAAGACAACCAGGAAGAGACACAATGAGGCAGGGAGGCTTGGTTAGATTTAGGAAAAATCCCCAAACTTTCCAACTGCTGCAAGCATCAGAGCAAACTATTTGATGAGTTCATGATACTCCTGCTGTTGAAAGTTTTATGCAGAATTAGACATTTGTCAGGAGTAGTTTCTTTTGAGAAGGAGCTGAAATCAGTGCTTTTCCAGATCCATTCCTGCAACTCTGCACTTCCAGATACAGTTCCCAGCCAAACAAGCTAATTTTAGGTTATCAGCACTTTATTTACACTCCTACACAGCAATCAACCACCTTCTAAACACTGCTTCCATTAACATTCTATGTGAATTTCATCCTCTATGTTAGAGTGACACCTTGGAGTTTGACAGGTGTTTTCCTTGCCACTTCTGAATTCCACTACACCTTTTGCATACCTTCACTGGTCAAAGGAAGAAGCTAAGAGCCAAAAACAGACTCCTGTGACAAATTTTACCTACTACAAAAAGGTCTTAAAGAGGGAGATCAAAAGAAATAGAACATACTCCAAAACATACAGTGCTGGCTATTCTAACCCAGTACTAATTCAGTTATGGAGCATATCTGATTTAAATTGATGCTACAGGTTAAAGGCAGACAATTACCTACAACCTGCTCATGCCAGTAGTAACTACACTAACCACTGATCTACAGATAAAGATATATGTGCTAATGACTGGTGGTAATGAGCAGGATAAACAAGCTACAGACCTGTAATACTACAATCCAATTGCCCAATTCTATACCTTTAACCTGTGGTAAGGTTTAAAACAAACAAAAACGTGTCCATAGTAGTTTGAAGGATCCAGTTTATCCCCCTGGGATGGATTTTGGTCTCTAGTTTTTTTATGAAGTCTGAGATAACCTGGAACCCCTCAAACCAAGACAACGTGGCACAGACAGATGGATTTCTGCCCCTCTCCTCAGGATGTCACTGTATTTGTGGAAGACTGGTCAGTGATATGGATGTAGGTTGCAAGCAATATATACATATGTAATATATATGGATGTTGGGAGAAGAAGATACAATTAATCTGTTTGGTCTTAAATTCCTTCTCTCCCTCAATTACATATTAACTTCCTTCATCAGTACATCACAGAGATTGATGATGTGCCAGAATGCACAATGCTTCACAGAAATTCTTTGCCCTCAAAAAAGTCCTTTGGTACAACTGTGCCTTACAACTTTGTTAATGCATAGCTGGTAACTTACTACAGCTAAGGAAGATCAGTGGAAGTCATAAATGCTAAACCTGAACTCAGTCCAATACAAAATGGCCAGAATAAAAAAGAGACTCAAACATATAAATAGTCCTATGTACACTTTGGTTACCAACTCTGTTTTTGAGGGTACTGAAGTGAGCTGTAACCTGTCAGTGCAAGTCACCTGTCCAAGAAAACACAAAAAACCAAACAACATAAAAACAAAATTGGAATGCACCAAAAAAGTAAATTATCAAAATTATGCTGCTCTTCTCTAAATTGGAGAAGATAATTTCAGCATCTCCTGGCTTGTCAGCAACACAGGCAATGGTGGCTCACATGTTCCAGCAGCAAGGAAACAGTTCAAAACTCCCTGCATGCCAAAGGTCCTGGCTAGCACCATCTTTGTGCAAATCACAGATGCTGGCTTGGCACTGCCCAGCCAACACCATTTCAAGAGTAAGACCTTACCTGTATTGTAGAAATGTAGCACACACACTTGATTCCTAACATGCAGATGGAAAATACAAAGTAACAATAAGCCAAAAAAGCTACTGCCATTCTAGAACAAAGGCAGGTGAAGAAGCTCAGATGAATACACAGGGTAGCCAAGAGGTGGGTCTGCAGCTTGCACAGTAAGGTTCCTTAGGAGCACTGGGTGTGCCTGGATGCTGTAGCGTTCTTCATCGTCATTTGTAGCATACAACAGCTCCCAGGACAGATTTGCCCATTGACCTCGGACAGCTTCATCACTGAGTTTTCCCACTTGTACTAACAATTCCTGAAGAGTAAGGACTCGCCCAGTGTAAATTCCCTTTAAGAACAAACAGATCAGAATGTTCAGTATGTTCTCCAAGAACGTTCACAGGCATTTTGGAGACAAAGCACTAAACGAAGTTTTGGGGCTAGACACTAGGGATATTGCCCTTTCAAAACAGCAGTGTATAAACTGCTCTCCTTGGTTCAATTCTTCCCTCTAAGAAGATAATCAGGAAATATTGCTTCATCTGAAGAACAATGCAGTGTGATTTTTCAACAGTTGAGCCAGTACAAACACAAACTTTGTGTGCACAGCCTTCATGTTTTGGAAGACAATTTTAAACTAAAAAGCAGTGGAAAAGAAATCCAAACTTTGATCTTGCTTAAATCATAGAATCATCTAGGTTGGAAGAGACCTTGAAGATGGTATCAAGTCCAACCATGAACTAAGTCACAGCTAAACCATGTTCCTCAGCACCACACCTACACATCTTTTAAATAGCTCCAGGGATGGTGACTCCACCACTTCCCTGTTCTAGGCTTAGACAACCTTTTTGAGGAAATAAAAACAAGTACATTTCCTAAGGTCTGTTTCATAAATTGTTTACTAGTAAATTTTTTTCTTACCATGTTTGGGTCATGCCCCAGTGAAAAAAGGTATGGCTTTTCCTGCAGAACTGCTTGCTGCCACTCATAATCTGATACCAGCCCAATGTACCAATCATTTTCATATTCTTCCAGATAGTTCACCAGCTCTTTGAAGTTCTCAACTGGACCTAGGCTTGCTTTGTCAACCATAAGTTTAAAGGTATATCTGAAAGATACAGGAAGCCAGACAGTCAGTAGTGCAGCAAAAGACAAGAGGAAGAAAGCCTCTGCAGGCTACACAAGCTGGAGAGGCACCATCAAATGTTATCAAGCACCAGCAACTCCGTAAGTTATTCCTTGATGGTTGAGTCACTGGACAGGGGCAGCTCATTGAGATGTAAAGCACATCAGCTTAAACATCCTTCATTCACCTCAAATGCTCTTCCTGCTGCCTGGTAATGGAAGGGCCAAACATCTTACTCCACCACAATTCTCTTAGATGATGGGGACAGTGAAAATGGTGTTTCCCCTACTTCACAAAGTGAATTTTCAGTGCTGGAGCCAGCTGTTGTGGGGAAGGGAGGAAGGAATGAATCATTCTTCCAGAGTCTTCACTGCCTGGGGTTACAGGCAATATTATGCAGGAAGAAGCTCCAACACATTCAAATGATACAGTTTTAACGTGAACTACACCTAGTGAAATGATATTGTCAAAGGCCAGGACTTTATATATATATATGTATATATATATATATATATATATATATATATTTTAATAATCTGAGGGAAAGTTTTTCTTTTACCTGAATGCTTTCAGCGCCAGTTGGAATAGCTCTGGTTTACTGGTTAGCCAGTCCAAACCAACAGACCATGGAATACCCCCAGTGTAGGCTCTGAACACATGGCTTGGGGCAGGCACAGTGTTATCCAGTCCAAACAGACCAAAGCAACATGACAACACTCCGTGGATGTATAAGTCTTTCAAAGCTTTATCTTTCATAAGGTCTTCAAGTAAACTGGAAGGCTTTTCCTTCAGGTGAAAAAAGTCCAGCTGACTCAAAATGAAGTGGTACCACTCCTCTGGAAACCTCTGCCTCATTTCATTGACTTTGGAAGACGGCACTGGGGCTGTTCTCCATTCTTCAGGGATGCTCAATAGCTCTGAGTAAGAGCAACTAAATTCAACTTGAGGTAAAGCTTCTTGCTGTTTCCCTTTGTCTACAGCTGGAAGCCCAAGCACAACAGCCTTGTATAGTTTACCTTCTGGTGACATTTCTTGCAGGGTCTGTATTTCTACAGATCCTGGAATAGACAGATGTACTTTTGGTGTAGTTCCTATCTGCCCAGGTTCTTTTTTCCTTTTCATTCTGCAACTAGGTTCAAGATCAAAAATGTCACTATCATCAGTCCAGTCCTCAACCGTATCAACACTGAAGCTATCTTCTTCCCTTGGAGGCTGGGGTCTTTCTACCTCACCACTATGCTGACTTTCTGGAAACAAGCCTTTCTTGTTCTTGTTGACACTGCCTGGGCTTTCTTGGGTTTTGGATTTTTTGTAACAGTACTGGAGCAACATCCATACCATCACTTTAACAAAATCATCTTTCAAATGCTTTAAATTCTCATGAGAGTCAATTATTCCAGATAACACATTTCTAGCATCAGAGTAGAGCCGCACAGGTAGAACAGTACAAGGGGTCAAAACGTGTCCAAAATGGTGATTTGGAGAAAGAATCTTGCTGTGTTCCTGATGTTCAAAGGCCATTCCAAAAATTTCATCAACTCTGTGTGCTTCAGCAGCGTGACAGGATGTTTCCTGCAATTCTAGCCCCTAAAGCATAAATGAAAACAATTTGGGTTTAAGTCTTTACCACTACTTACCCTGAAATGGTAGCAAGCTGGTTTCTTGCAACAAGTTTTTCTGAGCAAATGAAGGTACTTTCCTCTGTCAATATTCCCACAACTGAACCTCCAAATCTAACTAGATACAACAGTTAATAGCAGAGCACTCACTCCAGTATTAGACACAGATGAACGTCTTTACAAATAAATAAATAAATCTTTGCCTCATACAGGTCTTATCAGCCAGCTTATTAAAAATGTTGTGTCACAAGACAGATTATAAAACATTTCACATCTGCCAAACATGTCAGTTGCAAGACTAGTTAATAACACCTTAAAAAACTGACTGTAACATTAGGTAAGTTATGATGCTAAAATGTTACACAGAAAAATCTTTACATGATTTCAAAATATTAAGACATAAGTCCTCAGCATGTAGTTACCTTAATGTTAACCCCACAGTAAGTGAAGCCTTTTTCTAGAACCAGTACCCACATCAGTCTATCCTGAAAACGGCATAAGTAGTGTGAACCAGGTAGAAAGAGACCTAGACAAGAAAAACCAAGACAAAACCTATGGCATTACTGTAGTATTATACTGATGAAAACCTTTTCTACAAGCTAGCCTAGGAATTAAATTGCAAGCACAAAGTATTTCTGCATCAACATTTAAAAAAAACCAAAAAAACCAATTAAAGTTGGCTAACTAGCACCCTAGAATCTTACAGAAACTAGCTGTAAAGATACATCTTGGAAGTGCAGTGATTCCCTTGAAAAAGCCATGGAAAACGAGGACAGCCTTACACCACCTGGTCTAGTAAGTATCTCTACTTATGGCAGGGAACTAGATGATCTTTAAGATCCCTTCCAACACAAGCCAGTCTACAATTCTCTGAACTGAACAACATTCATACTGGAGCAGCATTAAGCAGCCCCACCCCACTCATATCCCTTCCCTTTGCAGAGGCAACGTTCATGATTAAAGATTCATTTTGGCTGCATTTCCAACAGCACAGTTCCCACTGATGTCAGCTAGAGACCTAAAATTGAAGAACATCTAGCACATGAGTATCTTATAATGGCCATGAATATCTTATAATAGCTGTGGAGTACAAAGTTAGTTTGTTATGGAAGAAATAAAAATGTAACTCAACAAGACTTGTTGTCTACGCTACCAATTCCTAAAAGGACTTACCTGTGTTGCAGGATGATTAGAAAATACGCCTTAGGATGCAAAATCCAGAGTATAACTGATTCTGCTCAAGTTTCAGCTTACCAGTGACATGACATTCATTTCACAGATGCATAATAGAGGCAGAGCAAAAGCACCTGCTGTTCTTTAAAGATTTGTGATTTGGTATCAAACACACTGAACAAGAGATAGAGCAGAAATCAAATGCAGTCTTGCCAAAACATGTCTGTACGTGAGGAGATAAATCTGATCCTGTTGTATTAAGTTAGACTACAGCAAAAATACAGCCAGGCAAAATAAACTGGACTTTGAAGATCAAGTCCTGAACTTCAGATCCTTCAGATCACACAACGTAATTAGTACTTAAAGCCACAACGATATGGCTCTGACTGTAAAAATTAAATGACATCTCTAAAAAAAAAAAAAAAAAAGTGGCACTTTTTCTTTCTTCCAGTTATTTCCATAAAAAGTGCAATCCCAAAGATTCTAGCAACTGTACTGAGGGTACAGCCTATGTCAATTTCTCCAGTAGTGCTGCTCTGAAGCATGATGTTTGCTGCCAGTTAATGACCTGCTTCTGCTATCACTCATGTGCAAGTGACCACTCACTTGCACAGTGAGTTTTAGTTTAGAATGTTGTAGGATGAAATCAGTGAAACCAACCATTAAGCTGTATTTAAAATTTAATTAACCTTTTCTATCCCACTGAGCTAATGAAGTGCATTTTCCTGCTAACATTTTGCAAAGATTTTAATTCTTTTCTCGGTAACTGCTAAAGCCACTAAAACTCCTTTACACGAAAAAAAGTAGGGTCTGAAATTAAAACAGAGACACACAAAGTGGTACCTCTTCATTTTCAACTCATCTGAGAACACCACATCTTATCTTGCTTGAAGACATTCATTCACAGATCTTCCCATTAAAAGAGGAGACTTTCTCCCTGCTCAAGACTAGTGGTTTAAATAATTTAATCTGAGGCACACAGGCCACCACACTCATGATGGCGATAATATATATATGTATATATATAAATAGTATAGATATAAAATACAAAGATATAATACACATATATCTGTTGTATGTCATATCTATAAAACATACCTAGGCTGATGCAGTGAACAATATGTCTCTCTTTAGAGGGAAAGAAAGCTTCCTAGTTTTGTTTTTATAATACCTCTCTCTACACCTATAATAGAAGCGCAGCAAATGTTTCCCAGTAAAGCACTTACAGTCTTCAGAAAAGTCTGATTAACTTCTACTGCCTTGAAATATTAAGTCATTTCATCTAGTCAGAAGCCACTTTATAGGGGCTTATGCAAATATTTGCCTCTTGTCTAAGGGCAATGATATTT
Organism: Psilopogon haemacephalus; assembly: GCA_013396835.1. Classification (NCBI taxonomy): domain Eukaryota; kingdom Metazoa; phylum Chordata; class Aves; order Piciformes; family Megalaimidae; genus Psilopogon; species Psilopogon haemacephalus. The sequence goes on along the minus strand of VWZI01013327.1, from coordinate 90,561 downwards.
TAACAGTTACTCTGTTTCCATTTGGGAAAAAGATTGGGCACTTCCTCACATCTGTTTACAGAATTGTGTGAAATACACACCATTAATGTCTTGCACAGATGCTGTCACAACACTACCCTAACTGCCTGCCTAAGACATGACAGTAAGTCTCTTCAGCTGTTTCTGTTCTTAACTGCTAGTTAGGCTATGTCATGTAGTTTACATCTAGTCCATATTCATTATTCCTGATTAACACAACCGAATTAGCAAAGTCACCTTCTGGATCCCTTGTAATGGGACTGATGCAGAGAAAGATGTACACAACCACAAAGAACAGTTTGATACATCTCCCTCTCACCACTGACTGTCAAGACAACTCAATGTATTGCCTCCGATTAGGTAGAATGAATCCTTCTTTGCTCAGAACAAAAGGATTAGGACTGATACTGTTTCATCACTATTTAGTTTCTTCTTATTTCAAGCCAGACTTTTTAATTTTTTTTTTACAGGAACATAGACGTAGAGGTGTATAAGAGGGATAAACAATCACTTCTTCCTCTATTAAGCAACTTCTGAATAGGTAGATCTAGACCTAGATTTACCTCTGAACAGGGTAGAGTAGATGTTAGAAATTCTTCACAGTAAGGGTGGTGAGCCATTGCAGCAAGTTGCTCAAAGATGTCATGGGTGCACCTTCCCTGTAGGTGTTCAAGGCCATGAGCAATCTAACCTAGTGGAAGATATGCCTGCCCATGGCAGGAGAGTTGGAACTAGATGATCTTTAAGTTCCCTTCCAATCCAAACTATTTTATGAACCCTTGAAAAAATATTTAAGCTACACTGTGAAACATGGTTTAAATCAGATGCTAGGATTCCCCTTTTCTCCAGCAAAATCCCATTTTGCTTCACAGAATGGCTCCTGTACCTACCCAGGCTACCGGCTGCCAGTGCAGACTGCAGAGCACCAGTCAGGCTGGGAACCATCTGCTGGTAGTACACAGTGTCAGAGCAAACACAGGCTGCAGCACCCACGGGTCCTGGCCAGCTTCGGACAGGCCTAGGAAATCCAATCATAAACACTGGCAGCGTAAAGAGTGGCAGCAGGGGGGAAGAAAGGAGTGCAGAGATGGCGATGAAGGTCAGCAGGATTGGAAAGAAAACGACGTTGAGGGTGATTAAGGTGGCGGTAGATTTCCGACGCTGTTTTTTCTCTGTCCAGGATGTCAGGAGAATAGCGATGGCAAACTGCAACTTTGAAGCAAACTGAAGGAGTCGATCCCGGAGGATACCAACCTGCATGACACATACAACCAGCGCATTTATTTGTATCCTGCACCATGTCAGACTCAGGACTGCCAAAGCTGCCTTAACTACTATATTTTTAAGAGAATGAACTCATCATTGACTGGTGCTACAGTGTACAGCTTAGCACAGTTTTTTTTTCTTCTATTTGATAGGCCCTGAACTCTCTAATTCTGACAGGGCAAGGAAACAAAGTTAACAATCATCTGCTTAAATCTACATTATGACAGTTACCAGCAAGAGTCTCATTCCAGTGTCAAGGCTCCTGTTCCACCAGAGGTCTGGGCTGAGCACCACCATTTGTGCTACTGACACAACCACTATATCCAGTAAGGCATTTTCTGTATTCTGCCAGACCTAAAACAGAGATATGTTAGACATACGTTTTTAAGTGTATTAATCTATCACTGCTTTCATGACCTGGAAAATTCTTTCCAAGTCACCTTAATATTTAAATCACATAGAAGAGAGTATCTCAGGCTAACATATTGAAAATTCAAATTACCATCCTATATATTCTTGTGAATCCAATGCAAACAGACACAGAATGAAGGTTTTGTAGTGAACGGTCTAGTGACAGGAAGGCTATCATAGCAAACGGAGACACTGCAATTGAAATAAAAGAATCATTGATTTCCTTGCAAAAACATAATTAAAGAACACAGAGGTAAGCAGTCTTATTGCAGAATGGAAATCTTGACATAAAAGGAGAACTCTTCCCCTCAGTATTACAAACTCCTCTTTGTATTACGCTTCCAGAATACCAAACAGTATATATGCACTAATGGCCCAAGATGGCAAAATTTATGTCAATGCTCAGCTGTTACTTGCTATTGCTTTGTTGTTGTTTACTTCCCCAAGAGAATGGAATACTCAGGTAAGTAAAAATAAACATGGGAATTGCACTCATCAAATCACTTCCCCAAACTGATGCTTCTTCATAAAAAAATCAGACAATCTTGATAAAATTTGTTTCCCTAAAGTGGATATGCTTGTCCCTAACCAACCAGAAAGGAGACTGATCCCTTACTTGCAAATTGTAAGGACCATCTGCTTGATGACTCTGAGCTCAATTTAGTTTCCTTGTAAAAAATTCTACAAGAGACATTTCTCCCCAAACATGAGTACTGATGTACTCACTAAAATCCTGTACAAGTCTTTGCTTTCTAAGTTGAACTTTATAAAATCTCAAATTTTTAGCTTTGCCCCTTAGAAAGACACTGATCATTTTCAAATATTTTGACCTTTTTGCACAGTTTAGCAAAACATCAATATTTCCAGCTACTTGTTTTTTTCTCAGTTCACTCATAGAATCTTGTGCATACAGTAATTTTTGTGTTGTTTCAATCTTCCTACAAGTATCATCTAACAAACAACAGACAGTGCATTTTCCTACCTAGTGTTAGTAAAATCCTCCTGACAACACCAACTTTCATTAGCCTTCTTTGCTTCTCCATGAACACAGTCACAGTCCTGACATCCTTTGGGTAAAAGGGGTTTCGGAAGATTCCAAACAAGTACACTCTCTGAATCTCTCTAAGAATCCACATAATTGTAAGCAATAAGATCAGAACGTAACTTGCTACAGCCTGAGGACTGGCTGCGGAGAATGATGAAAAGCCTGCAAATTGATGCAGCAGGCTGGCTTCTATGAGAGCAAATGTCAACACAGTCACATAAAAAATAAATTCCCTCCACCCAAATTGTATTCTAAGACCTCTGTGCATATTTTTAGAGTTGCCGGAGGCTAAATGGCTGCTCATGGTGCGTTTGAAGGCAAAACCAATCTCACTTAGGTTAAGACTCAGTATGAACCCAAATCCAGTCATGAAGAGGATCACACCGAGAGTGCTGGGAATGAAATACGATGCTATTGCTGTTCCAGCAGAAATGAGAAACATTACTAATAACCTGTGAAGGAGAAAATAAAAAAGATTTGCTTGAAAAGAAAAAGGTTGTAAGCAATACTGATATATTTTACTATTATATAAACAACATTTACTTTGTGTTACTTGACATAGGTGAACCTCCTAGTCCAAACTCCAACAGTTGTTCCATTCCCCATAGAAAAAGCGCGTCAAGTGGGGGCAGAACTCCCATGGCCCATAAGAATGGCAGAAAAATAAATACGATGTGCAAAATCTGGTTTGTCTGCTCTAGAATGGGTGTGTTGACAGCAAACCTAGATAAAAAAAGAAATGCATTTGACTTCAGTGAAGGAAAAGATAACTGCAGTGTGGGAAGTCTTTTTAACTACTACAACACATCCACGTATTCAGTCTGCAGCACCTCTTTTAAAAGGAAGAACATGGACATACATTTGTGCTTGGGGCAGTAACACACTGATCAGAACAGGCTAATTTTTCATTCAAAATATCAAAGTCCTCAGATTACACAGATGAGTCAATTAATGCAAGTACCCTTAATTGTTTTGATACTGTTAACACACTCAAAAAATCCTTGTGGAAAAATGTCCACAGTCTCCAAGACTTCAACTGCTGAACAAAAAACCAGTGGTTTTCAGAATTACAAAAGTGAAACTTTGTGCAAGTTGGCTTTAACACTGGAAGAAATAGTGTGCTGTCTGCACAAAGAAGACATAAACTCTCTTTAGGAATATAAAAATGTTATCTTCCACATAAAAGTATTAAAAACTTCCTATAAAGATGCAAAGATCAGTGTTAGAAATCTGCGTAAGTTCAGTCTTAGGCAGTTCACCAGCTAGCTAATAAGTTAAAGGTGCACTGCTAACGTATTTGGTTTCTCTCTGCTTCTCACAAAATAAGTAATTCTCAAAGGAATTTTGTTAGGAATTTAAAGAACGTCTGCTTTTATCTCCTCAGGAAACTAGACAGAAGAATTTGGGCTCCAAGACCACATACATAATTCTCATACAAAAAAATGAAGAGGCAGCTAGAGTAAATCATTAACAAAGACATCTCCAAGTGCAAAACTGGTAAAATCAAACTTTTTTTTTTTTTAAAGTGCATCTGAAGTACCCCAACCATAGAATATCTGCATGTGACAAGGTGATATAAATATCACATGACAGGGAGAAAGAATGCATAAAGAAAATCTAAAAGCATCTTTTTTTTAAAGAGTAAATACTCTAGCTAAAACACTCATCAGAAAAGTGGAAATCTAGAAGTCTCCTATTTGTAAACTGACATAGTTCTTTTGTTTTACATTTAAAATTCAGGTTCAAAACCCTTAAAGCAAAGATACAGCAATGCTCACATTTGTGTATCCATTTGCTAAAACCATATTCATGGTTCTCTTTTGCCTGCAATTCAAACCTCTCTACAATCACTCTTTTGAGATCAAATTAGAAAATATTCCAGTGGGAAATCTGGATGTAAACCAAGTGCTCCTGGCATTTGCAGCATTTAGAGCTAAAATTCCAAGTCAGGACAGCGTGTTTTGAAATCACATCCTTTAGAAAACTGTTGATGCAAATGCTCTTATTAAAAAATACTGACACTGACAAGGCAGAGAATAATTTTAGCTGTCCTGTACTTAGAAACTACTCTTCTTAATTTAGGTGGAATGCTATAAAAAAAATAAGAACAACCTTTTAAGCACAGCAAGGAGCTTCAATTTTTACCATACAGTCTTCTGGATATTTTTTTTTTCCTGGAGTTCCTACAGTCAATTCAAATCTCAAAATAAATTTCCTTAGAAGGATCCTTTCATTGTTCTCATTAAAAATACAGAAAATAACCATTACTTTAATTCTTTAATTAGGTAAGTACTGTAATATGTTTACCTGTGTGCAAGATCCACTGCAATAAAGACAAAAATATAGAAAGGTCTCATCAGAGCAGTGATTTCATAAGTATCCAGTGCTTGGAAAGTAGCTGTTTCGGTAGCTGTGTTTATGATTAATGAATACTCTCCTATACATATCGTCACCCATCCAAATACAAAGATCATAACAGTTCCTCCAATGTTGCTGTATAACAAGGTTATTCTGTTTGGCAGCAAATACCAAGTTCCCAACCCACACAATACCCCTGCCAGAAGGGAATGAAATATGGTGTTGATTATATACTTCTTGCCAGGAATAATAAATTTTACTGTCTCTGAGCCTACACAACTGGAAAATTCAAACTCATCTTCATCTGTCAGGGTATTCTGAATTTGCATTCTTTCTACTGTCACTGTTTTCTGCTTTGCATACAGATTTGCCATCTGAAGAGTAAGTGCAGTAATAAACATCAGTCCTCCTGAAAGTGCTGCGGTGCAGTAGTCTTTCATAACACCTAACTGGTACAAGAGTGTTCCTACTCCTCCCAAAACCCATGGTGTCAAGAAAAGAATAATCTGATTCACATAGATGTAAGGAGGAGCACAATAGCCTAATTTAAACCGGGGACCTCCCAGCACAGTCTGTGGAAAGCGCTTCAAGAAGAACTCCTGTTTGTAATCATTCAGCAGAGGTACATCTGGACCCATTCTTATCACTCAGGAATGCTGCATGAGTATCATTTTTCCTGTAAGAGAACAAAAAAGATGTAAATATTACTGAATCTGGAACTCAGAATTAACAAAGTTATACCTGAATTCTGACATGTTGGTGTTAATAGATATGAACCTAAATCACTCACAGCATCTGCTAGAATACACCTACTAAGGAAACACCAAAAGGGACTATCTGTTTTAAAATAAAGAGTACATTTGTGATCTGAAGCTTTGGCAGCAAATAAAACATAAAATCTTGTCTTAGGAGATGATAAAACCAACTCTGCATACCAGAACACCTTCCTCAAACTGGTATTTTTTTTTTCACCTGGTCTGATTGCAATCACACCTTGTCACAGACTTCTAATTCCAGTTAATCCTGTTGATGGTCTCAGCATACAAACACAGGAGTCAGTAATTTCAGCGACTAGCCACATCAGTGCAAAGACATGGTCACACTGAGGTCCCAAAATCAAAGCCTTATGAAATAAACTGTCAAACCAAAAAATTAACAGAAGCATTAAAAATTGTTTCCCGTATGAGCATTTATAATGCACTCCCCACACAGCCTAGTTGTGTAACAGTATCTAAGCACTACACCATATGTAAACTGTTAACTTTCTGCATCCAAAAACATAAAATTAAAAAAAAACAAACCACAATACTTGTGAGTTGCAGCAGAACTGGCATTTATTCTTCTGCATACCAACGAAGAAAGCTAGAAAAAAAAAGGAAAAGAAAGTGCCTGTAAAAAATTATCACAAATCATCAAATGGAAACCAGATATAAATGGTCATTTAGACAGAATCAGGAAATGTTGAAATAAAACCCATTATATTCTAATATAATTTCATGTTGCTAGTCACAAAAGCAAGAATCCAAGAATGGCAGGTAGAAATACTCAAGCTAAGAAAAGGGTGAAAAAGAAAACAGCATAAAGCACTTCATTAATACTAATAAAAAAAAAAAAAAGGATGTTGCGGGGCAGTGTGTGTGTGTGTTACAAGATTTGCATGTATTGAAATTCTGACTTTCTCTTACTGGATCTGTGTAATCTGACGAATAACCATTAACCCTCACTGCTGATATTACAAATTAATCACTCAGCTGTTGTGGAGCTTCCAAATTACTGTGAGCCTGTTTTTCAACAATACTGAATGCTTTTGGGTGCTTCTGAAAATAATTTACTCCTTATATTTAGACAGATATCGATCACTTGGTCGTAGGTAAATGCTGATCATCACAGGACTAAGTTAGAAACTGCAAATGATCGATTAGAAGCCACTCACACACATTATCACCACTGGAAATTTGAGCTCAGGGTCCACTATGTCAACACACTTGACAATGAAAAGCAGGACCCCACAGGCTCTGTAACTACTTTTCATGTAAGCTGTGGAATTTTGCCTTTTTTTTTTTTTCTTAAAGTTAAAACAGAATATGGAATGTTTCACGTGGAATACTGAAAGATAGAGGAGGTTTTAGTCATTACAGTTCAAGATGTTTAAAGTTTCTTAAGAGAAGGAGAAGGCAGCAGTCTTAATGGAAAAGACACATGTTGACAATGGAGAGGAGAGTTCCTCACAGCTCAGGAATTTGAAATTGTAACAGGGGCACACCCAACTGAAAACAAATTTCAAGTGTAATTTAAAAAATAGTAATAATTCACCCAATCTTGTCTAGAAAAAGCTTTCATACCTAAGTAACCCTTCTGTGTTTCTACGTTGGTATGAAACTTACATGCAGTAGATTTAGCTCGGTGTAAGTGATAAAACAAACTCAGTTTCAAAAGAAACTAGAACCAAAAGGTGCAGTTTTTCTTGGAGAACAGTTTTTGCACAGCTGTGTTTTTCTCCCGCAAGAAGGGCTATTTTGTTTTAATTTCTGGTCTCTATTTGTGTTTGTCAGTTTATATTGCTAACAAAATGTTAACAAAACATTCCTCTTACAGTTTCTGTGTAAACAAAAGACATCTCTGTGACAGACACAAAAATCTACACACATAAACAATATAGCTCTACTTGGTTATGCTCCAAGACAACCTGCAAAAAGGATGAGAATTTATTTATAAATTAAAATCCCAAGCCTGAAGCTCTTGAACTATGGAAACGATACCCTTGACCATACTCCTGGCTCCCAAGCCAGGTAGCACACGGGGACTTCAAAGAGGCACTTGTGTGTGTCTCCTTATTTCTGTGCACAGCCCTAGCAACAAGACTCCACACATCAGTGAGTGTTTACAGGACCTGGCTCCAATATAGATTCCTAACATACAGGCCTGGCTTGACTTTGACAACTTGCCTGGTTACCCAAACAATCCACACCACAACAGTTTGTTCATCACTAGCAGGGCTCCATGCACCTTAAAATATTATTGTAACAGCCATGGTAAAACACCATTAAGTCACTCAGTAAGTTTTACCCTGCGGCATCCTGGCTACATCATTACAACAAAAGAAAACTAAGCAAATTTTCCTGATATCCCATGAATTTCTCTCTAAACAAACATCAACTTTCACATCCACTGACGCTGGATCAGCTCACCGTGGTTTGATTTCAAGCCAACTACAGAACGTGTATACAGCTCTCAGTCACCTAAGCCACTGAAGCACATAAGGCTTAGAAATACTTACCTCTGTGGACTCCCAAATCTTTTCACACGAGATTAAGTAAAGTTTACAAACCACCTGCTAACACAGGAGGAAGGAATGCTCGTATGGGCAGTCCCTTCTCAGGCAGATCCAGATGCACACTGTGTGCCCAGACACCTGCACCTCTACTCCAGGGTTCAAGATTCAGCTGCTTCCAACACAGGAGCTGAACGGAGCAGCACTCTCCCCAACGGCACGGATGCCATACCCCAGTGGCGTTGGGAGGCTGTGCACATGGCATTTTAGGCCAACACACTCCATAAGTGCAGCCGTGGAAGGCCTGCAGACCATCTCCTTCCCTGCACACCTCTGCACCCGACGGGCTCCCATCACAGACAACACGCTGCCTACCCAGCCCTCTCCCTCACATCTGCAGGAATGAAAGTTAAAATAGCCAACCAACCGACTAAACCAGAATATCTCTGCTGTTTTCAGTTTTGGATGAAAGGGAAGCCAGGCAGACACAGGGACCGCCGAGACACGGCCAGGGGACAAACCCAGGGGAGGGCCACACCGCTCAGGCAGACCCAGGCCGGACAGGCTGCTTTCCACACCGGCCCGCGGCCTTATACGCTTCGAGCAGGCCCTGAAGCCTCTGCCCGCGGCTCCCGAGCGGTTGCCGCCTCCGAACGCAAGCGGGCAGGTGGGTACCTGCACCCCTGCAGCGAACGGCCAAGGCCGGCGAGCGGCAGCCGCGGTGAAGGGCCTCTGCAAGACGGGCACCTACCTCTGGCCCGGACTCGGAGCAGGTCAGGGGCTTTGCGGGGCGAGGGGAGAAGAGGAACGGGATTGAGCCTGTCGGCGGGAGGATGGCGGAGTACCGCCCCGCGTCCCGCTCCAAGGCTGTCCTGAGGGAGCCTGAAAGGCGCAGGCAGCGGCCGGGCGCTCCGCCCCGCCCGCGGGGCTTCTCCACCTCAGCGGCTGCCACTGGAGCCGAGGACGGCAGGGAGGCGGAAAGCGCAGGCGGTGGTTGACGGCGGCAGCCGCGGCGAAGCCCGGCCTCGCGGCGGCTTCCCCCTCCTCTCCCCGCCCCTGTCTTCCCTCCCCTCGGCCACCGCCGCCATTTTGCCCTCCCGGTGGCGGTGAGGCGCTGTGGGGGTCCGTGCTGCCTGCGGGAAATGGCCCCGGCCCGCGGGCGGTTTCCCCGAGCGTCCCCGTGGTGGGGTCGGCGCGGGAGCTGCGAGGTCGCCTTCCCGCTCCCCTGCGGCGGAGCTTGCCCCGCTGGTACCTCGAGCCAGGGCACGCTGGTACCCCGAACCCGGCGGACACCAGCAGCTACCCAGCCCGCCCGCTCTTCCCTCAGCAGTACGCGTTTGCCCAGCTCCGCTTCTCACACATAACCATCATCCTTCTGTTGTAAAATAAAGCATGAGGCATCTCCCCAGCTGCGGCGTGCCAGCAGGTTCCCGAAGTGAAGAAGTGCCCTCAGTCCGCAGAGGAGCTGTGGTGGAGTAGGCAGCGGCTGCTTGCGGACACCATGGCCGGCCCTAGGGCCTCCTAAGGTTACACTGTCCGTGACCTTCCTCCAGCAGTGCTGCTTTCCCAGACTGGTCTCTCTTCAGACCATGAATTTGGCAGCTAGATGGCTTTGGTGGAGTTCATGCCACCACCCTGACAGCTGCCGTGGAAATGTCAAAAACTGTTTTTTTTTTTTCCATCACTTTTGTTCTTAATTGTCTTAATAGTCTCGCTGGACAGCCAAACAAATTGATCAGTTTCATTGAAATGTCGCAAAGTTTAACATTAGCATTCCAATATACCATATAGAATAGAATAGAGAATAGAATAGAACAGAACAGAATAGAATTAGAATAGAATTAGAATAGAATAGAACAGAACAGAATTAGAATAGAATAGAATAGAATAGAATAGAATAGAATAGAATAGAATAGAATAGAATAGGCCAGGTTGGAAGAGACCTCCAAAATCATCCAGCCCAGCCTATCACCCAGCTCTATCCAACCAACTAGACCATGGCAATAAGTGCTTCTACTATTAAAAATATCCTACTATTATATTTAAACACTTAGCATTGTACTGAGGTATCTACATGATACCAAAATGCTCTTAAAAGCTCTCTTATTCTTGAATGTTAATGGTCTTGCTCTGTTTACATGTTACTAGCTCAAGGTGGTAACACAGTTTTAGGTAGAGGAAAAATGGTCTTGCTCTGTTTACATCTTACTAACTCAAGGGGATAACGCAGTTTTAGGTAGAGGAAAATGCATTCTTAGCTTTCTTCTTAGCGAAATAAACTGCAGTATTACTTCCCACTTCAGATTACGCCCATTAAGCGTTGACCACCTTTAAAAGAGTGAGCAAGCTTAATATAATTTGTATCTGATATTAACAAACTGCATAATACTGCATGCATTAGAGCACCAGGGCAGGCGTATGCCTACCTTGGTATCTATGTTGTATCACCATGGAAATTCTTACAAGTAATTATACCCAGGTCGATCTGAATCCCTAATAAAATTCAACACACAGGCATATGCTTAGAATTTTAAATAGACTAAAGCAATTACTGCAATCAGTGCAATTTTTTATCAGAATTCTTTTGTAGGTCTGTTAATCCTTTGTCCTTCAGAGATAATAAAAAAGGTCGTTAGTTCGGAGTATCCAGTGTAAGATTTTGGAAATGCCACCAAAGAAAAATGCTCATTTACTGAATTTATTTTAAAGGATATTCAATGGTACCAATGATAGTGAAGTCCATCTTACTGGAAGACAAATGAAATTATCTCAGACAAACTTTGTTATTTTCAGGGTCTTTGACTTACCCTGTCTTTCAAAAGTGTCTGTTGGAGTCCTAATAAAATTAAGTGCTTGTATGCCTCATGGATATTCCAGGATGAATGGCATCTCTGTACAATTCACTGAAGGTCTGTAGCAGTTTTTACTTTATGTTCACAAGTTTCATCCTGTGCCAGCTCACCAGTTCAGTTATGATTTAGTAAAGGTGGTGATTCTGTTCTGGAATATGCAGACAGATTTATTTTTTTTTTCTTAGCAAGCTCTGCTGCTTGTGTTTCAAAACTCAGAGAAGGCTTCTTTCCTGTCTTCACTTCCTGTGATTTCTCTCTTGATCCAAGCTATTTATTGGAAGAGGGAGCATAGTATTTATTCCTCCTAAGGGTTGTAAGAATTTTCCTGGTCTTATAAAATGAAACCTGCTAAACAAACAGTTCTTGGTAAATTCTGCCAACTTCCAGGCATCTTCTGCAGATTATGGCACAGTGCTGCAAGCATGTGACCTACTCCATGGAATTTAATAGAACCTCTCCTCTACTTGAAATTAAGATTCACATAAAATATTTGCAGTCTTGGGACTTGCTTTTTGTTTTGTTTTGTTTTGAAAGGACTATTAATCCTGCCTCACAAACGGTATTTTCTTGCATTTCTCTAATGTTAAAGCTTACTTTGTTTAGGATTATGCATGGAAAGGCAAATATTTTTCTTACTGACATTTCTCCTCTTTCAAGATAAACCAAGATAGTGATTTTTGTTTTGGAACACATACTTACATACAGCAGGAGAAACAGATGCTTAATTTAATGATGATTAAGGAAGAGTTTGTAGGAGATTTGTGCTGGTTTGAGCTAATTGGAGAATTTGAGTGAGAAATTAGACTATTGGCTGAGAAAGGAAAACATAGTATGTCACTTCACCCCAGAGCTTTACTGAGAAAGAAAAAAAAATTGTTTTTAAGTATTGTACCCAAAACATTAGATACCAGACAGTTTCTGACTGCTCTGGCTGCAGCTGCTCCTCTTGCATGGTCTCCTTTGTCTTTGCCCTGGTAGCTAATTCTCAGTAATTCTACTAACTACTTTCCTGCTACTAACCCCCTGGCCAATCTACCTCAGCTTGTCTTCAGCATCAACAGGTGGTGAGATAAGATTGGGGAAGGGGGGAAATGTGGTAGGGGGTGGTTGGTTACCCCTCTTGGGGATTTTGGTCTCTGGGAGGGGTGTGGTGTTTCTGTATTACCTTTTCATTGTCTATATCTGTAAATACCTGTTATATCTTGTAAATATTTGCTTGTATATTGTGCATTGCTGTAAATAATAAAGCTTCATTTATCAGCTTCCAGTGTCCTGAGTCCTAGCCGGGGTTTATTTCAAAANTTTTTTTGTTGTTTTTTTTTGTTTGTTTGTTTTGGTTTTTTTTTTTTTGGAGGTATATTGGGATCTCTAGGCTGGCATTCCCAAACAGAAGATGTCAGATTGAAATCTGACTTGTTGTTTTACTCAGTCTTCTCGTCCTGCATCCCACAGGGGATGCATTTATCTGTGTGGCTGTCTGGAGAGCTGCTTATGCCGGATGTATGTTATCCATGACTGTGTTTCTATGGCTCTCTTGCAAGTAATGTCTTGCGACAATATGGCCTCAGGCTGGCAGCAAAACATGACATCCTGGGGAGCTTGCTTCTTTCTGGATGACTTTATCCCTTTAAAATAAACTTTGCAAAAAAAGTACCCCGTTTCTCCATGTGAAAGAGAATCTCTGTGTTCCTGAAGGAAGGGGCTTTTGTTGTCAGTTCTGAGCTGCTGTGAAGAGTTCCAGGGTAACAGCCATCCATGTCATGAGTTTTATCAACTGAAGTATCAGCTCCCACTCAGCAGTCCTTCCTGAATGGCAGCTAAAGGTATCCTTCAAATCATTTTGGAACAGATGACATTAAAGTAGTATAAAAGTATTTCTTACTGCTTCAGGTTTGTGTGTAATTTTGGATTTTATGAGAAATATATTCCAGTATTATTCCAATATTGCTGCCAGAGAAGGAAAAAAACAGCCTGTGTTTGCAGATCTCCTTTTAGTTTGTTTAGAATATTCTGGAAATCAGGTGCTGTGAGCTGAATTTTTTTTTTCTTGTTCAACAAAGCAAAATTTTCCTTTCCTCCCCCCACCTCCTCACATTTAATGCTGAAAACATCTTGATTATGGAAGCAATCTAGTTAAATATTTTATGTTTTGGGAAAGACTCACTTGCCTTGGAAGTCTCTTTCAATTGCTTTGTTTCGAGAATCTACAACTGATCTGAGGAGAAAGGGACAGAATTACAAATTGCAATTTTGTTTACTACTAGAATCATAAGTGACAAGCCAGGATTGACTGTGGGATATTCAGAATCTTTAGTTTGACAGGGTGCAACAGTCCCGTGGCCATGCAGACTTCACAGTTGTCATTTATACCACGGTCCGTGGCCACGCAGATGTGGTTATAAATGGAGACAGATCATGTGCAAGGCGCTCCGCTCTGCTCCAGCAGCACACAACCTTTTACTGACAGAGCTTAAGGACAGTTTGTAGCTGCCACAGCAGTATTAAACTTTGTATCATCTACATGCAAGCAGTGTATCCTGTCCTTCAGCACTTTACCCAATTAAGGATGGTCATAGTCACATGTGCAAGTTGTTAAAGGACTAGGTTTAGATTGCTGCCGTCCAGCAGCCAAGTTTGCAATGACTGGGAAAAAAAATAATTCTTGACCCTTAAAATTAATTCTGACATCTAAGAGAGACTTATGGGCTTTGTGCAAGATTTGAAACAGAGTCAAGTAGGGGTGTCTGGAGGACAGTTTGATGCTCGCTGGGCAGAGAACTGCCAACATTAGGCATTATGAGAACCACTCCAGGAGCAGATCTGAGCTGATGTCTTAATGCATCTGACTTCTTGTTGTGCATAAAGTGCCTTGACCCACCCAGAGCAGTGATGCCCCTGGCAGGGCTGGTACCTGCTTAAGAGGAATTGAAAGGCAGTGCTGTGGTTCCAGGAACTGCCCTTTGTAAAGTAAGCTAGTGACTGCCCACCAAGAAGAGCAAAAAGGACAATGGCCTTCTTAGCCTGAAAGAGTCCGACTCACTGTGCCACTCTGTAAAAGATGTCCCACCCATGAGGCTACAGACAGGACTATGGAAGAGCCATTATCTGCTATTCTAGTAAAATCAGACTAAAGAGAGAGCCTGATCCCATTACCCAAGGATAAGTTGTTTCCCGTAGAATCACAGGATCAGAATGGTTTGGGTTGGAGGGGACCTCCAAAGGTCTTCTACCTCCAAAGGTCATCTACCCCAAACTCACCACAGTGAGCAGGGACATCCTTCACTAGATCAGGTTGCTCACCTTGTCGAGCCTGACTTTGAATATCTCCAGGGATGGAGCCTTAGCTATCTCTGTTCCAGTGTTCCACCACCCTCATGGTACAGAACTCGTTTCTAACATCCAATCTAAATCTGCTCTTCTCTAATTTCAAGCCATTGTCCCTATCACTACAGGGCTCTGTGAACAGTCCTTCTGCAGCCTTCTTGTAGGACCTCTTCAGGTACTGGAAGGCCATGATTAGGCCTCCCTAGAGCCTTCTCTAAGCTGAATAACCCCAGCTCCCTCAGCCTGCCCTTGTAGGATAGGTGTTCCAGCCTCCCAATTGTCTTCATGGCCATCCTCTGGACCTGCTCCATCATATGGCCTTTCTTTGTTGAGGGCTCCAGAGCTGGACTCCATGTGAGGTGTTACCAAAGCAGAGGAAAGTGGCAGAATTGCCTCTCTTAATCTGCTGGTGACATTTCTTTTGATGCAGTGCAGGATGTGATTTGCCTTCTGGGCTGCAAGCACACACTGTCTGCTCGTGTCCAGCTTCTCACCACCAGAATTCCCAACTCCTTTTCCTCAGGACTATTTTCTATCACCTCATCCTCCAGCCTGCATTGATAATGAGTTCTGACCCAGGTGGAGGACCCTGCACTTGGTCTTGTTGAACCTCATGAGGTTCTCCTGGGCCCACCTCTCCGGTTTGTTCAGGTCCTTCTGGATGACATCTCGTCCCTTAGGCATATTAACAGCATCACTCAGCTTGATACCACCTGCAAACTCACTGATGGTGCACTTGACCCTACTGTCTATGTAGTTGATAAAAACATTAAACAGCACAGGTCCCAGAGGTCCCAGTACTAAGTCTCTGAGGGACATCACTTGTCACCAGTTGCCATCTGGACTTCAAGCCATTGAGCACTACTGTCTGGATGTGCCCATCCAGCCAATTCCTTATCCATTGTACAATTCACCCTTCGAATCCATATCTCTCCAACTTGGCAAGTAGGATGTTGTGCTGGATCGTGTCAAAGGCCTTGCAGAAGTCCAAATAGATGACATCCATAGGTCATCGCTTGTCCACTGATGTAGTCACTCCATCACAGAAGGCCACTAAGTTCCTCAGGCAGAATTTGACCTTAGTGAAGCCATGTTGGCTGTCTTTGATCACCTCCCTGGCCTCCATATGCTTTATCAGTGCTTCTAGGAGAACCTATTCCATAATCTTCTCAGGCACAGAGGTAAGGCTGACAGGTTGGTAGTTCTCAGGGCCCTTCTTTCTACCCTTTTAAAAAATGGGTGTGATATGTCTCTTCTTCCAGGCACCAGGGACTTCACCTGACTGCCTTGTGTGCTGAAGTTAAAGTGTTCATTAGCCCTTGCCCGTTGCTTCTAATTGTGTCTTCAAAAAAATCATACCAGCAAGGGAAGCTCTCAATATGAAGATTCTCATGTGAAAGTCCCTCAATATTGAAGTGTGTTGGTGTACAAGAGAGTCATCTCTTGCTCCTACAGCGTTAGAGACCATTTGATCTGCTGCTGAATCTTCCACATGGAGAAGATATTAAAATGCTTCCCAGGAGCAGAGATGACCCCTCAGATCTCTTGGGTGGCAGTATGGGACAGTATACTTAGTAAAGGAACATTTTGAGTAAACTGGTTGCTCTTGAGAATTACTGGTGGGTATAACTCTTTTTAAACCCATCTAGGACCGTCCTAAGTAACAAAACAAAATCTGTATAGACACAGATGGTGAAGCCGCAGTGTTCTGTGCTGGTGCTCAGCACTCTGCAATACCACTAATTAAGTTTTGTTAGTTTGATGTCCAGTTTTTCTGACAATGGGTTTTTGATCTAATCTTGCTGAATTCTAAAACTCTGGGTTTTTTTTTTTTTCTTTTCATGTGGAAGTACATTAAAAAAAAAAAATTCTTTGTGTCCAGCTTCTCTAATAAGGTTGGACAGATTCTCACAGTTTCTGTTGCTAATATGATTCTTGGCAAATAGAGCAGAAGGTTCAGGAGAACAAAAGAAATGATCTAATTTTAGTAATGGTGCAGACTGAGTCTGTCATTTTTCTCTCTCTTTTATCCTCCTACCCTTTCTGAATGTCAGAACCTCTCCCAACACTGTGTCTTTTCAGTTTCAATTGAATTCTTGTTTTTCATCAAGGACTGGGCATGATGAGTTTTAGCTACTCCTAACAGAAGCTGGAGTATCTGGGATGCTTGTCAGTGAAATTCTAACTTGTCACAGGTAATGTGCTAAGAATGAACCACTTCCAGTGAAGCCATTTTTGCAAATTAGAAAACCTTATATCTGAAAGTTCACTTAACATGTATGTCAGGTTTCTGCTATCCATTTTAGATCTTAAAGGAAGGTTGAAGCTAGTACAGTGTAAAGACAATAAAAGAATTTAGTTTCTGAAAGACAAAGGGTTGCATTTAGTGCAGTAGGTCTGCTCAGCTTGCAAGGTGCTCACACCTCTGTCCAGTGAAGTTCTTTAGCCTGTGTGTAACTGATGTATGAGAATTTCTATAGAAGTCTTAACATAAAACATAATCCTTCAAAGGCAATTGAAATACTAACACATTTTAGATTAAATATATGTTTACAGACTTTGCTAGGTTTGGCTCTAATGAACACCAATTACACTTGTCTTAGTCAACCTTTCTTCTTATTCTTGTGCTCATGTTTTGGATGTGAGTAATAAACAGTATTTGCAGTTTACAGACATCTGATGTGCAGAACTGGGCAAGGAAGCAAGGAGTAAAGAATAACATGGTTTGAAGGGGAAATTGCTTGAGCAGTAAAAAATGCAGAAGATGTTAATTTATTGAGTGTACAACAAAAACATTGGTGTGGCTTGAAAGAAATGTCAGCTCAAACATTTATATTAAAAAAAAATATTTATATATATATAAAGCCAGTCTAAAAAGCAATTTTGCTCCTGAACAGGTCTACTTAAATAACCATACCAAACTTGATTTAAAATGTAGAATTGTTTTTTTCAAAATCATTCCTTAGTATCTAGCTCCAGTTTGTTTCATTTCATGTCATCTATATAGAGGGGGACAGGCAAGGATTGCAATTAAATCTATAAAGCCTACAACCATATTCACTTCCTGTGACTGATGTAACAGCGCACTCTTAGGACTAAATCTGGGCTTTGAAATACATTTTATGTACTTCAGAATAGTACTTTCATCTGCAAATGCTCGGGTAAATAATTAGGCAGACCTCCTCTTAACTTTGTGATGGACTTAAAAACTAGGCTGAACGTTTTTAAGATGGGAGGAGTATTGCTTCTCAGCATCATTCCTTTAGGAATTACATTTACATTGCTTTTTCTGAAACCATTAGGCCTGAAAAAAAAAAAAAAAAAAGAAAAGAAAAGAAAGCTTAAATGTATTCCTAGGACTGGAGCTTAAAAAAGCCCTCTGCTAAGCAGGTGATGTTTGCAGTGAAATCAACCTTATCTTGCCCAAGCAGCTCATCATTTAACCAGGAAATAGGAGGGAAGGACTGTTCTCTCTTCATTCCTGTGTTCCATGGGTGAAGAGGTCTAGATGGTTCTATTTGGAGGCTCATCTGAATGCAGTGTCCAGGCTGGGAAAAGGTCCCATGCCAGCCTGTGGACCTGGTCACAGCAGGTTGAATGGTAGTGGAGAATGTCTACATAGCAGTGTGGCATAGTCCTCTGTGCACCTTGCACCATGCCACATTGACAAGAGTTAACTGCCTGTTTTGTCCTCTCCCTCTCCTGCCACAGGGCTGCCCACCCACCCCATCCCAGCAGTATGCAGTCTTGCTTATCTCTTACCTCTTTCTGTTCTGGTGCCTGGCCACTACTCTCACTTGCAGTCATTGTGCAGCACAATATTTCTGTTTTAATGAATGTTCATTAAGTGCTTCTCATCCAGGCACCGAGTAGAAGATCAAAAATGGGACAGGAGGATCTGGGGGTTGCTGTCAGCTTTCTCCAGAGTACAAGAAGGTTACTATTCCCAGGCCTCTCTCTTGGGTGCTCTGTAGCAATCTTCAGATTTCCTTCCTATGCCTGACACATATTTGTCACAAGATGACTTTCTGGCCAGGCTAAGGCATCTGTCCCCTTTAAAAGTGCAGCACAGCCTGTGGCACATGCCCCTCCCAGTGCTCTTATCAGGGTGCTAATACTGTGGCTAACGATGTCTGTGTTCTTGAGGCACATTCAATCTGGCATAAAGCCCACCACAAGAGCTCACATTCAGCAACAATCATGTTTACATTGGCCAGCCTTCCAACAGAAACTCAAATTCTTTCCATCTGACTGGTGTGATTCTAGCAATTAATTCAGCTTTTCCAGTGGCAAGAGTTTGTTGATACAGCTTGTTGCTCTTCCTGTTGCAAAACACATCAATAACTTGGAAATAAATTGGCTAGGCTGTCACAGAATCACAGCAGCATTAAAGTTGGAAGGGACCTTTGGAGGATGTCTAGTCTAAGCCTTGCTCAAAGCAGGATCAACTACAACAGGTTACTCAGGTCTGCGATCCTGTTGGATCTTGAGTATCTTCAAGAATGGAGACTCCACAAACTCTCTGGGCAGCCTGTTTCAGTGTTTGGACTCCCTCCCAGTCAGGACTTTTTGTCTTTAAATGGAGTTTCCTGTTTTCAGTGCATGTGCGTTGCCTCTTGCCTTGTCACTGGGCACCACTGAGAAGAGCCTGGCTTTGTCTTCTTCCTCCTTCTCATCAGGTATTTATGCACATTGATAACATTCTCCCGAGCTTCTCCAGACTAAACAGTCCTATCTCCTTCAATCTCTTCTCATATGGCAGATTCTCTAGTCCCTTAACAATCATTGTGAGCCTTTGCTGGAGTCACTCCAGTATGTCCATGTCTCTTTTATACTGGAGAGCACAGAACTTGACCCAGCACACAGATATTACCTCACCAGTGCTGAAGAGAGGAGAAGGACTTCCCTTTAACTGCTGGTGATACTTTTCCTAATGCAACTCTGGAGGCTGTTGCCCTTTGCTGCAAGGTTACCTTGCTGGCTCATGGTCAGCTTGTTGTCCAGCAGGATCTTTCTTGCAAAACTGCTTTCCAACTGGTTGGCCTGAACTGGTACTTAGGGTTTTTCATCTCTGGGTACAGGACTTTTCAATGTTGCTGGCTGAACTTGATGAGATTATTGTTTGTTTATCTGTTGTAACTTTTAATGAAGAACCACATGGGATATAGCTGGAAGGATGGATATTAAAGTATCTGAGGTTCCCACAAAATCCTGCACATCACTAGCTGTTCATGACTCCCACATCTTTAAGGTCTCTGAGCTCAGGAAGCTGTCAGAAACCTGAGATGAGGACAATGACTGGCTTTGTAAGTCTAGAGAGAAAAGAGGAACTGAAGATATTTAATTTTCCATGTTGTAATCTGAGTCCTAGAATTTTGCATTTCTAGCACTTCTGGTTTAAAGACAGCAATTCCACTCAAAAATAAACATGTGTAAATGGAGTCCTCTTGGTTATGAATAGACTGGTTATTTTCTGTGCATTTCTATAACTGAAATTCATAGTTTCCTCTCTGTATTATTTTTTTTTCTGCAAGGTTGTTCTTTCCAACAACAAGGTTACATCACCTCTGCCCTCAGCTCACCTATGGTGAGGATATAGTGTCCACCTTATTTCCTGAGTATACAAAGTGTATGAAATGCTGGATGTGAAATGTCGCAGTCTGCAATCACCATCAGATGTGCAATCACATTGCCTGATATTTTGGGGGTAGACGGAACCTAGAGCCTCATGGAGTAGCCTGATGGAGCTCCTGAATTCTCAGAATTGTGGAGTCATTTTGACTGGAAAAGACCTTTAAGCTCATCAAGTCCAAACATTATCTGACTCTACCAAGTCCAGTGCTAAACCATGTCCCTTAGCACCACATCTCTACATCTTTTAAACAACTTCAGAGGTGGGGATCTTACAGGGATAACATTTCTTTACCTTTGTCATTCCCATTGACAGTCATTGATTTATGACGTGGATTTATAGCCACTTGTGAAGATTTGCTCCTTTAGGCCCTACCAGACTTTCTGGTCTACACTGGATGGCTCACACACTGGGACCATAACCTGGGGAGTCAGTAATGAGTGTGCTTTTGTGTTGGAGGCAGCCTTTATTTTCAAGCTGTTTGGAGGTCAGGGCTACCCAGGCCTGTTCTGTCCTTCACACTGGGAAACGGAAGCACATTCAAACTCTTCTAAGCTGCCTTTCTTTACCTGAGATCACTGAGCAAGTTTTAACAGATAGATGACTTAAGTTTTAAATTTACTTACTTGTCTTGAAATTTCTTTGGTCTCTTTCAGGTTTTATGCTGCAAATTTATCAATGGCATCGAAAGTTAGATTTGTCAAGAAGGTGTGCAACCAGGACAACAATGTTATAAAGGGGGTGTAGCAAAGAAGGGAAGTAGAATCACAGAATCATAGAATGGTTTAGGTTGGAAGTGACCTCAAAGATCATCCAGTTCCAACCCCCCACCATAGGCAGGGACACCTCCCACTAGAACAGGTCACTTAAGGCCTCATCCAGCCTGGCCTAGAACACCTCCAGGGAGGGAGCAGCCACAACCTCCCTGGGCAGCCCTTTCTAGTGTCTCACCACTCTCACTGGAAAGAACTTCCTCCTAACATCCCATTTAAATCTCCCCTCTGCCGGTTTAAACCCATTACTCATCCTGTCATTACAAGACCTTGTGAGTAGTCTCTCCCCAGCCCTCCTGTATGCCCCCTTCAGATATTGGAAGGCTGCTATAAGGTCTCCTTAAAGCCTTCTCTTCTCCAGGCTGAAAAGCCCCAACTCTCTCAGACTGTCCTCATAGCAGAAGTGCTGCAGCCCTCTGAGCATCTTTGTGGCCCTCCTCTGGACTCTCTCAAACAGTTCCATGTCCTTTTTGTGGTGGGGACTCCAGAACTGCACACAGTACTCCAGGTGGGGTCTAAAATTAATTTAGGATAGTTACAATTAATCTGCTCACTCCTAACTTCACTTTTGGAGCAGGTTGGGGTATGGCATGGTAGCATGAATCTCTTTGGGTTCATGGGGATCTGGGCTGCAGATACTAATCTCAGCTCCATTCCTTGAGTGGCCAGATGTAGTCCAATGCCTCACCTGGAGATGTCTTACTCTCTGCCTGCCCTTGAAGTGCCATTCCCCACACCTCCATGCTGGCATGCTTTAATTTGGAGGGTGGGAAGCATGTCCATGCATGTCCATGTGTTTAAATTACTGGACCGAGATGCTTCTAGGCTAAAAGAAGTGGAAAACTGTTTAAATTAACAAATGTTTTTGTTTGTTTGTTTGTTTGGTGTTTTTAAAATCTGAACTCAGTAAATCTGTTAACTTCGGATTTTTCCCTGCATATCAGCTACTGTCAGATGAAGTTGGTTTGGAACGAGGTGGAAGGAGTGAAAACATACTTTTAAAAACCCCAAATCCTGCTTCACAGAGCTCAGCTGTTGTAAGTAGGTCAGAGTTGTTAGGGAAAACACAGCGGCAGTCACACTAACGGTGTTTAAGAGGTCCCGTTAGCGGTTGAGGCTTTCCCCTCCTTTTAAAATGTCCATTTTAGAGTCAAATGATTAACGATAACGCGTTTTTCCTTCTGTGGCTAACACTTTGACCCGGCATCTTGGCAGCAACACGGGGAAGCTGTGGTGGTGAATCCAGGTCCTCGGGTCCCTGAAGGAAGTGCCCCTGAAGGGGTCTCTGGGATTAAGGAGGAAGTGGTGGCTTTAATGAAGCAGACTCCATTCTTCGGAGGGGTGAAGGGAGGTGAGGGAAGCTCCTGTTGCTTATGTGATTATTGCTAATTACTGTGATTGAGCATCCTCAAGACAAGAATATTTGCCGTCTGAGGTAAAGCTTATTTGCGTTCATTCCTCTTTTTCAACTGTCTCGTAGTGCCCTCTCGAGGCAGGAACAGCAGCCAGTTTTGTTCACTCTTCTTTAGGGCAGCTGAAACCTAAACTGGAAACAGACCTGCTGAAGAAGCAGCTCTTTGCTTTGAAAACCAAATTAAATTTGTTCTAACTCCATGCAGTGCTTTTCGGATTCCCGTTTAAAACAACAACAACAACAACAACAAAAAACCCAACCAACCAAACCCCCAAACTAACAAAACAATCTACACCAATCCATTTGCCTCTGGCTTTCCCACTAGAAAGGACACAAAAAGCACCAGGGATACTTCTTCACAGTGCCCTGAGGCCACAAAGGTGCATTTCCCTGGAGTGGGAGCCAGCAGATCGTTGCAGGGTTAAAGGCTGTCAGTTTCCACACAGGAAGGAACACATTTCCCACAGCATGCTTGTCTGCCCTTGAGTTTGAGCACAAAATGCCTCAGGAAGTGATGACACATTTGGATCCTGAAGTGGGTTAGGAAACCTTGAGACATTAGGAAGGCCAGTCTGTGGCCTCAAGTCAAAACAGAGGGTATTATTCTGCTTGTGAGGAAGGTCTGTGTGTGAGGTGCCTGTCCCTCCTGCTTGGGAGGAAGCCAAATGCCTCAGATGTGATCACCACGTTACTGTGAAGGACTTCAAGTGGCAGGTTTCTCCTGTAAAGTAAACATTAGAGGCTTAGTCTTGAAATACAGAGTCAGGAATATTTCATGAGCTGGCAGCAGATTGTTCTTACAAAAATGCCTCATCTTAAATCCAGCAAGGTGCAAGGTCTGGCAATCCAGAGGGTCCTCAAGAGTCACTGAATGCATCACTCCTGGTTTGGATAGGGTTGATGCTGAGTGTTGGGTGTAAGGATGGCCTTTTGGAGAGATAAGCGTGCATGGGTGCACTCTGGTTTATTAGCTGAGTGGGATATATTTAACCTCTCTGTGCAACCTCTGATGTCACCTCTTCACAAGATCCTAGTGAGCAGCTCCAGGCTGTTTGTCTGATCCTATTCAATGGAGGTTTGAGGAAAAAAAGACACAGCAGCCAATTGCTGCCTGTATTTTGTTAAAGTCTGTGTATTCTCAGACCTCCTGCACCTTCTAGGTGTCCCAATAGCAGCAGTCACTGTGGAGTCTGCCATTTGACCAAAGCCTCTATTTCTTTGTTTCTGATGTCCCCTTCAGATGAGATGAGCATAGAGTGCTCAGTACAGACTTAGGTTCAGACCTGGGAGAGGCAGAGACTGTGGCCATATCAGGGAGGTAGCTGCACCCTGCACCTCTGCACCATGATGCCCACCAAAACAGTGGGATGATGAATGCATCACTACCTGGTTGTCTTAGCAAGCAATGTGACATCTTTGCTCCTTCTGATAACTTGGCAGCTGTGGTTTTCTGAGGCACCTGAACCAGCAGGCACCTGGGAAGCAAGATTTTCTCAATGAAGCTTTTCTCACTCTGATTTTCCTCTGCTGCCGTTATAGTTTGCAGACTTCATGAGCTGCAGCCCCTCCTCCATCCCATCCCATGTGCAGCTCAGTTTCAGAGTTTGGAAGGCTTTTCATGTGTTGATTTTGTGCCCATATTGGATAAATTAAAAAAAAACCAAAACAACATCAAAACCTTCTATTTTTAAATGTCTCTTGCTTCTCATAGATTTTGATGGGGGGAGTTGGAAATAAATATAAACAAATGTCAAACAACATGCTGAATCTCAGGGCATAAATCCCCTTCACAGAGCTGCAAATTGAAGACTCAAAGATCCTGTTTTGTTGAAAAGAAGGAACTCCTGGGCCCAACAAGAGGCCAACAAGCTTTGTTCACAGTTACAATAGGGAACAGCTAAGTGTGGTTTGGGTTTTCTGCCAAGTTAACCCTGACTTATTTCCATCGTCACAAGTACTGCTGAGAACCCCCTTAAGGTGTTATTAAAGATGAGGAACGAAAACCAGTTAATACTTTACATTTTGAATGCTGTATTTAAAGCAAGAGCTTTCATTTTTAAAACATCCTCTATTCCTTTTCCCTGTTGATAGACTAAAAATGAAGGAATTCCACATTTTATGTGGCATTAACTTTCTTTTTGTGGGGAAAAAAACAAAGTTACTTTAAACTGGCACTGTCTTTAATATTACTGGAGTCTTTATTTCTGTAAGATGAAAGTGCAGGTGTTCAGAGCCCCCCTGAACACGTGCTAACCTGGCTTCTTTGGTTGTTTCTTTCCCTGTGGTCTGTTGGGCTTTGTCATCCACGATCTCTCGCTCTGTTGCTGTTAGCTCCTTGGAGCAGCAACCATGTACAGCACCTTCAGATCCGTGACCCGCCTGAATTGCTATGATTATGAGAATAATAGCTACATAAAAACATGGAGAAATAAGTCAACATTTAATGAGCATTTCCCTTTTCTTTCTTTAGTGAAGAAAGGCAAAAGTAAAACAGCTTCTGCCTACACTCCTGCCTTTCATCTGCAACTGTGCTTGAAGGAAATCAGTGGCTACTCAATACTTTATCTTGGACACCCTTTGGATTAGTCTGAGCTTGTAGGAGGTGTTGTTGTAAGTTCATCTCCATGAGAAGTTGCTAGTGGTATGACAACAAGTAGTATTATTTTGACAACTGGGGAAGAAATGAAGGAGAGAGGTGGCAGGTGTACCTGGATACTCTGGTCGAGTCAGGATGTGTCAAGCATTGAGGCCACTGGTTTGTTGTTTAAAAGCAGGCTTGCAGAATATGCTAGGGTGATAGTCACATTTCTTCCAGCTCCCATACCCTCCTCTGTGCTCCTCTGTGCCACCCACTCATCTAAGGAAAGGTGGCATATTTATTCTGGTAGAATTAACTAATCAAAATACGCTGTTGGTGATTTCAATTATAAATGTTTCCTCCCATTCTTAAAATGTTTCCACTTGTTTTCTTGGCAGGACCTTGAGGATGTCTCACGAGAGTTCCTTTCACATAGATATGCACAGAATAAATAGTTTATCTCCAGCTCCTGCTGACTTTCATGAATAATTTGATGTAAAAAGCTAAGTTGGACTTTTGCTGTGTTGGATAATTTGGCAGTACAAGCTTCTAATCTTCCAACCACAAACCAAAACAGTCTTCCTAGTTTTAGAGGCCAAGGTGGCCCCTCTAGCTTCCACTCACCAGCAACCTTTCTTGGAAATTTCCAATACCTTAACTTTTCCTCCTTTAACTACCTGCCTGGTTTGGGCTCCCCCAAAAATGAGAGAGGGTCTGGAGTTTCCAGCCAGCAGAACTTATCTTGTGGCAAAAACCTGTTTCCTTAAACAAAGAAGATTTGGTGGGACATAGGACTGTGATAGTTACTGTTTCTTGTTCACCATGGTGTATACACCAGAAAATACTGTGGTCAGCCCTGGAGGTGAGGAGCTTGTTTTACAGAGCGTATTCATCTGCCCAGCATCACTGAAGGCAAACAGAATTGCTTCTCTGAGCAATGTCACACTAAATGATTGTAGGAGGCTGAAAGGAGTTGGGAGTAGAAATAATAGCAGTACTTCATCTCTCGCAGAGCAGTGCCAACAAAATAATGAAGCCACGTGAATAAAGAACCAACATAATAATCAAGCTCTAACCATTTCTGGAAAATTAGCACTTCTTCCATAACAGTAACGACTGCGGGGAAAATGGTGCAAAGTATTAACTGTCAGGTTAAGCACACCTTAATCAACACGTGCCGAGTCCCCGCTGATGTGTCCTCAAACCTGTTACTTAAGTACTTGTTAAGGCCAATTAAATAAGCAGAATTTTAAAGCCTAATAGCATAAACCACATAAATAACATAAAAGAGGCACAATGGTTGAATGGGCTGGGTGTTTAGCCCTTCTTGATTTAAAACAGTGAAGTGAAAAATACTGCAGCCCTTGAAGGTGATTTTTGAAGATGAGGAAGTGACTGCGGCGCACAAACAGCAATCAGAGACAATTAAGAGAGCTGGGACAAGTGCCTCATTCTCTCTGCAGACCGCATGGGAAATTGCGCTTTACATTGCGGGCTCCTTGCATTTCAAATAGGGCCCCCAGCTATGTCATTTTCCAAGTCCAACTCAAATCAAAAGATACTGCTTAAAATCTTCCTATTACTCCAGAAGTGAAAGGAATGATTGTCTATGCTGATGAGCCTGGAAGATTGTCTTGGAAAGAATTTGACAGTTTTGTCTCCCAGTCCCATTATGATGTTATTACTGCCCCTGAAGGAGACTGACAGAGCCTGAATGCCAGGCTGAAGCACAGGGTTGGTTGGTTTCGGATGGCTCTGCTGCTGCACATTTCACGTTGTTTCTCTGCACAGCAGAGAAACTGTGTGCTGTGCTGTGCATGTGTTTTCTTTCAAAGCTTAATGTGATGAGACTGTATTGTAACAAAAGAAAAGTCAAGCAAGCTAAAAAAAAAAAAAAAGCCTCGTAAAAATAGAATGAAAACAGGGAGATTTGGAAATAATTACCTATGTCTAATTATAGGGTGCAAGATCCTGTCCCTATGCAGAATTCACAGCCCCTAAGCAAGATTTCAGTACATGGTTCAGAAATTTCCCGATATGCAGTAGTCTTCTTCACAAAGACAGAAGTACAATGAGTTTTCAGAGCTCCTGTTGCTCTTTTGGTTGGTCATAATATACTGGAGTGCCTAGAAATGAGCACCTTTGTTTTTAACGTGCTTGTTTCCTCTGATGCACTTGCACCAGGGAAAACTTTGCTGAATAGGTGAACAGATACGTACCTGCCTACAGGCAACTACGTAAACAGGTAAATACCTAGATGGATATCTGCATGTTTAGGTAAATACCTACTTAGGTGACTGGGTTTCCCCTGGTGCAAATGCTTGTCTGCATGCCACTTGTGTAATACAACAGTTTTTGCTGGTGTTTAACATCTTAGTTATGAGTAAGGAGCAATTGGGAAGTAACAGGAACATAGTGAGTTAAGTTCCTTGCTAGAATATTGGTGGGTTTTTTGTGATGCATCTATGTGCTGGTTTGAACTAATTGGAGGACTTGAATTAGAAATTAGATTATAGGCTGAGAAAGGAAAGCACTGATGATGCTACTTCCCTCAGATCTCTACTGAGGAAGAAAAAAAAATGTTTTAAGAGTTGTAACTCAAATGTAGGTAAGTCAGATGGTTTCAAACCTCTCTGGGGCTGTGACTGCTCTTGCATGGCTCTTTCTCCCTGCCTTTTGTAGCTGATTCTGAATAATTCCACTAACTTTTTTCCTGCTGCTAACCTCTCTGGCCAATCTACCTTCGTCTATCTGCTGCTTTAACAGATGGTGAGATAAGATTGGGGAAGGTGGGGAAGGTGGTAGGAGTGGTTGGTGACCCCTCTTAGGGATTTTGATCTCTGGGAGGGTTGTGGTGTTTCTGTATGACTTTTTTCACTGTATGTATCTGTAAATATCTGTTATACATTGTAAATACCTGCTCGTATATTGTGCATAGCTGTAAATATAAAGCTTCATTTAGCAACTTCCAGCCGACTGAGTCCTAGCCTGGGTTATTTCACTGTGTGTGTGTGGGGTGGGGGGTGGGGCAACTGCCAAACCAGCACAATCTGCAAGACAGTTTACTTAAGATAATTCTAATAACAAAGCAGAGAGGCTGGAGGAGGGCTTGAGAGAGGGCTGTGTGCTAGAGGCATTGCCTGGTTGTGCCATTTCAAGAGCAGTGCTAAGCT
This sequence comes from Psilopogon haemacephalus, assembly GCA_013396835.1. NCBI lineage: Eukaryota > Metazoa > Chordata > Aves > Piciformes > Megalaimidae > Psilopogon > Psilopogon haemacephalus. The sequence goes on along the minus strand of VWZI01013327.1, from coordinate 62,446 downwards.
AAATGCCTGTGTCTGTTTCCTCCATGCTGCAGCCTGAGAGAGCCTGAACCCTGAGGAAACCCAGCTGCAAGTGCCATTTACTTTCCATGGCCTCCACAGAGCCACCCTGCTGTCACCTCTGTCTGCCTGCCAGGGGAGTGAGCAGTGGCTCAGCTGCTGCTGTGGCCCTGGCACACGCAGGAGTGCAGAGGAATGTGGGGGGAGGACTGTGCCTTCTGCTGACCGCCTCAGTGTGGTGCCCAGGAAAGCAGCCATGATTTCTCTGCTCACCGTCATGAAAACTGTAAGATCGAGGGGCTGTGGGGTGTACAGAGAAGTGATGCAATCTTTGCCTTCTCCCAAGAAGTCTGGAGAAGAGAAGGCTTCGAGGAGGCCTTCCAGTATCAGAAGGGGGCCTACAGGAGGGTTGAGGAGGGTTTATTCACAAGGTCTTGTTATGACAGGACAAGGGGTAATAGGTTTAAGCTGGCAGAGGGGAGATTTGAACAGGATTTTAGGAGGAAGTTCTTTCCAGTGAGGGTTGTGAGACACTGGAACAGGTTGCCCAGGGAGGTTGTGGCTGCTCCCTCCCTGGAGGGGTTCAAGGCCAGGTTGGATGAGTCCTTAAGCAACCTGTTCTAGTGGGAGGTGTCCCTGCCTATGGTGGGGGGTTGGAACTGGATGAAGTTTGAGGTCCTTTCCAACCTAAACCATTCTATGGTTCTATGTCAATCTTGTCTCACTATTTTCTTTACAAAATATGCTTTTTTTCTTTTTTATTTTTAATGAAAGAGGCTCTAAATGTAAATGTTAAATTATAATGCTAATGAATAGAAAGGTAGCATAAGGTCTCTTCACTCAGGTACAATCAACTCTGCATAAACCAGGTCATCTTCAAAAACAAGAACTTAAATCAATTATTTCCAGATTAAATATTTAAACTTTTACTTTTCACTGTATAATGAGTGACTGGGAAATGATAGCTCCAGTAACTACGTGGTACTTGCTTTCCTTAATGCAGTACATAAGCTACCCAGAGCTCTAAGAGGAAAACCAATGCCTCGTTGATTTGTGTGGGCTGCAGAGCAAACACGTCCACTGAGATGAAGAGGAATTTGTACAGGGGACAGGCTGCTTCTGAGCTAGGGATTGTAGAAGTAGTTTGCAAATTGTGAAAATCCTGACAAGAAGCCTTTCCCAGTGTGATGCCAGAAAGTAAGTGCAGATAGGTCATTAATATATGGAACTACACAAGGGAAAGAAAAATATGGCACAGCCATATTCATTGCTCTCAGAACCTCAAGCGGTCCCCAGACTCAGGTGATGGATACCATCTCTAGCAGAAATCTCATCCATTCCATTGGGGCTACCTTAGAGCATGGTACTACTCAACTAACAATGGCAAAATTGGGCTTGTTTTAAAACATCTTTAGCCATTTAGCATTTAGGGATAATTTCTTGTCACAGTAAGACCAATGGGCATTTTGCGACTCAGTTTCTATATTGTAACATTCTATATTCAGTTTCTGTATTGGTAGCATTTTCATGTATGTAACTCCTAACTAGAAGGGCACATTTATGGTCATAAACAGAATAAGGGGACACAGTCTCAAGTTGTGGCAGGGGGAGGTATAGGCTGGATATTAGGAAGAAGTTCTTCACAGAGGTAGTAATTTGCCATTGGAATGGGCTGCCCAGGGAGGTGGTGGAGTCACCATCCTTGGAGGTGTTCAAGAAAAGACTTGATGGAACACTTGGTGCTACTGGATAGGGCTGGGTAATAGGTTAGACTGGATGACCTTGGAGGTCTCTTCCAATTTGGCTTATTCTATTCTATTCTATTCTATTCTATTCTATTCTATTCTATTCTATTCTATTCTANCTATCCCTATTCTATTCTATTCTATTCTATTCTATTCTATTCTATTCTATTCTATTCTATTCTATTCTATTCTATTCTATTCTATTCTATTCCTATTTTTTATTCTATAAAAATGCAGTGTTTGTAACTTTGTATTCACCAGTAACTCTGTGGCTCCACATTACTATCTCTGTTGTTTTATGAAACAGAGCCAAGAGGCCAACATGAGTGATATAGCAACCTGAGATAGTAGTCTAGCAGGAACAGCAGCGCTGTCACTGCAGAGGGACTTCTAGCAGAAGAAGTGACACTTACAGTTACTGAGACTGTCGGTCCAAATCCACATTGCCTTGGTACCCTGGATAAAGATCAGGACAACTCTTAAGAGCTGGCAACATGCCACACAGACAGATGGACGGATTGGTGAGCAACACAGAGACAGTGCAGGAGCATCAAGTGGGTTCTGAAGGCAGTGTTCCCAGCTCCACACAGCTGGCCAGCCTGAGTTGTTTTAAAAAATAATTTCCCTCTTAGGAAATAATTTCTATCTTGTGTTCTAGGTGACATGCCACACTCAACAAATCTGGGGTGGGAAGCAGTATTGTTAGTTAATGTTGGTAATGTTGGCTTGAGCTGCATGAAAAAGAGGTGAAGAAAAGGCATTCCCTCCGAGCCCTGGAGAGAGAAGGGTTCAGAAATGGTTGTAGAATTTCCACATGCTTTTCTACGGCAGGGCGAAACAAATCCTACACACAGCTGAGCAGAGCAGCAGAGGGATTGCCAAAGCTACTGGTTACAGATGGGGAGGAAAAATCTCACCTTAGATTCTAAAGTTGGAATTCATCATAAACCCACATTTAGCTTTCTCCTCCAACAAGGATCAGGACTGGGATAGGGGCACTGTAGGACAGCTCTTTTTTAGGGACAAAGGCAGCATTTACTAGACAGGATAAACTTGAACTCAGTACAAGCTGGAAAGGCGAAACTCAAAGGAGAAAATCTGATGCCACTGCATTTTGGTTTCAAAGAAAATAATTTAAAAGTGTTGATCTGAATTTAAATATTCATATTTAAGCAGTTTATTTCCTGGCACACTAAACATTAGATGATTCAGTGAAACGATCCAACCCTAAGTAAAAATGGGTTTGCTATGTAAAAATGTAAATGATTTGTCCTCACGTTCATCAATATCTCTTTGACTTACAGTATTTCATGTCTCCTGTTTGCAAAGTGGAGAGGGTTTTCCCAGGCTCTATTTGGACTGTACTGTATTGTACCTTCTAATAATTACTCCAAGCTGCATTTTAAACATCACTTCTATTCTCTTTTCTGTATTTCATTCATTCTTTCTCTCAAATTCCTGCGCTGCCTAATGTATTTCACCGGTGTTGATGCATATGGGACAGTCAGGTCTTGAGTCATTCCAGGCTGATTGCTTGTATTACTCTTGTGAACTCAGCTTGTATTTAGCCTGGGAATAACAGTCAGAAAAGAAAACAAAAAGAAAAAGAAAAAGAAGAGCGTGCAGTCACTATCATATGCAGCTGCAAAGTGGGTTAAAGAGGGGCAGGATGAGTGAAGTGACTGATAACAGGCACAAGCTTCTAGTTTTTGGAACTGGTTTGTATTTGCTAAATCATAAAAACTGTTACTAAGAGCACTGATTTATTGCTGGGTTCATTTCTTTGGGTGCACTAAAGGCATAACAGAAGAAATGACACCAGCAGACACCCCTGTTTTGGTCTTTACAGAAGAAAGGAGTATGTTTAATTACCTGAAACTTTTGTTCTCACACATGTATGATCAGAGCTGGTGTTGTGAGACCTGAGACCATGCATGTGGCAAAATAACACATCAGGAGTGTATTTTGATGGTGAACAAAAGATTTAAGGCAGCACCTTTAATGATCCTTTTTGGAGTTCTTGGAAGTAGGAACACCTTTCTGTTAACTCACTTGTTTAAGACTTTTGTTCCTTGACTGAGACAGCCAGTTCCCATTGATTTAGCAGTGAGAGGGGCAGGCAGCTGCACTTTTTGGGCTTCTACAGATCATGCTTACAAGCTAATAACTATTATTATATGCCTAGAGTACATTCAATAAAACAAATACATTGAAGGAGTATTAAGGGTATGAGGCCACAGGGAAAACAATGGAGTTTATAATTTAGGGTCAAATTCTAATCTGAAGACTTCAAGGGTATCTCTAAACCAGCTGACCCATCAATGCTTCCAGTGCAGACAAAGCTTTGTGAGGTTCCTCCATTTTCCACAAGCGCTATAGGTTCTGCAACAAGATGACAGCACAAAGGTCATTGTGCTTTATTCAAGGAGGCTCTGATTTGGATCATTAGAGGCCCTAGACCATGTCTGTCAGAGTAGACATTATCTAACTGTTGGCACTATCTTGTCTCACAAAGATCAAGTGCAGAACATTGTGCACCACCAGTAGAAAGAAAGAAAACATTACATGTGACCCCAGCTCTAAGTCCGTGAGGGTACAAAGGGATGAATCCGGACTTAAGTCTGCCTTGGTTTTTTTTAAGGTCACTGGTTCTCCCTGAGGAAACAAAACACCACACACTTGTGTGCACACAAACACAGACACACAGAGTAATTAAAAGAATTAACACGGGACCTAGTTTGTGTTGCAAATCAAGATTCTTGTTAAGTGGAAATTTGCCATATGCTCTCCAACACCAGACACAAAGAAGAGCTATTTTGCTAACTTAAAGCTGAGTTTCGTGGTAGGATTGGGATGCCTGTTGCTGCCCATTGGCTTCTTTAGTTTAGAGCTTTAATACTTTTTTCGACTAACCTTATGTCAAGGTTACTTGGAAGCTGTCTCCAGAATCTCCTTTTCTCAGGCTGCTGAGTTTTTGTTTTGAGGAGAAAGTAACACAAATAATAAAATGTAGAGGTGCCAGGGAGGCTTAGTGTAAAGAAGACTTTGAAATTTATATGTCTCTTTTTTT